>JAHRHZ010000032.1:8733746-8858559 GCA_024137785.1 Ginglymostoma cirratum
GACCTGTCCGTCCTCCCTGGACTGACCTATCTCCTCCCTACCCCCCCACCTACACTCACCTTTACTGGCTCCATCCCCGCCTCTTTGACTTGTCTGCCTCCTCTCCACCTATCCTCTCCTCTATCCATCTTCTATCCGCCTCTCCCTCTCTCCCTATTTATTTCAGAACCCTCTTCCCCTCCCCCATTTCTGATGAAGGGTCTAGGCCCGAAACGTCAAGCTTTCCTGCTCCTATGATGCTGCTTGGCCTGCTGTGTTCATCCAGCCCCACACCTTGTTATCTCACATTATAAACCCAGTTAGCTTAAAGGTGCTGGAAGGGATCATTAGAGATGCTTTATTGTAACCAGTTTGAAAGAAAAAGGGTTATTAAGGACATGTAACAAGACATTTAGTATAGGTTATGTCATGGCAACCCAGCTGCGTTCTGTGAGGCATTTACTAAATTTATTAACAATGGTAATTCAATAAGTTTGGCACGTTTGCAGTTCCACAATGCTTTGACAAGGAACTTCACAGTAACTATATTTGATTGAGTCAAATAAAATTGGAATGAACATCCTGGGTTGGTTAAAGATTTAGTTGTGCTCTGAATAAGCAAAGTGCCTTCACTAATACTACCAGAGGCCTGCAGGGATCAATTTATGGACCATCATTTGTCACAAGTTGTATTAATTATCTGCGTGGAGATATTGGAAATACCATCCAAATATTTGCAAATGACACACAGATCTGGACTGAGGCTGAATGTAATAGGATTGGCATGATTATTTTCTTCTGTTCCACACTACATGCTATCATATTAAAGTAATGATCATGTTAGTGATTAGATACATCAAATATTATGCCAGAATAATGTTTCTTGCAACTTCATTTTCAGAATGATTTAACATAAGATACCTGTCGTTCAAATCATTTTATTAGTACCGTTTTACAACCTTTAATTTTACACATGTCTCCCATGCAATGCTGTATAAAACAGGGTAGTCGTGCTTGCAAATAGATAGATTGGACATCAAAGTTGCAAATTCTGACTCCTATAGAGGTTTTGAAAGATAAAGCGGTTTGAAAATGTTTCAAAGTGTCATGACATCAGACGAGGCTACAAAGTTGTTATGATCCCAGTTCTGAGAATACTGGACAACTGGATACCTGTATTCTTGCTTAGTTATTTATTAGTTAGTTATTTAAAGACATTAGTTATTTAAAGAAAACACTAGATAGAATAACCAAGGGTAAGAAAATAAGAGGTGTGATTCTAGGATCGAATTAAAACAACAAAAAAAAACTTTATGACGCAAATGTGGACAAAACAAACATAAGCAATGATGACTAAATAGGTATCCTGAACAGGTAACATAATGATTCTAAACTATATATGCTATACATACAATTTAACTTTAATTTTCAGGATTGATATGAGATAAATATGAGCCAACAGGAAAAACTGTGATTAAACACTCCTCTTTAAAATGTTTATGCAGTCAAGACAGATCTCTTCTCAACATTAGTGATGGTATGGGGCACCAAATCTACTTAAGGGTCACCAAATCTAATTAAAACTGTCTCTTTTGCAAAGGAGTCCAATTCTTCACATTCAAAGATGTGGCTTTGGAACGTCCTCAAACACCTCTTTGACTTGAATTGTCTCAAAGTCTGCTCACGCCTTAATAGCTCAATGTGTTTTCCTGAGTTCCTCATCCACACTGAAATTACTCCCAAAAGCTTAACTCCTGGTACCTTTTCAGCTTTTATGAAAAAGTCATTTCACTCAGCTACTACTCAATTTCTCTAACCGTCAATCTTTCTCAGCTGCATCAAGCAAGTACCCCACTCTCAGCTACATTGAACTATCAACATAAGAAATAGGAGCTGGAGAAGGCAATCCAGTAAAATCATGACAGAGCTGGTAGTGGTCTTAACTCCATCTTCTTGCCTGCTCCCCACTGACTCTCTTGTCAATTTGTCTACTTTAGCCTTGCTTATATTAAAGGGTAGAACCTTTATCAGATGATGATCCACATTAATAGTTTCCAGGGACCTCTCTAGCCCTGACTGCCTGGAGTCCGTATCTTCTTTGCATCAGCACCGTCCCAACTTCAAACTGCAACTAACTCATCCAGGAAGCATATCCCCAGATAAACTGAAATGAGAGGAATGTGGTGTGCTCTGGGCTCCTTAACCTGATGATTTAGAGTTTAATAAATGCTTTCCAATTAATTTAGCTCTATCAGCCTCCGAACTACCATTATTTCATGTTTTGTAGAGACCTTTGTCTCCACCTGCAACATTTATAATTCTGTCTCAGCTTTGGTGATTCCGTTAAACAAACAAGGGTAACCTTCTGAACCGTCCTTTGTTTTAGGTGTCTGGCAGTCACTAATTTTCAGCATTTTAATTACGTTACTTTTTGCGCTTTTAAGCTCTTAAAGCAACACCAGCCTAACCTTTTAAACATACAAGGTTTTAAGTTGGTTCACTTGCATTTATCCCATTTTCAATGGTTAAACGTTAAGTCCTAAAATGAAAATTATATGCTAAAATATATGAACCACGAGCTAAGCACTTGCAACAAATGGTGATGGGTTCATTACTTATTGCCTGATCACCACAGATACTTTATAAAGCGAAATGTTAAAGTGCAAGAAGCAGGAGTTAGAGTAGACGAAATGGCTAAATAGAACAAACACACTGGTGCTATTTATGGCTTGTTTTTGTTGCAGATTTTTGCAACTGAAAAGTCCAGATTTTAACAGATGAGAGTTTGACAGGAGGGACCAAAGCAGCAGCAAACTGTCTTGACCGCTGTAGAGAGGGACCAGAAGATTTTATCTAGATGGGTAAATGTAGAGTTATGGGATAGACTAGGGGCATGGGTTTGGGTGGGATGCTGTTCGGAGGGTCGGTGTGAATGGCCCCGTTCCGCTCTGTAAGAATTCTATGGCTCTTCTAGCCCTGGATTTTACTCTTCTCTACCTCTGGCTTAACTCTACCCGAAAGCCACTAAGGGTTGCCGAATCAGGCCTCTGGCAATAAGATCAGTCTGGTCCGAATAATTGTAATTGTAGCCCTTTCTGCATATCCTGCAGGTTTCCATTGGGTGCGCTCAAACCAGCAACTTTAAATCAAAACATTTTGGGAAGCAAGTGGAATCTGAGCAGTGAAACCCCAGAGGTGATTTTAATTGCTCCCCATCTGATATCCTCTGAATGGGTGAGGTTAAAATCAACTCCTTAGAATCAAATATTGAAATGTCCGAAGTTGCGTAGGTTTAAGACCCACCTGCTCCAAAGGGGTATCATAACATTTCTGAGCAGGTTGATTAGGCAATACATACAGCAGGTATATTGGTAATGGAAAATTGATAGTGACAAATTATAAACAAAGATGCACTTTTCAAATATTCAAATAAAAGCAAAATGCTTCTTAGTCATAAAAGAGCCATAAAATTTTGTTTAATTGATAGATTTTCCTCAGTCTGTATAGGTAAATCATTTTTGTGCAGAGTTGTTTGGCCTCAGCATTTTGCTTTGCGGTCCTTTTCTGTAAAAATGCTGCTTGACTGCAAACAACTCTTCCGGATAGATCAGCATCTGTTTCACCTGTAACTATAGCAACAGAGATAACATCAGAAGCAGGACTAAATCACATAACGTGCAGTCCACACTAATGAGGAACTCCAATCGATTTCTCTTTTGAACTGTAACATTCAGTCTGTTGTTTTTCTTGAAACATAATTGGTCTGAACTTTTAGATCTCTGAAAAGAGGGTAGTCGCACCCTGTTAATGATTGACAATGACTATTGCTTCACTGCCATCATCATTGATTCTGCCACCATGCACAGGATCCTATGACATACATTGGGCCCCAATTCCCATTCCTTGTCAGATCAAGACAGAATGCACGCATCAACTATTATCAGATGGATGCCCAGGGATGCCAAAAGTTAAGGTTCTCTTTGTGTCTCTGAGGTTGGAAAAGTTGTATAAAGTAACAGCTCTGGAAGAGTTAATGTTGGAGATGCAGTAGATCCACCCAATCTGATGGTGCCATTTAGTGTTTTGGTGGAGGCACTTGAGTTCTACGCAGACCTTCCTTCATGGAAAGAAAGAGTGGGGTGCACTTAGATAATGAGTGCTTTTTCCCCTCTTGAGTGCAAGGCACTGAAGTATTGTTTAATTTACTCCACTCCCTTCTGAATTCTGTCCCTTACTGAGGTAAGCTGAACTGACATCCCCAAACTAGTTTCTGGTTTTCAGATTCCAATTTTTGAGATAAACTGACAGAAGAATCCTTGAAGATGAAATCCAAGGTAGGGCTTATTAATAAAACATTCAGAATTCAGGGGAATTACTTCATGACTCCATTCACACACAGAAGAACTCAAGAAATTAAGCTAAGCCAGAACAGGAAAAGAGATATGTTAGAAATTACAAGTTTTGCTAAATCCAGAGATACTAAAAATCAGTTCATGTGAGCTACAACAAAAATAGTTTCAACAGTGAGAGTAGTTATTTTTACAGATAGCAATTAGGAGACAAAGATTGATAGTCCAAGGAAGGTTTCTGACTCAATCTGGAGTCCTGTTTTCCCTCTGGTGTTCAAACAGCAACTGATTTAGAATCCCACAATGTTACATTTGAGCAAGTCTACAGCTCATATTTCTGTCATGTAACAAAAACAGGCATTTCAACTGCCGGTGCCCAATCTCAGTGGGCTAATTGGAAAGTTGGTAAGCTAACAGTGTAACAGCATAGCTTCACTTCCCTCATTAGAGTTTTCATTGGAAGGTGACAAGACAGTGGTAAAAGGATTAGCACTCATTTTAGCAAAACAGGTCCTTGATGTTTTGTTCTGTCCAGAGCTGGTTGGAAACAGATGGTTTATCTCAAGATTCTTTGTGGCTTTAACTAGAATGTATGTACAGGGTCTAGGCCCGAAACGTCAAGCTTTCCTGCTCCTATGATTCTGCTTGGCCTGCTATGTTCATCCAGTCCCACACCTTGTTATCTCGGATTCTCCAGCATCTGCAGTACCTTTTATCTCTGTATGTACAATCCAGTGAGTTCAGAAGCTTCAGGAAGTATGAGTATATGATCAGGTTTGGCTGTGTTATGAGTCAAACAAGGTTTTCAACTTTTAACGAAACCAAATTCGAACACAAACAAATAGAAGACAATATAGTTTTCTTTGGATTTTTTTAATGTCCCTGGCATGACACTTCATGGGGGCAGATGTAATACGTACAGCTCTCGAGAGTCCTTAGCCATTACACATAAATAGTAATATAAATTGTATTTATTCCTATCCAGCAATAATCTAGCTTGCTAAGTAAGACAAGTGCCTCTTCTGTTTAGACTTACTAGTGGTCTGCACTCTACCACTACCTCATACACCCTTACCCTGTGCCACATACCTGCAGATGTGGCAGATACCTCAAGGCTCTAGGACTAACAATCAGAGCAAATACCATAAGGTAGCAGTGAGCTGCAGATTCAAATTCCATGCTGATACCCCAATCACCTAGAATACAGTGAACAGTTTTGGTTTCCTTAGATAAGGAAAGATATGCTGCCATTGGAGGCCATCCAGTAAAGGTTCATTAGGTTAATTCTGGGTTTGAAGGGATATTCTCATGAGGAGAGAATGAGTAGATTGGGCCTGCAGAAGAATGAGAACCAACCTTATTGAAGCATATAAGATTCTTAGACAGCTTGAAAGGGTAGATGCAGAGAGGTTATTTCATCTTGTGGGAGTGTTGAGAGCTATGATTTCAGAATAAGGAGTTGCCCAATTAGGACAAAGATGAGGAAGAATTTCTTCTTTCAGAAGGTAGTGAATCTGTGGAATTCTTTACCACAACGACTTGTCAATGGTGGATCATTAAGTATATTCAAGGCTGAGATAGATTTTTAATCAGTAAGGGAATCAAGGGTTGTGGGGGAAAGGCAGGGAAGTGGAGTTGAGGATTATCAGCTCGATTATGACCTAATTGAAAGGAGGAACAGATTCAATGGGCCAAATGGCCTATTTCTGCTCTTGTATCTTACAGTCTAAGGGACAGAGAAGAAATTTATACAAACCTGCAGAATTAGAAAAGCTTCAGAATTTATTTAAGCAACAACTTTAAAGGTATCTAGTGAAAGAGTGTGGCAGAAAAACAGCAGTAAGGAGAAATTAAAGATTTAAAGGGATCAAAATTCAGTAACTAAACTATGATGTTAGCATAGCACAGAGGAATATATATTATGTTTTGTGCCATGAAATGTGCATTTTGCCTGGAAAAAAGTGGGAAATCTCTATCTTGACTGCAGAAGTTTTGAAAACAAATTAGGTTTGAAGCTGAAAACATTAATACATTATTGTATCAGTAGGCAAACACACACATTCAGTACTTAGATTAATGTCGGCACTATGGAATAGCAAAGCCCCACAGTATTCAGCCATGGTGAAAGAAAGCCATATCTGTAAGATTTGAAGTAATTTCCAGAAGACGTGGAAAATAAAACACACTTACAGAGCTACAAATGTCTACTATTCTTCCAAGTCTGAAAATGTCAGGAGGCAACCATTTTGAGTTTTAAAAAGGTGGGTTAACCCTAAAAAGAATAAGAAAACTCAGTAAGCAGTAAAGATACACTATTACTAAGATGCAGAATTTTGAAAGCTTGAAAGCAGTAAGTCAGTATAGAACAGCCAACAATACACTTTAAAGCATTATTGAATAATTGATTATATATTACAACAATACAGAGTTTAAAAGAAACAAAAACAGAAGTTGCTGCGAAAGCTCAGCAGGTCTGACAGCATCTGTGAAGAGAAATCAGAGTTAACATTTCGGGTCTGAGGAAGGGTCACTGGACCCAAAACGTTAACTCTGATTTGTCTTCACAGATCTTTCGCAGCAACTTCTGCTTTTGTTTCTGATTTACAGCATCTGCACTTCTTTCAGTTTTTACAGAGTTTAAAGGAACCAGCAGACTAGCAAAAATAAAGTACTGTACTGAATCTAATAAGCTCTACAGTAATTAAATTTAATTAACATGCAGGAATATAAGCTTAAAGAACAGTAGATTACAAGCAGTATTGAAATGATACATGCTTTAAATTGACTTTACAATAATAAAACTCAATAAGCACACTGAGATAAAATAAATAATACTTCCTCAAAGTTTCAATGTCAGAGCTGGGCCATACAAAATGCAAGATTGAAGGGGATAGTTCTTAAAATACAGAATTACTTCAAAATTAAATGTGATGTTGAACAGGTTAATACATTATTATATTCAGTACACAAAACAGCAGATGCTAAGACCAATCTGTGCGATTGAATAGTAAATACCTAGCCATAGCAAAAGAATACTATTTCTGTAGGAATGTAGATCACATTCAGAAGATGTGCAGAAATAGTTAGAGCTGCAAAGGCCTAACTCTTCCTAAGTCCAAACAGAATTCCTTCTAGGAAAATTGTGAAATGTCCAAACCACTTACATTTGTGATGTCAGAGTCTTCTGCAGAGATTGGGTTATGGTAAATGTTATATAGTTACATACATGAGTGAATAATGGTTAACCATGGGAATAAAGAAAATGTCGTATCAGGCATTGATTCTGAAAGAGTTAATGATGATGTTGCATTAGCTCCACCTAATCTGATGATGTCACACAGTCTTTGGGTAGCCTTTGCAGGGAACAGATATAATTTGTACAGCTTCTGAGGATTATGCCTGAGGTAAGTCTCACTTATTGGTATCATGTAATAGATCCTCATGTTAACAACAATCTGTTCTGTTTATACTCACCAGTGTTGCAACATCTATTGTGAATAATTAGACAAGCCCTAGCCACAGTATGGACTAAGAAGGATTGGTGGCAACGAACTACATACCCTATGCAACATAATGGCTGAGATGATGGATATCATGAGGTACCAGCAGTGGCAATCAGGACAAATACCACAGAATGAGTGGTAATGCTCTGCTAGGCCCCATTAGGTTAGCCAACAGATGCGCCTCCCACAGCCCCGCACCACTGTTTCCCATCTATTTAGGTTTCTCCTACCCAGGAGTCACCTAATATTGTAGAGCATGGAGACAGCGGATTGCATCAGTGATTTTCATTTCAGGCTGTAACCTGTAACACCAATGGAGGAGTAATTGGGAATGGGGCGGCATTTTGCAAACCAGTTTTGATAAAGTCTCAGTACAATATACTAATGAAGCCAGGCCCTTAAAATATACCACTGCTTATATTTCAGGAGAATACCCAACCCACACTTCTCAAATAAGGTTCAAAACTCAAGTAATATTAAAATGAGATCAATTGAAAATAGTCTGTTGTATTTTAAAGCAGATAGTGAAAAAAGTACACAAAAAGCAAACTGGGATTTACATTAAAAATCATATAGAAAAAATATATAACAGCTTTTATGTGAATTACTAATGTTGCTTTTAAGGGAAGTGTAATACAAGATTAAAAATATTATCTGGCACTGTGTAGTTGGTGACTCATCCATTTGACATCTTGACACCTACACAAGGGAAGCAAACAATTATGGAACATCTTGTACAAATAATTATATTTATTTGAAGTTAAGGGTGTGATGTTGGTATTCAAGCACGTTCAAAATTACACATGTAAACATACCACAAATAGATTGAAGTAATTTCTGAATCAAACAATTATTTACTCTAAATCACTGAGGCAAATTAATAATTTGGTGAATAAACATTAATTAGTATTATAAAGCTAAAATATAGCCAATTTTTGCTACTTGAGTAATCAAAAATGTAAAAGAACATTTATATAGTCCATTATTAAATCTCAGAAAAGCCTAATATGTTTAATATAGGCAAGTTAATGAAGAAATAGAGGAGTAAATGGCAATGGGGTAGCATTTTGCAGGCCAGTTTTGATAAAGACTCAGTACAACAGAAACCTTTTCTGTATTTATATTTCTTTCTGAAGATTTCAATTTTCTTGTGAATTTCTATAGTTTTTCTTCCTGAGACTGCAAGGAGAAGCATATAGCACAGCTCATAGATACTGCTTGTATTAATTTAGTGTCAGGAAATGGATAATAACTGTCAACACAGGTTTCTTCACCAAACTTGAGCTCTCATGGGATTCCTGTCCTTCACTCATAATCAACGTACAGAATACATTTTCACAATTATCTTTGGAATTCTGACAACTTTTTCTCAAGTGCCCGAACTGATTACTGCAGCAGGTGAAGCGAATGTATCACCCACTACCACTTCTGTTTCTGCAATATGGAGTTAATTATTAGGATCCAGTTAGGTCTGACTCTTCCTTCTGATATTCCTTCCTCCCATTCCCTGCTAAGAGACATTGCAATGACTACTAACCAGGTTTCAATTCATGACAGCTCAGAGAGAGTTGAGTGCAGTGAAACTTGAAAATGGATTGGTTTCCTCAGTGACAAATATAAACATTGCTTCTTCCTATACTTTGTTTAATATTTGGCCTTTTACAGCAAACCAATGGGGTTTGGTATACGATTGTGTAATTTCCCAGAAGCACGAGTCAGAAATCACAATGTTACGAAAAATTAGGTTTGGTTGTAGTATAGGTGCTCCTCAGAGCATTTTTAGGAGCTCCTCAGAGTTCCAATATGGCACTGCGGCATGCACACACTTTTGGGAGGATTAGCACTGACCCCCTAAACCAGTACAAGAAATCGTTTAAACACACAAACCTTTCAGTACGTGACCGTTATCATTTCTACACCACTTGGATTTACAGACTTTCAGCTAAAGCATTATCAATGTGAAAGAATTTCAATAGTGTGAGGCTATGTAAAGAGACACTGTGCAGCACACTTTTGGCAGGGATTCCGGATTGCCAACTTTACCTTTGGCAAAAATCGGGGTAAGTTGGCATAAATGATGTTTACACTGTTTCTCAGGGATGACCATCATGCTCTGATCAAAGTTAAGGTGGAGAGAATCCTTATAGAATGTAACTACAGATGCATTCTAAGAAATATTGTCTGCTTCCAAAAGAGAGGATCTGGGAGCATTTTAGGAAGTATGTCAAGCAGGATGCAGCTTTCTAATTATTAATTGAATGGTGGGAAAATGAGCTGCAGCACATACCTGCATTTCAAAAATATGTTCCCATTAGCCAAGACGTCTATCTGTGAGCAGAAAATATTTTTTGATATATACTCTCTTGGCACCGTCCACTATAATAGTACGTTTATGTAGTTTAATGTTTTTAAATTCATTCAGGGAATGTGGACTTCATTGGTTAGGTCAATGTTAATTACCTATTCCAAATTATCCTGGCGAAGGTACCAGCTAGCTTTCTTCTTGAACTGCTGCAATCTATTTGGCGCAGATGCACCCAAAATGGTGTTAGGGAGAGAATTCCAGAGTTTTGACCCAGTAACAGGGGCAAAATGAGGCTGACTTTTATTAGAAAGTGGGTTTGCATTAATTTTAGTAAACTTCAGGGAAAATTTCCCTCCATGATCCCGAGCAATCTCCAATCTCTGTGATTCTCCAAAACCCACATTGTGAGCTTTGCTCTCTACCTCAATGTGCCTGTTGAAAGCTTCCAGGATTCCCACATTATTGAAAGACCAGCTGTGCAATTGGTCAAATGGTGTCAGCCAGGAGTCACCCTTCATTGTCCATGTAGTGGGAGGGGCACCAAAAGTGAAATGCCTCTGATGACATAGGTGGCCTGGCCGACACTTCATTGCAGATACAAGCACACATTCATAAATGGACTACTATTTAAGAACCAAGCCATACAGATTATCCATCCTCAGCATCATCCCAGCTTTGAACTCTGACTAAGGTTGTGTCACTCTTTCTCCAAAGCCCAGTGTCGCCTAACATCTTCTCATTGCTCAATGTGGGACCATTACATCTAGAAAACCTTCAAATGGTTAAAAACCTTCACTTTTATTCAGCGACAGCAAAACCAAAGAAAAAATAAATAAAAGCTGCATTTGCAATGCCTGCCTTTTAAACAGCGACATGCTTACGGTCAATAAGTGATCACTGTAAGGAGATCACATCTATAGGAACCAGCTTCCAATTATATCCTGTTGGGCTTGTTACACATGTACTGCTTCACTCTATTGTGCTGAAGATGCCATTCCCCCTCCTCAATGTCCTCATCTTCCTCCTTGGAAGACAGCTGCTACTCTCTCAGCTCTTCAGAGTACATCAGATCCCCTGTTTGCCAGCTCCAGTTGCAGGCAGCATTGCCCACAGGGGTCATGCAGCACACTCTGTCTGGGTTGTACTGCAAGGCCCCTCCCCAGACCTATGCAAATATCAATCCCATCATCAGGAACCTTCACTTCTCCACAATGGCCCTGGTGGAAGAATGGCCTGCTTCGTATCTACACTCAGCCACTGTCAGGCAAGTATGTGACGGAGCCATCAGCCATGGTGGCAGAGGGTAGACATTGTCTCCCAGTAACCATGTTTGTTCAGCATCCGGCCCTTGGGATAAAGTGGGAATCTGAGAGTACTGAAGGATGTAAACATCACGGCAGCTCCCACGGTAGCTGGTGCAGACGTCCAAAGCGTGGTACTGATGGTCACAGGTGACTTGCATGTTGGTGGAAAGATGTTTTTCTGTTGATGAAGTCCGCTGCATTAGCATACAGAGCTCGCAACCTGATGTGTGTATAGTCTGTGGTGCCTGACCCTGGTGGAGGCTAGCAATGTTGTCAAAGCCTCCTGTCCCAGCCACAGCACAGCACAGCCACAGGGAACAGGATGAAGAGAGTGATTCGGTACAAACTGCATCAGTAACAGCCCTGATACATCTGCAGGTCGAGGATTGTGAGATTCCACGCAGCTCCACAGCAGATCCTTGAAAGCAACCAGATAAATGAAAGTTTAGCATAACATCCACCCTGACCAACACCAGGATAGGATGATGCCCACTCCTCCATGTATTGGTCTGAATTCAGAACCTGGCATCATTTTGTGACATTGTCTCAGGACATCCTCAGTCTGCACCAACAATGTGCCACTCAAATGGAGGATATGACATTAAGGAAGATTTCCTCTGGGCTTCCTGTACCTCTTCTGTATCCAGAGGCAGCTTCATTTACAACATCTTCAGGTGGAGGCTGTTTAGCAGCTACCGGAAGTTGGTGTTGGTCCTGAGCTTTCTATTCCTCCTCCATTTCTCTGTGAGTGTAACCATAGTTGTGGCTAGACCCATTGGTCACACTTACAATAAAGCTGTGTGGGGAATAGGATAAAACAAACAGGTCCTCAGTAATGCGAGTAGTCAGCATTAACATCACACTCACACGACTGTTTATCATAGTCCTCCATACAGTGGGTCATAGAGGACTCTGACATGGAGGACCAGGGAATGCTTCTACATGGACTTATGACATGTGGTGATTTTATTACAATGATTGCAGTAGAGGCTATGTCATGTAAAGTCAATAGGAGATTGATTGTAAGTGCTATATAATTACTGACATCTTTGCTCTCCATCCCACCCCCAACACCACAAAAGAAAAGCAACATTGCATATAAGAGCATGTTGTGAACCTACAGTTCAATGTGAGAGAAAATCAACTTTGTGCCCCTGTGCAGCCAATGAGACCGTGGATTGTCTTTGTGCACTGTGACTCACAGGTGACACTTTAAGGTCACCTGTGATCACTTTTGCTTCACAGAGACAACTACCTTCAATCTGCAATGATCAACAACATGGTGAAGATTGCTTGTGACCAGGATTTGTATCCCACACAGGTGGACACTGTATGCGTTTCACTGGCAGGATGCAAGATTACGCATGTCTTTAATCTGTACTATGTAAGTGCCAGATTACTGCAATAGCCCCTTGGATAAGCCTAAGGTACAGGCTGATGGTCCTGATCACTGGCAAGGTCACCATTTTTTGCCCGTCACTAACTGTCCACAGGTAGGTGATAGTGAGATGTGTTCTTGAACTGCTGCAGTTCGGAAGGGAATTCCAGGATTTTGACCTAACAATGTTGATTAAGGGTGATTCACTTCCAATCAGCATGGTGTGCAGCTTGGAAGGGCACTTTCAGATGCTGGTGTTCCTGTGCACCTACAAACTTTGTTCTTCCAGGTGGTAGAGGTTGGATGTTTGGAGATTGTTGTGGAAGGAGATTTGGTGAGTTACTGAATGTTTCTCCCTAGAATATACATTCTGTTGTCACTCTTCTTCAGTGCTGGAGATGTGGCAGTAAAGAACCTTGGAACACAGAAAAGTGATAGGGCACAGCATCCAGCACCATCAAAAGTTCATGATTGGTTATCAAGGGAGATGTCGCGGGCTGTCTAGAGAATCTAACCAGCTTTACACCTGGCTGCTCCCTTCAATTGCATTTGGATCGCATTTCATTTCAGTGTAAGTGGCCTGATTCCTAACTGGAAACTGATGTTAAGCATGAAACAGATTTTTATAATAAACTGTACACATTCTATGGCAAGCATCAATAGAATTAATCATAATGTTTACAATTCATAACACAATGTTAATTAACTTCTCAAATTCAAAGCTTACAGCTCTAATAATGCAATAACTATGATCTGTTTACAAATTACAAAGTTAACTTTATTTAAAAGCATTTAGAGACTGGATCTCTTTAGTAAGGCATTAATTTTGGAAAAGAATATCTATTTTTAAATTTTGTGATTAAATCTAGCACCTGTATTTTCAAAAATGACTATAACTGTTCCCCTTTCTCTCTTATGGTCAAAAACATCTAAAGGTTAGGCATTTGGTAGTGTTTAATAAGAAAAATTACCTGACTTTGATGTTAGGAAATTTTACTGTTCAAGTTTTCAAGTTACAGTATTCTCAAATACAACTAAATGTATAGATATTAACTTGGGATAGAATTACGTGGCTTGCACTTAGAAAAAGCCAGGAAGAATCTTAGGTGTGCATTCTGGAATGGTCAGTAAACAGCACAGGCTCAGATTGAACAGATATGGTTCATAATTCCTTTTGATTGTTCTGAAGGCAGAATTGTCCAGTTTTTTGGATAGATTCAGACTGAGAAATTCAAATGCATTGCACTCATTCTTGTGTTATAATGAAGGATTAAAATATATTATTATTGTTTAGAAACCTGGGTTCTAAAGTAGAGGTAAATGGGTTTTGATTCTTAATTCTGTGAACATGACATTTTTGTGGTTCAGAAACTCAGTTTATTTTAGCGATAGGTCAAAAGGGAGTTTCCAAGAAATTATGTGACTTCACTAAATGACTAGACAAGCTATCTGGTGAGATAATTAACAAGTGTTCACTTGGTTGGGCATTTATGTCCCAGGTGGAGGATCCAGAGACGAGAAGCAGGTTCAGTTCAGAAAAACAAATGTACCAGCAAACATGCTGTTTAGCAGTCCAAAAGCACTCAAAGAACCTGAAAAAAAAACCCTGAGCATTTTTCCTTAGAGTTCAGTGAGAAAAGTCAATGAGTTAGCCTGTGATTGTGTCTCTTACAAAGTTACAGTAATAGTGAGACTCATATCTGATGAACGAGCAGAAATTTGCCGAAAGGAAAGGCTTGTCATCTCATCAGCAGGTTAAACAATCATAAAATAAATATAGGAGTGATCATTCACTGGAGTTGAGTGTAAAGGATATCGCTAGAAAAAGGGTTGAATCTTTCTTTTTCTGTTTAAGAGCTTTCCAAATTACGTAGTGAAATAGTGGTTATGTCACTTGATTGGTAATCTCAAGCCCAAAGCTAGTTCTGGGGGTTGGGTTCAGATCCCATCATGGCAGATGGTGAACTTTGAATTCAATCAAATCTGAAATCAAAAGATGCTAGTCTGTTGATAATGGTTGAAAACCCATCTGGTTTACTAATGTCGTTTAAGGAAGGACATCTGTTGACCTTATCTGGTCAGGCTTATTTACGAGTTCAGATTTGTTGACTGTTAAATGGCCAAGAAAGCAACTCAGTTCAAGGCTAATTAAGGATGGGTAACAAATGCTGGCCTTATCAGCAATGCCCACAACCTATATAAGAATATTATTGCTTTTCCCCCTATTGTTTTGTGTAGTAAACTTGTGTTCTTTTGCTAAATTGCATTGACGGCCTCTTGTGAATATGTTCAGTGACTGACCACCATGGCAACCAAATTTCAAAAGTAAAGCTTATGGTCTAGTATGACAGGTCATACTGTGGAATTTGACCCGTCCTGTATTTCCATCATCTGTGATTAGGAACACCTCGCATGCTTTTGCCAGGTAATTTACAAGTAGTGATGCACATGTATTTTGTCCATCGAAGAAGGATGCATCTTACAGCTCAGGGCTCTTGTGGTTCAGTGGTAGTGTGCTGCCTGCAAGCCAGAAAATTGGAGTTCAAGTCCTACCTGGGTTGGAAATGTCTCACATGTCTGAACAGCTTGATTCAAAATACTTGCAAATTTTGGCTTTCAGCTTGATTTCATAGTACCCAATTACTTTGTACTTTCTTGAAATCTGACAGCCTCTATGGCTTGCATTGTCTTTTAGTAAAGAGAGAGAGACAAGCAACTTGTCACAGTGAAAGCATTGAATAGTCAAGGGGGTGGACATGCTGTTATACAGTACCTTGTTATGTCAAGGTCACATCCATAGTAACCAAGACTGTCAATGGTCTCAGGAGCTGAGTGGACCTAGTGGAAACTAAATTGAACATCAGTAAGCAGGCAATGAAAGCACTGTTGATGACCTCTTCCATTACTTTACTGATAATTAAAAGTATACTTAGGTATTGCAGTTATAGACTGAGTTTGAGAGAGCCAGTCTAAAAGTTCACTAGTAGTCCTGATTAATGTCAAGACTCGTATCTGGTTCATCAGATATGAGTCTCACTATTACTGTAACTTTGTAAGAGACACAATCACAAGCTAACTCATTGACTTTTCTCACTGAACTCTAAGGAAAAATGCTCAGGGTTTTTTTTTTCAGGTTCTTTGAGTGCTTTTGGACTGCTAAACAGCATGTTTGCTGGTACATTTGTTTTTCTGAACTGAACCTGCTTCTCGTCTCTGGATTCTCCACCTGGGACATAAATGCCCAACCAAGTGAACGCTTGTTAATTATCTCACCAGATAGCTTGTCTAGTCATTTAGTGAAAATGTGATTAGGATTAGAAATTTAGTTAAAAATGTGTTTTAACAAATTTTATAAAATTTGTTAAGTTCATCGTATCAAGTACAAAATAAATTATACTTAATCAAGGCAATGGTTTTTATCCTATCCACTTTGTGATGCCAGTTTATGGCATTAGTTGACTGGGCACAGTTCTATTGTTCTTTTCTATTGCCTGATGTTCTGCTGTATTCACTCTTCCTCTTTATGCCTCAAACCGATAAAACCCACATATTACTAGCACTTACTGGCCATTGCATTATCAGAGGTATCTTGAACTTTTGCGACATTGACATAACAAGGTACTGTATAACAGCATGTCCACCCCCTTGACTATTCAATGCTTTCACTGTGACAAGTTGCTTGTCTCTCTCTCTTTACTAAAAGACAATGCAAGCCATAGAGGCTGTCAGATTTCAAGAAAGTACAAAGTAATTGGGTACTATGAAATCAAGCTAAAAGCCAAAAATTGCAAGTATTTTAGCTATTTAGTGCGTGAACAGTTAACAGTCCAACTTTGACAGTCTAAGTCATCAATGTCCAAGTCCTGTTTGGCTTCTTTAGCAAGAACTGCCATCTTAGTGATATCATTTTCTACTGTCTCCTGAGTCATTCTTTCACACATCAAAGATTTTGTAAGATCATCCCACTTGTGACAATTTATCCCTCTTAATTTATCAACTCCATGGCTTATTGTCAGAAAGGATAGCACCAGTGAGACCATTCATACATCAGCCTATAGAATGTAACCTCCCTCCTAGTAATTAACTACCAATCCAAATGTCTCAATCAATATACCTGAAAAGATCAAAACATCCACATACCTACATATCACACTGCAAATCCTAATTCTAAAGTTATATATATGTATATACAAAGCTGATGTAAAAACCTATCATTCTACATAATATGTATATACATAGGCCAGTTACAAATATTATTACAAAACAAACAACTGCAAAACATAGCTGCATCTTTCAGTGAAAGAGTGTTTTACCTCAAGCAGGTTCACATCTGTTAACCAAAATTTACATTAGCTTGAAGCATAAAAAAGCTTCCACAAAATCATAAACCAATGCCCTCATGTTTGACCTGACCATATGGCTTTCTTCCTGACAGAAAAAAATTACTACTGACAACAATTAAACAGAATTGCTTAGTTGTTTAATATGGTAAAATGATTAATTATTGAAAAATACAGTAACTTAATTCTACCTGGGAAGCCCCCATGCCGTATTGCATAGCATGAGGCTTCATTGTGATTGATGTGAGGACAAGGGGAGAATTGTTAATGAAATGATGGTCTTCTCCTAATGTTCCCCACAGATTATCTGTTCACATGGACATTAGTGTGGCTGGGGTCCTTGTGGCCTTGCTTTAAAACGTGAAAGCAATGTAGATGGAGAGCCTAATGTTATCAGGAAGACCAACAAGAACAGCAATCTCCAGCAGTTAGTGTACAGCCTAGGGAAAGCGCTAGGTGAAGATCCCCAAAGGGGACAGAGAAGGATGGTGTCACCCTGCATCTTACAAGCATCACTCTCATTTTCTACTGCTCTTGAAAAGACAGCATAGGTGCCGATTAAGGAATTCCTGGGCCACCTTCACTAAAATGTATCACCTGCTCGAGAAGGATGTATGCCCAGAAGGACTGGTGGCCATCCCATCCATAGATCCACCAAAAAACTGAATTTCACGCTCATTTCTAAAAGCAACCCAGGGTTCCTTCAAAAAACTGATGGAATGATCATTTGCTTCTAGAGATGTGTGGAATCATCACTGATTCCAAGCCCTTATACATGAAGACGGTGTAAGTTGGAACATTCATGTTTGGCAGGCCTTATCACAATCCCTGCACATACAGCTTTCGTGAAAGCGATGGCTGAAGTTAACAATGTTCAAGGTTCCCTGATGCCTGATGCTAACTGCTGTCGAGGAGTGGGCCGCTTGTTAGAGATAGCAATGCATGGTGATTGCAACTCCTTTCGTGCTTGGGATATCTGAAGAGGTTGTTCCTATTTCAATGGGTCCCACTTCATCAGGTCCAACATCAACAAAGACACCAAAGCAGGTACTTTAAGAGTGCAAATCAACATTCATTTACAAAAGTGCAAAGAACTTTACAATAATGTGTCACCATTCTACTTTTGTGCCCTAGCAACTTTTTTCTTCCTATCCCTTTCATTATATCTAAGTGTGGACTTGACCTCTGTGGCTAAGGTAGAAGGAGCTTGCTCTGTGCTTGACCATGTTGGATTGGATGCATCCCTGAGCCTAGGTAACCCAGGCTGACTGAGAGTCTCCTGCCCAGATGCAGGCTTACAGTCATTGACTTGAGTTCTGCAGGCTTCGGCATCAGAATGCACAAGGGAAGTGGAGGAACTGCGCACCACTGGAGTCTCATTAGAAGAAGCATCCAGGGATCCTCTGTGTGGTTCCTTCTCACAATTGATGCCTGTTGGCACCAGCTTGAATCCCTGAGGTGCAGTGGAACCTAGAATGAGGTCAAGTGTCCTCAACCCGCTCACACCTTGACATTAATGTCGAGTATCTATGAGTATCTTGAGTGATAGAGTGCAGCAGCACCATGTGCACATCCGGCAGACACTGAATGTGCCAGTCCTGGCTTTCCATGGCAATAACAGCCTGTACATGGAAACAGTCAGACATACGTGACAGACCAGCACTGAGAACATTAGTGGACGCCTCCATCCTTACATCCAGTTTAGCAACTGCCTCTGTCAATCCTCCCTGTTGTTGCTGGGCCTCTTTGTGCACTTTCACAGAGTCATGGATGGCCATTGCCATGGGATCATCATCTGCCAGGGACTGAGCAGATGCCCGGTCTCTGGTACTTAGACCTCCAAATGTCAGTGACCTGGAGAATTTCTTCCTCAGCCAGTTGCAGAGGCATGTTAATGATGTGCTCGCCAAATTGTGCTCCCAAGTCTAATTTAGTTAGAGAAATCGTTGAGGTAAACATTTCTAAATTGGTGGAGGGTGTAAGTGAAATCCTTGCTAGTGTACTCTCTGAGGGTAGAGTGGATTCCTCTTCAGAGGTAGAGCTGAGGGTCTCTGGTGCTGGCACCTTGTTGGCAGCTGTTTACTTGCTACATGACAGAAAGGAAATTAGTTGTGTGAAAGGGATAGCTTGTGTGGGTTAAGAATGAGTTAGTATTGGTGGTAATGGAAAGTAGCACAGCACTGCATGAGGAAACTCTTTGGGCTGGTTGCCCATTGAGGGCTCTGCATCTCCAAATTAGCAGTTGTGCTCTTATCCAAAGCTACTCTAGTGAGTAGCTTTGGAACATAAGGTGTGTGGAAGCTGTTGAGTGGGCATGGTATATCCAAAAGTGAGTGTTACGGTCCATAAGCCTTAGAGGGAGTCATGTGCAGTGGCAGAGTGGTGGCGATAGTTTAGCCCTGCAGAGGACAGATTATTCACCATCATGCTGCGCAGCTGAACATCTCTTTTAACCTCAGATATGGCACTGACCTTGGCTGCTATCACAGGCCAGCTGTCTGAGTCTGGTGACAAGGCCTCCATTGGTGATCACTATGAGAAAGGATGATTTCCTTTCTACCACGCCATCCACCATCGCCTCACATCCTTGGCCATGAAGCAAGGAGTTAACTTTCCTTTCTTATCTTTTCCTTCAGGATAACTTTGAACTTCACAATATGAGGGGCTATTCCTGGCATGCAGCATCTGCACTGGGCTTCAATATTGTGTTAGTGTGATCTACGTTACAAATTCCCAGTGGTAGTGACCATTTCTGCTTCTCCTGCCAGATAATTCCAGGGGATAGATGCTGAAGAGCCAGTTCCAAAGCTATTGAGCTGAAGAGTAGAGGTTTGCGTGAGAAAAGTCAAAAAGGATGATGGCAGACCAGCCAACATGAATCTTCCCAAAAAAACACAGTCAACGAATGGAAATCTCAGCTTAATGTTGGGAGGATGGAACAGAAGTGTACTTACAGAAGTGATAGAAACATGGAGTGAAATAAACATCTCAGAATGATTTAAGAATCAAACAAAATTTGACCCTGCAGTAATCAGATTAGGGGGAGGCGATGGCCTAGTGGTATTATCACTAGACTGTTAATCCAGAGACCCAAATAACGTTCTGGGGACCCAGGTTCAAATCCCACCGTGGCAAATGGTGGAATTTGAATTCAATAAATATCTGGAATTTAGAATCTAATGATGACCATTTGCCGGTTGTCGGGGAAAACCCATCTGGTTCACTAATATCCTTTAGGGAAGGAAACTGCTATCCTTACCTGGTATAGCCTACACATGACTCCAGACCCACAGCAATGTGGTTGACTCTTAACTGTCCTCTGGGCAATTAGGGATGGGTGATAAGTGCTGCCTGGCCAGCAACGCCCACATGCTCTGAATGAATAAAGAAAAAAAAATTGGCTAATACAAAGATGGTTAAAAATTAGATGAAATATTTTGTTATACGCCAGCAAACTATCAAAGTGACTTCCAAATTCTATTACAGACAAACAAATCAATTTGTCTAAATATGCCGCAAAGAAAAAAATGACATTTTACCTACACATGATGTTAAAGTAGGGAGTGTTACCCATAAAACATCCTTACAGACTCAACCTAGAAACGTTAGCTGAAATGAGGGAAAAGATCAAGTTCATGATGGATGATGACATTATTGAATCAAGTCATAGTAGCCAGAGCTCACCTATCGCGATGCTGCTGAGGTCAGTTTGATCACACCAATTGTGTGTTAATTGTTGTAACGTAACACAGTAACAAAGGTGGATTCACACCTAATTCCAAGGTTTGTTATAAAACTCATTAAAAGGATATTGGCAAACTCCATTCACTGTTGCATCCAAAGAAACATCATCTTTTGTAACATCTGATGCAGCCATTTAAAGATTATGCGACAGTTCAATGATTAATCACCATATTAACCAATTTAATAAATTAAGGTTATGATCTATCGAGTCATCTGATCTGTTCAATACTACTTAATGCTATGATTCTACAAGAAATTGGTGTTTTCAGTAGCTGCTTCCAATTTCACCCATTAGTAGGTAGTAGTGTGGAATTTGCGGAATACTTTTTGGTGATGAAACTTTCCCCATAGACCATTTGCTTCCAGACGTGGCATTAATAGGCCATATATCAGGAATTGGAGAACGAATAGAGACTATGGAGATGCTGCAGGGGAGATGAGAAAGAGAGACGAGAGGTGTTCCTTGCAAACAATCGACAGAAGGTGTTCAGAGAGCAATGCTCTTACCTAAGCTTCTGCGCTGAGCCATGCGTGAATGTATGTACGTCTGTGATAACATCTTCAGTGAAATCTGGCACATACTACAGCCAGAGCTGTAGTACCAGAGCACAACATGAAAGTGAGCACAGCCACGAATATTCAGCTCCTTCAAGGCTAGAATTGTAAATATCTGTAAGATCTCACCATTTACCTCACTGTTGTGTCAGGGAAGTTATGTGGCTCCCTACAGAATTAGAGTGAATTCACTGTCTCTATCAGGGGGAACCAGGAGAAATGAGCAATGTGTAGTGAACAGCAAAGAAGGTTACCTCAGAGTATAACAGGACCCTGATCAGATGGGCCAATGGGCTAAGGCCTGGCAGATGGATTTTAATTTAGATAAATGTGAGGTGCTGCATTTTGGAAAGGCAAGTCAGGGCAGGACTTATACACTTAGTGTTAAGGTCCTGGGACTGTTGCTGAACAAAGAGATCTTGGGGTACAAGTTGATAGTTCCTTCAAAGTGGAGTCCCAGGATAGTGAAGAAGGTGTTAGATAAGATTGCCTTTATTATTCAGTGCATTGAGTAGAGGAGCTAGGAGGCCATGTTGCTGCCGTACAGGAAATTGTTTAGGCCACTTTTGGAATACAATGTGCAATTCTGGCCTCCCTGCTATAGGAAGGACATTATGAAACTTGAAAGGGTTCAGAAAAGATTTACAAGGAGGTTGCCGGGGTGGATGGTTTGAGCTATAGGGAGAGGCTGAATAGGCTGGGGCTATTTTCCCTGAAGCATCGGAGGCTGAGGGGTGACCTTATAGAGGCTTATAAAATCATGAGGGGCATGGATAGGGTGAATAGCCAAAGTCTTTTCCCTGGAATGGAAGAATCTAAAATTAGAGGACATAGTTTTAAGTTGAGGGGGAAAGATTTGAAAGGGACCTAAAGGGCAATTTTTTTCCACACAGAGGGCAGTGCATGTCTGGATTGAGCTGTCAGAGAAAGTGGTGGAGTCTGGTACAATATTTAAAAGGCATCTGGATGGCTGTATGAATAGGAAAGATTTAGACGGATATGGACCAAATGCTGGTAAATAGGACTAAATTAATTTAGGATATCTGGTCGGCATGGACGAGTTGGACTGAAGGGTTTGTTTCCGTGCTGTACAGCTCTATGACTCTGACTGTAACTGTATGCCTGTGGTTTAATTCTTTGTCATGACATAGAGTGCCATTGAGTGTGAATACATTGCTTTACTGGAACTACAATATTCAGCTGGTGCCATGACCATACACAGTGAATCATGTTGGTTGGTATCCTGTAGTTGTCATGATTTTTTCATTCCATGCCTGTCGATTGTGTTTGCTGCCATTCAGCTATTACAATAAAAGAGAGAGTATTTCTTGAGCAAAGAGGACTATCTCTTGATCACTTAGCTGTCAACTCTGACTCGGGTGGACAACCCATACATACTTTAGCAGCATGGATATAATGAAAGGTGATGGAGCAAATCATTATGTTTCTAATCGAGTACTCCCACCGCCTGGACTACTCTGGAGAAACCTGGAGTACTCAGAAGAGCAGGGGGCATGGTGCTGCTCATCGTGATAGCACAGCCTGTTCCAGAAGCTAAGTGGTGACCAGCTGAGGAGAGGGGAGGGTGTCTTTCTTGATCGGCATGCTTGTCATTAACTTAAGAGCTGTGATACCAGAGAACACCACTCCAAATTTTCTGCTCATTAATAATGTCACACGTTACCTTCTCTTTGTCTCTGAACATCACAGTATTCTCTTGGCTGCAAAGCTAGAGAAAAATCCAGCGCAAATCAAATATTTCTAACCAGACTCATAAAGAGAATATTGCCATTTTCCAAAAGTCAATTTATCACCTCTGTACATTTGCTTCTTGCCAGTCTTGTGGGTCCCTTCCCCAATGATCCTGGGTTGGGAGGGTAGAGGAAGGGTATTTGCTAAAGTTGAGACAGGAGGGCTTTTCTAATGGACATGGAGTAGCCACAAAGGTATCCACCTTTCTTTGGCCTGGCAGCAGCCTATGCTGCAGGCAAAATAGTGGAAGGTAACGGAATGAGCACTTGCGGGCCTTGATAGGTTCTACCAATGCCCCCACAAAATTTCAAACAGGCTGGAGCAGGCAGGTATGTGTTAGAAAGTCCATGTACTGGATTTTACAAACTGCCCCATGCCCTGAAACTCATCTTGGGGAAGTATAAAATGAACAGAAACAGGAGAGAACCTAAAAGGCCAGTACTTTACTTCCTAAAAGTAATAGTTTAGGAAATCCAAGTCTTCCCATAGACATCAGCCAGCCAAATGTATAGTTCCCAAAAATCATGCCTGAGTAATCAGGTGGAATAAAAAGTCTGGTTAAACCCAGAGACTACAGAAGAACTTTAAATTTATAGAAAGATCAGCAAGTCTCTGAACCAAGGAGGAGAGTCTTTAGAGTGACTGAGAAAATCACTACTGCAGTTAATTTCTTGGCTAATGCTTCATTTCAAGCGACTAAACGCAACTTCTGCCAAATAAGTCAGTTCATTCTTACAGAAGGCAATTCACTAAGGATTGATAAGAAACAAGGCTTGTATTTATATAGTGCCATGCACATCTCAAGATATCCCAAACAGCTTTGCAGCCAACGGAGTGGTTCTGAATTGTAATCACAGTTGCTAACCAGCCCAATTCATTATATAATGCAGGCACAAGCAATTGAGTGAGCAGTCCATTAATTGTCATTATATTGTTTCATTTTTACGATGCTGGAAGCAGTTCACTGTAATTAGATAGCCATAAGATCCTCTAGTGTCAATTCATGCCATTACATCAACTGGAAAAATCTCAATCCCGTAATGAACAATTAGTGTGCCACTATAGGTAAGGGTTTTTGCATGATAATGCCTGATGGACACAAAGTACATTTAAGAGATTTACAACAGACTACAGGAGACAAAAACAAAGTTGCTGGAAAGCTCAGCAGGTCTGGCAGCATCTGTGAAGGAAAAAAAGAGTTAACTTTTTTGGTCCAGTGGCCCTTCCTCAGAACACAGGAGACTACAGGAGAAATGTCTTTACCTAGACAGTTGTGAGCCTATGGAATTTACCTCCATCATCCAAAACTTGACTTCTGTGTCATTAAAAACAGAAACCTCTGCAGTTGCTATGTGTTCTTGGACACTGTGCATTGTTGCAAAGTCCTTTCTGATACAGATGGGGATAGACTCTGCCACCTGACGTATTCTTTCAAGGAGATGTCATTGGCATTTCCTACCTTCCACTCCAGGAATATTCTATACTACTTCTATCATATTGTCCTCTGCCTGCCTTTAGTAGCATTTATTGTTCTCCCTCATCTACCTACCAATTTATTTATCAATAACTCTGTCTAAGCTGAAGATTACAAGTGATGTGATGAATGACAGTGTGGAGACATTTCTGAAGATTGCCCATATTGAAGAGTCAATCATAAAGTCAGCTTTTTAATTCTCCACTTCTTCATTGCTTCAATATTATATGGACAGAGAAAGTGGGGATGTTTGCTGTTACCTATTATTTCCTTACTGTTCTGTTTCATTAAATTCACCTGGGGATCTAGTCATCACTGGAAAGACCAGCACTTGTTGCTCATTCTTAATTGCCTTTAGTACTGAGCTAATGGATAGAAGTAGGTTGTTCTTCTTCTGTAGCTTGTTCTTCCTTCACTTTATGATAGTCCAAGATGGCAGCAGAGTAGGATTCTCCCACCAGAGCTCCTCTGCTCTGCCTGTTCTTTTTCTTTTACTTTCTTTTCTTTTTTTCCTCTTTACTTCTTCCCTCCCACCATCTCCCCTCAGCATCGGAGATGAATACCAGCAGGATCAGGCAGCAGCAAGTCCTGGAGTGCGAGCCCAGGGAATTAGCTGGAACACTGGGTGGGCTGCATGTCCTGGAGCAGCACAGGGAATGGGCCAGTACAGCGTGTGGGCTGTGTGTACTGGAGCAGCACGGGGAATGGGCCAGTACAGTGGGTGGGCTGTGTGTACTGGAGCAGCACAGGGAATGGGCCAGTACTGTGTGTACTGGAGCAGCACAGGGAATGGGCCAGTACTGTGTGTACTGGAGCACCACAGGGAATGGGCCAGTACTGTGTGTACTGGAGCAGCACGGGGAATGGGCCAGTACAGCGTGTGGGCTGTGTGTACTGGAGCAGCACAGGGAATGGGCCAGTACAGCGTGTGGGCTGTGTGTACTGGAGCAGCACGGGGAATGGGCCAGTGCAGCGTGTGGGCTGCGAGCCCTGGAACACGATGTGGGGATTCCCAAGTCCTGGAGTACCGTGAGGGAGGCAAAGCCTAGTAAAGCGTGACCTACTTTGTTGCTGCTCAGTGCCAGTGAGGAGTGGACTGGAGGCTGGTGTGATGCAGGACAGTTGTTGGAGTTATTCCTTGTGCCAGGTACTGAGCTGTTGTGGTTTGGCACTGTTACCAGACTGTCATGTAAATCCTTACCTTTTAATCATCTTTTGTATAACAGCGTTATATTTTTTACTCTGTATGATTTGTACCCAGGCACTTGTGCCTAAGATGACGCCAATAAAAGGCAGCCATTGTAAAAACTTTTCACTGGACCCGAAAGGTAACTCTGTTTTTTCCTTCACAGATGCTGCCTGACCTGCTGAGCTTTTCCAGCAACTTTGTTTATGTTCCTGATTCACAACATCCACACTTCTTTCAGTTTTTATCTATTATATACAACATGAGCAGATTCAGAATATAGATCTCTTTTATTTGAAAAACTGATCTTAGGCCAAGAAAAGAAAATGATTTTTTTTGGACCTTTGTGACATTTCTGTTTCCTACATTATTTTTCCTTGTGCTTTTTCCTAATTGCATGCCAGTTTGGTGGCAATTTGTGCGAATTTATGGATAACACTGTATTCCAGATTTACAGCAACTTGGAACTGAGTTGGAATTAACTAAATTTCAGTTCACTCTTGACATCAGGCAAGGGAAAGGGAAGACTCTCATCCATTCAATGCGAATTGGAATTAACCCAGGTCTGTGAGTGAAGAACATTATGGTAATCCATTGTAGCATCCAGCCCCCAAGCTGTTTTAATTTTGAACATAAAACATGTAGCAGAGATTAAGCTGTTGAGTTATTATTACTGATTTATTTATTTATCACTTTCACCTTCACTTGTTTTCTATTGGCATCTGGAGTCCATCATAATGCCAGCAATAACACTGGCACCCATTCTTCAGTTATAACGGCATGGCTATTTTGGCTTTAATCCTAGTTTTGACATAATGACTGCAAACTCACATTGTGGGAAGTTAATTAATCATAAATTTAATGGATTCGTGCACAGTTGTAAATCGCTACTTTAAATAATTATTAATAGATGGAACCAACTACTGCTAATGGTGACTGTGGCGCCACTTTTCTGTATTAACAATGGACATTATGAAGACCGTTTGAAGCGGGCCTTAATATTTCACCTTTCTAATAGACATGCCACATCACAAATCTGTCTTGTACAGAGATGTTGGACTACTGGGTAGGGAGATATCTGGACAAATGGAAAATTTGGCTACTTTCAACAACCAGCCTATCTGCTGGCTAGTTGTTTGAAGCTGTAGTCAAGTAGTTCAGAAAGCATTGAGGTAAATTGCAGGGATGGGGTGGAAGTATTCAGTAGCATTTTATAGGCAGGAGAGATAAAATTATGTTATCAGACAGTGGTACGATCTGAAAGAGCAGCCCAATCACATGTTCATAACCACTGCCCACTTTATTCATCAATCACAGTGCGCCCCAACGGTCCCAACACACCCACCTTAATCTCAGATCTTGTCATTTCACCCTAACACCCTTTCCCTGGCTCTTTACTTGTTTCAAAGCTGTTGATCATCTCCCAGTCTTCCCATTTCTGTTAAAAGGCAATCAATCTGAACATATATTGCAAAGGCTGTGGGCATTCCAGCAATAGTACAGAAGATTTGTGCTCCAGTACTTGCAGCCTTCCAAGCCAAGCTCTTCCAGTCAGGTAGATGCCAGTGTTCTAACTGTACAACATGGGAAATAGCCCAAGTATGTCCTGTACCCAAAAAGCAGGACAAACCCAACTTGGCCAATTACTGGTCCATTAGTCTACACTGGATCATCAGTAAAGTGATGGAAAGTACCATCAACAGTGCTATCAAGCAGCACCTGCTCAGCAATATCCAGTTTGGGTTCCACCAGGGCCACTCAGCTCCTGACCTTATTACAGCCTTGGTTCAAAGGTGGACAAAACAGCTGAATTCCAGAGGTGAGGTGAGAATGACAGTTCTTGATATCAAGGCTGCATTCGACTGACTGTGGCATCACAGACCCCTAGCAAAACTGGAATCAATGGAATCATACTATGGGGCAAACTGTCTGCTGGTTGGAGTCACACCTGGCACATTATGAAGATAGTTGTTGTTGTTGGAGGTCAATCATCTCAACTCCAGGACATCTCTCCTGGAGTTCCTCAGGGGACAGTCCTAGGCCTAACCAACTTCAGCTGCTGTATCAATGACCTTCCCTCCATCATAAAGTCAGAAGTGGGGATGTTCACTGATGTTTGCACAATGTTCAGCACCATTCGCAGCTCTTCAGATGCTGAATCAGTTCATGTTCAAATGTAACAAGACCTGGACAATATCCAGGCTTGGGCTGACAAGTGGCAAGTAACATTTGCACAATACAAATGCCAGGCAATGACCATTCCTGATAAGAGACAATCTAACTACCGCCCCTTGATATTCAATGGTTTTACTATCACTGAATTGCCAACCATCAACATACTTTGCCATTGACCAGAAACTCAGTTTTGTTTTTGTCATTCACAGGATGTGAGTGTCACTGGCCAGGCCAGCATTTATTGCCCATCCCTAATTGCCCAGAGGGTAGTTAAGAGTCAACCACACTGCTGTCGGTCTGGAGTCACATGTAGGCCCGGCCAGGTAAGGATAACAGTTTCCTCCCCTAAAGGACATTAGTAAACCAGATGGGTTTTCTCGACAATTGTTAATGGATTTGTTGTTATCATTTGATTCCTAATTCCAGATATTTATTGAATTCAAATTCCACCATCTGCCTCGGCAAACCCGGTCCCCAGAACATCACCTGGGTCTCTGGATTAATAAACTAGTGATCATATCACTAGGCCATCATCTCCACTAAAGACTTGTGGCATTGGACAAGGTGATCGAGATATGAAAGGAATGGATTTCTCAATTGGACTCACCATATAAACACAGTGGCTACAAGAGAAGGTCAGAGGCGAGTAACTCACCACTTGACTTCCCAAAGCCTGTCCACCTTCTACAAGGCACAAGTAAGGAGTATTATGGAATATTCCTCCCTTTCCTGGATGAGTACAGCTCCAACAACACTCAAGAAGCTTGGCACCACCCAGGATAAAGCAGCCACTTTACTGGTGCTACATTCACAAGTATCCACTCCCTCACCATCAATACTCAGTAGCAGCAGTGTGTACTATCTACAAGATGCACTGCAAAAATTCACCAGAGATCTTTAGACAGCACCTTCCAAACCCATGACCATTTCCATATAGAAGGACAAGGGCGGCAGATACATGGAAACAACCACCACCTGCAAGTCCGTCTTCAAGCCACTCACTATTCTGACTTGGAAATATATTACCATTGCTTCACTGTTGCTGTGTCAAAATCCTGAAATTCCCTCTCTAACAGAATTGTGGGTCTACCTACAGCATGTGGACTGCAGAGATTCAAGGAGGTAACTCATTACCACCTTCTCAAGGACAACTAGGGACAGGCAATAAATGCTAGCCAGCCAGTGATGCCTATGTCCCATGAGTGAATGAAAAAAAACTACATTCCCTTTCCCTAGTTACTACAGTGACTACCTTCCTGGTTCCACACAGATAACTTCGGTATCCACAAAGATCTTTCATTCATGCCTCATATTTGTCCCTCAGTGAGATCGTCAGAAAACTGCATCAGGTTCCAAACATACATAGATGACACTCAGCTCTCACTCATGATCACTTCCCTTGAACATGCTCCTGCCTTCAACATTCAATACCAGATGAACTTCAATATGCTTCAACTATATGTTGGAAAGACATTGCATTGGTCCAGTCCACAAAATCCATTGCTTAAGTATCAACTGCATTTCACCTTCCTGGTAACTGTCTGAGGCATCATTTAGATTCTGGCCACAGCCCAGCTGTTGTTGAAACCCTCATCCATGCCTTTAGTTATCTCTAGACTGATTTTAATTCATATCTGGCCAGCCTTCCATATTGCATCCTCTGTAAACTTGAAATTATCCAAACTCGGCATGGTGTGACATGCACCCTTTCATCCATCAACCCTGTGTGCACTGATCTGCAATGATTCTTCGGTATGAAATCACTTGACTTTTCAAATTCTCACCTTTATTTTCAAATCACTCCATGGTTCTGTGCCTCCTTATCTCTATTCCCTCCCCTGGCTCGACAATCTTCTAAGATATCTGTGACCCCATCTGCCTGTTTGAGCAGGCCTGGTTTTAATCACTTCATCATTGGCAGGGTTTTTACATGTTGGTTGTAGAACCACATACCTCTTCAAATATGTAACATAGCTCAACAGGAATTCCTTAACCAGTTTAGTTTGCTGCTGTATCAGCAAAATTCAAGTTTCATTTCTCAAACTGTGTATTTTCCACAATTATAACTAATTGGCATCACATGATTTAAACAGAGGGCCAAGAAAGGAGAGCTCATAGTGCATCCAAACAGTTGTCAGCTTGTAAATCCTTCCACCACATTCCAATACGTGATGGGCAGTAAGAATGGGAGAGAGATTCCTGGTCAACCACGTGATGGAAAGAAATCAAAGACTCATCTATCATCATAGTTTTAGGCTGCAACATACATATGTTGTCACAGCAACTTTGGACTCTTTGGGGCTGATTAATGCCAATAGTGTGGGGTTGAATCCTTGTTCCATCTGGAATGGATTTAAGTTCTAACGCCTTTCTACATTCACAGTGGACATCATGGTGATTGGACCTGCCCTTGGGCTACGATCTGAAGAAGAAGAAGACTGGTAATAGACAAGATAATTCCCCTAGGAACGGTGTGCTGTTTCATTGGCACTAATTCCATGATATTTGTTTAGGAGGTGCATGAAACCCATTGATTGTTTTTTTTTTCCAATCACACATGATGATTTTATCCATTTTGTGTAACTGAGATGTTCATTATAATTGAAGCTTAGATTTCTTTGAAAATATTTTTCAACTTTTATTTTTTCGCAACTTTTCTTGTCCTCCCAATCTGCAATGAGACATTCCACACTTTTATTTATATTTGTTTCAATACCTATGCAGACTTAAAAGATTCCAGAATTATAAAAAAAAAGCAAATCCAATCATTCACCATCTTAATTAAAGCTATTTATCTTGTTGTTTTAGTGTGGAATAGATTAATAGTTTGAAAGCACTATATCACCGTTCTAATTGAAAATGTGCAGTAAGCTAGTTCAACAAAAAAGGTATATGTTTTTTCCTTCTGCTTCAGCACTGGATTTGAACCTGTTTCAGGTTTTAAGTTAATTTTTTAAAACGTGCCTACTCGCATTAGATGTGGGGGTCAAAGCTAAAGATTGAAAATTATAAAGATCACATCAAAATTGAGACTTTAAAAAATAAGACTCAATTTGAATTGTAAATAAATTAGTGTTTTTCTAAAACTTGATTAGTACATTGGGGTGGAATATATCTTTGTCTGACCGCATTATTGATTTTGTTTAGTACGGTTCAACATTTTTAGGGTTTTATTTTCCCTAACCGAGTTGAGATTGAGGGAATGCTTTCAGTTTCTCTGCAGCCTAATGACGGAGAAAAGCTGCATGCCACGTTTGTAACAAGCTAGGAGTTGCATGACCAGTCAGGGACTAAATCTAAGCTGTGAAATATTCCTATTCAGCATACAATGGTATTTGGTAGTCTTAAATATTCTGAATTCATCTGTTCATGATCCAAAACTAAAATTAGCTTACATCTGCATGCTACACCACCTAATTCTTAGGATAAATCAATATCTGTTTTTACCATTGTACATTGCCACTGTATAATTTCCAAGAAGACAGCATTGGCGTCTGATAATTTCAAAAGCCATGTCATACAGTAAAAGTCAATGACTAGGTGTTTTGTTAAGGGAAACATCTACCTAACTGAATGCAGACTTTATTGAAAAAGGTTTTTTGACCAAGGAGGAAGAGAAAGATTGGGAGAATCCAAACAATTTTCAGCATTCTTACAACATATTCAATTTTTAAAATTATGTTCACATCATTTGGGAGATGATTTAAAAAACTTCCAAGCATAAGATAATGGTGCCCACATGTGCAAAATAGTAGAAGCATTTTCAACTTCCTGTGCCAGGTGTGTGCCACCCACCTTATTGGTCTGAGCTCCATTGTAGGTGTCCAGAACATACGTAGAATGTTTCAGGAAGCTCGTTGTAATATTTAAATTTGGGCCCAGTGCTGGTTATAAGATGCTTTTGTGAAATTGATCTACCACAGCATCTTGCTCAGGATGTGATAAACTTTATTTAAAGGAGTTGTAACCTGCCAACAGGTTCGCTGCTAGCTTGTGGTTTTTTGACTGCTGGTTACTTTCTGTGTACTTTCTGCCTCTTTTCAAGTTCCTACTTCATAACTCTAACTGGAGTCTTGAGATTTGGAATTCAGTCACACATCAGTTGCAAAGCAATAATTGAGATACTATTAATTCTGTCACTGCTCTAGTGTTCGAGTGCACTGTGGTTATCATCCCTAAACAGACCTTTAAATAAGCGCTTGCGATAGTTCTTTTACAGCTGTCTGGCTTGATGGGGTTGTTCTGCCTCCAGCAATGATAACGTTCACCCACCTGAGGAGATCTTTAAAGATCTGGATAACCTGACCTTGACCTTTCAGTATGTGGTGCACTAAATGATTTTTTAAAAGTTTATATTAGCTGAACTGGTGGTATAGCCCGAGATCAGCACTTTGTTCCAAAGAGCAGCACCTGATCTGTTACGTTTTAAGAGTATCTGTGCCAGAGATGCTGATCTCCCCTCCTTGGCGTGGCACAGGTAATGGTGAGAAAAGCGGCAAAATACCAAAAGAAAGAAAAATTTAGAATGTCAATGTTGAGAATTCCTTTGCAATTTTCCCCTGATTAAATGGAAGCTTCAGCATCTTGCAATTAAGCAGCGACCACTTTATTTCCGTGCATTTGCATCTTGTTAAAACCTCACCTCAACTTATTTATATGCCATTTATCATTCTTTTGTCCTTCCCTAAGAAACAAAATGGTGTGAGTCCCCTCTGAGTAAAACAGAGCTACAGTTCACTCACTATTTATTTTGGCAATCAACCAACTGCTTCTTCACAATAATGTCCCTATTTGTTTCAAGCACCATCCTTCTCGACCCTTCATCAACAACAGTCAGAACTGGCAAATCACTGTATCATCATATTTGCTCTCTGACCGACTCAGACACCACTTACCTCCTCAGTACTTTGAAGCTCAGGGAAACCTGTTGGGTACTTTGTGCACAGGACACATTTTATGGCTCTTGGCTTGCATTTCTAATGCAGGTTCATTTGCACTTCTTTAGAGTCATAGAATCCCTATAGTGTAGAAGCAGGCCATTCAGCCCAATGAGACCACACCGACCCTCCAAAGTGCATTCCACCCAGACCCACCCCCCTCACCCCCTCCTATCCCTGTAACCTGACATTTTCCATGGCTATTCCACCTTGCACATTCCCGGTCGCTATGGGCAATTTAGAATGGCCGATCCATCTGATGTGCACACATCTGGACTGTGGGAGGAAATCAGAGTACTCAAAGGAAAGCAACACAGACATGGGGAGAAAATGCAAACTCCACACAGATAGTCACTGAAGAGTGGAATTGTACCTGGGTCTCTGCCACTGTGAGGCAGCAATACTAACTGCTGAGCCATTGTGCCAACCTCTGTTGGTTTACATTGCTTTATTTTAGCACCATTCACTGACTTCAGCACTGACCTAAAGCCTCTCTGTGGTTCAAGTTACTTTCTTGTTGCTTAGGTTCTTCAGTGCTCAGTTACAGGCTGCCGAATTCTGTGACTTGCACTGCTTTTTAGCACAGAGGTAAAGCCAGGCAGCTTGTCATGATGAGGAGCCTTGAACAGGCAAGGAGGGTGGATATGTCACTGTACAGCACCTGCAGCATGTGTCAACAGTTTACATGGCAGCCACACTGAATGTACTTCAAGTGAAGAGGCTGTGTCCTTAGCAGGTGAAGAGTGACTACAGTCCGTAGGGAGCTAATGTCACAATTCATGAAGGGACTCATTTTATTCCAGTCCAGGGATTTGGCCGCAGTCGGTCAGGTATTTGGTCCTGCCAGAGCCCAGCAAACCATATAGTTACACTCTGAGTCACAGCCACTTCTGTAGGTCAAGTCCAACCAGTTCTGGGATTACGGTAGGTCAGTCAGACTGCTGTCGTTGGGGGCGGAGGAAGGGTAGGGTCATTTTTTTTTATCCTGCAATGAGTCACAGGAGGGATTGAACATGATAGAATTGCATGGAAGAGCAATTAGTTTTGATGCATGAGGTGGTGAGGCGTGCCACCGAGTGACTAGGAAGTGCACAGGGCAAGAAGTGGTAGTAGCCTGGGAAGGCGAGATGGTTCAGAGCTGCTGAGCAGAAACAATGTCTACAATAGAGTGAGCTGTAGTTCATGAGTCTTGATGAGAGGTGTATGCAGTGGTAGAGTTAGAGCAAATGGTAGCCCCTTTCTGCGGTAGCAGGAAGAAGATTGTGTCACTTAACCTTGCAGACCTCAGAAGATTATTGACCTTCTTCTTCGTACCACTGGGCATCCGACTTCACTGGAGACACAGCACTAACCCAGGCTGCAACTCATGCGCAGTCTGGCATGACCTCTTGTGATAAAGAACTGCACTGCTCTCCATCACCCCGTCCACCAAGACCTCCAGGTTGCAAAGAGGAGACCAAGCTTTCCTTTCCTCTAGGCCATGTCCTCAATGATAAAGGTCAAGGACCACAGTGTGAGAGTCCACTTCTGGCTTGCAACATCAGAAGTCGTTTGCAGCTGGGCTTTTAGTATGATGGCAGTGGCTTGAACATTGGAGGTTGCAGCACCTCCAATTCCAGGTGCATATTCCCTGAGAAAGGAGCCTAAGCATCTGGCAATATAATTGATGAGGTGTAATAGCAGAAGATTATGTGAGAAAAATTGCTGCAAGCCATGGTGAACCCAGGTATCACGGCAAATCACTTTAGCTGAAAATGGGAAAATTCTACCCATGTTTAGAAACATAGAAACACAGAAGATAGGAGCAGGAGAAGGCCATTCGGCCCTTCAAACCTGCTCAGCCATTCATCACAACCATGGCTGATCATCCAACTCAATAGCCTAACCCTGCTTTCTTCTCATAAACTTTGATCCTATTCACTCCAAGTGCTATACCTAGCCACCTCTTGAATACATTGTGTTTTGGCATCAACTACTTCCTGTGGTAATGAATTCCACACACTCACCACTCTTTGAGTGAAGAAATGTCTCTTCAACTCCAATCTAAATGGTCTACCCCGAATCCTCGTGCTGTGACCCATGGTTCTGGACACAGCCACCATCGAGAACATCCTCCCTGCGTCTACCCTGTCTAGTCCTGTAAGAACACTATAAGTCTCTATGAGATGCCCTCTCATTTGTTTGAACGCCAGCAAGAACAATCCTATCCTAGTCAATATCTCTTCATACATCTGTCCCACCATCGCAGAATCAGCTGGTAAACCTTCGCTGCACTCCTCAAGAGCAAGAACATCCTTCCTCAGAAAAGGAGACCAAAACTGTACACAATATTCTAGGTGTGGCCTCACCAAAGCCCTGTACAACTGCAACAACACATCCCTGCTCTTGAAAGCTCTCGCAAAGAAGGCCAACATATCATTTGCCTGCTTTACCGCCTGCATCCCAGAGTACTTAAGGGAGTGGCTCTAGAATCAGTGGATGCATTGGTGGTTGCCTTTCAGGATTCTATAGACTCTGGAACAGTCTTTGCAGATTGGACGGTGGCTAATGTCTTTCCTATATTTAAAAAGGGAGATCGAGAGAAAGCAGGGAATTATAGACCTGTGAGCCCAACATTGGTAGTGGCGAAGATTCTTGAATCCATTGTCAAGGATGTTATAGCAGAGCATTTAGAAAGCATTGGCAGGATCAGACAGAGCCAGCATGGATTTAAGAAGGGGAAATCATGCTTGACAAATCTGTTGGAGCTCTGTGAAGATGTAACTAGTAGAGTTGACAAGGGGGAGCCAGTCAATGTGGCATTTTTGAACTATCAGAAAGTGTTTTGACAAAGTTCTGCGTAAGAGATTATTATGTAAAATTAAAGCACATGGGATTGAGGGAAGCGTGTTGAGATGGAAAACTGGTTAGCAGAGAGGAAACAAAGAGGAGGAATTAATGGTTCCTTTTCAAATTGGCAGGCAGTAACTAGTGGGGTGCCACAGGGATCGGTGGCACCCCAGCTATTCACAATATATATTAATGATTTGGATGAGGGAACAAAATGTAACACCTCAGAGTTTGCAGATGATACCAAGTCAGGTGGAAGGGTAAACTGTGACGAGGATGCAGAGATCCTTCAGCATGATCGGGCCAGGTTGGGTGAGTGGGCAAATCAGTGGCAGATGCAGTGTAATTTGGATAAAGGTGACATTATTCACTTTCAAAGCAAAAACAAGAAGGCAGCTTACTACTTGAGTGGCTGTAAGTTGGGAGAAGGGAGGGTGCAGTGAGACTGGTGTCCTTGTGCACCAGTCCCTGAAGGTAAGAATACAGGTGCAGCAGGTGGTGAAGAAGGCAAATGGTATGTTGGCCTTCATTGTGAGAGGTTTCGAGGAAGGGAGGAGCAGGGATGTGTTGTTGCAGATTTTAAAAGGAGGGTATACCCTCAGATACGTAGATTTGAACCAAATATCTCAATATTGACAGCTCAAATAAGCAAAGCAAGTGGCTGGTGATATATTAAATGCTTCTTTGCCTTTGGGCACTTAGAGGATAAGTTATAATCAGTACTTCCACTGGTAACAAGCATGGGGCTGGATGAACACAGCAGGTCAAGCAGCATCATAGGAGCAGGAAAACTTGACGTTTCGGGCCTAAACCCTTCATCAGAAACCTATGATGCTGCTTGACCTGCTGTGTTCATCCAGCCCCATGCTTGTTATCTCGGATTCTCCAGCATCTGCAGTACCTTTTATCTCTCTTCCACTGGTAATGCTGCTTTCCTCACAGCTACATAATGATAAAGTCAATACTTAGTTGCCATGGATACATTCATATAGAGATCTATTTTACTGCATATTATTTGGAACAATTGTGTTGACTTTCAGAGGACTGGATCTTAACTTAAAAATGGGTAGGTTGGAATCATGCCAGAATTTAGAATGCAAACAAGGAGCCCCCATTCCCCATGTTTTGAATGTGTCCACTTCTACATTTCATTAAAGCAAGAAAAGGAGTGAGTGACTAAACTAATTATGGGATGTGGGTTTATCAGTTAAATATTATGAGGCTGGCTGCCTTCACTTAACAATCGTTCTTTTTTTAATACCTTTTAGTTAAGGTTTTCGGTCCTAATGCAACTTGTTAGCTGCAAAGACGTGAGAAGGTCCATATTTTGAAGTTTTGTCCTGAATTTGTATTTTCTTGATTTTTTAAAAATTATTTTTTTCAAGTGAACTGACTATTCAATTTATGGTCACTATCAGTTACACACAATGTTAGACTGCATTGACATTCTTCCATAAAGATGGATAGAAAGGCATTTTAAATGGTGCAGATGTCTCTGTAAAGAGTGATGATTAAACTATTTCAGCCATTTTAATCACCTTATGATTTTAGCGTACCGATGAATGAGGGTGGAAATTAGTAGCATTGTCCCTGTTTATTGGGTGCAAAAGGGACTCAGAATATACCAAGTTAGCTTGGGCAGACTGGGCAAATACCAAAAACAGACATTAAGCCCCTTAAAAATGTCAATTAGAGATCTAATACATGTTAAAGGGCCTCTTGAGATAGCAGTGAACAAGCCAGACATCGGTCTGCATCACGATTCTGCAGCCAAACAGAAGCACTTAGAATTTCTTTGCGTAAATAATTCCTGTAAAACTGGGAGGAACCAGAATATCCTTCTGAATCCACAGAAAACATAACCATCCCATCCCACTGCCAGCACTCTTGAGGAGTTATTTGAAGGTTGTTACTATCAAGAAGATGTCCTGAAATTGGTGAGATTGCTGTTTAATACCTTTTGTTTTCCCTCTCAGCCCTGACCTAACATTGCTACTTCCAGTATCACTATTCATTGTCCATCCATTGATTGAAGCCAAAGTGATCACATGTAAACACCTCACCACTGCCTCACTGTTCTGCAGCATCCCCTCCCATGCTGTGTGAGATCATTGCTTCAATTTGGAGTTGCCCCCCATTTCATTGTCATTATCCCCTCTGTATCCCAACATAATGCTCTAAACCCCACACTCGAGGTTCACACTTCCCTCAGCACAGCATGACTGCCACCTCATAACCTCCCTTGGCATTTATTGTTCAAACACCCAGCACTTAACAGTCATATGGTGGATATATTGGTGTATGACTATGGCCACCCCTGGACTGACTTGTGAGGACATCCCTGACTGAACACAGCTCACCCCCTGACTGATGCCTCTAAAGCTCTAGAGCTGACTTATCCGTTCTCCTTGGTCTGGTTGAACCTGATCTGTAGGACTGACTATGGCTCAATCTCTGAACTGGAAGGACAAGGGTGACTGGACCCTGATCACAACAACTGCCTGACCGAACATGGCCACACGCCTGGACCTAGATTGAATGACAGTGTCTATTATTGAGGCTTTACCCCTGATTGACCACAGGCCCATTTAACTCAGCTAAGGACTTTCAGGCATGTCCATTTGGTTGAAGCACACAAGTATGTTTACTGCATAAGCATCTGGCACATGATCTATGTGTGACATTGATGTTACATGATGCCATAAACCAATACATTCATCCCATTTACTGTGAAGTGCTGCCAACATGACAAGCTGCCTGGCTTTTGGCTACCCTAAGGAGCAAGGCAAAAACAGAGATGCTGTGAGTGTCCAGATAAGTGCGAAGTGTGTGAGCTCTAAGAATATGACCGAAGAGCCCTGAGATACATCATGTGCAGATACATGAGATAGGTGTGTCCCCATGCATACAAAGGAACCTAGCAGGAGTATTTCAATATAAGGTGTCAGGGAGCTTCCTATGTGGTAATGAAGTGTTGAAATGTATTCTAAGTTACTCTACGATCAATCACGATGATGTGATGACACTGGTGTTTTGCTGTTGCCAATGTCTATGGCCAAAGGGTAGAAATGGTTGCTGCCCTGAGATGGTGGTGGATTGAGCTAGAGGTGGAAGTCTGGAGATACAATCTGCATCTGCCAGGTAACTGCTCTGACATTTAGATCAGAAAATGGCATACTTTTTTTTAACCAGTGTCTGGGAGAATCACAAATCGCATAGAAATGAGGCAAGATTAGTTAATGAGATGCAAATACACTGGAAATAAGATCATTATCATTTACTAACAAGATTCTTATCCAGTCCTTGAAATGTTAAGGAGAAAATCAGACAACTTTTCCTCAACATCAAGAATCTGATTTTTTTCTTACTGTTTTTAAATTTGTCGCCATTGCTCACATTGTCCAGTGGTTGTGAAATTTCTGCCCAATGTGTTAGTGCAGTAAATTTAGTTCTAACATTCATTAGAAGGTCAAAGGAATGGAGAACCACTCACAATGATAAGAACAATAACAATTTCTTATGTGTATCATCAGAGAAATCTCCTTGTAAAACTGCAATGGAAAATTTCAATGATTGGGGTTAATTCTTATCTAAGATTTTCACCATCACAACATTCCTTCGAATTTTTATTTGGCATGCGTACCCTATTGATATAAATGTTTTTGCGTCCCTGCCTTCCCCCCAGGCATGGTATGTTCAGTTTGAGGCTTAGCAGGAATACTGATTTTAATTCCTGCAAATGATCCTTTCTTTCAACAGCATCAATTCAGCACTAACTGCAAGCTACCATCTAGTTTTGTCTGGTTCAGATGTTGTACTAAAGTTAATCTCTTCTATTTATTGCCTATGTAATTTATACAAAATGATAAAGCCAAATGATCTTAGAGGTAGCTTCATTAAACCCTTAAGCATTATGAGAATTAAAACCCTTGAGAAAACCTTTCATTTTAAAGATTTGCATGTTTCCTAGCAGGCAGTCTCTCTACTTTTAATGCCTGCTGCAGATGTCCAAGCAAAGTGAGCTTTGACAGGGAGTTGGGAGCAGCTTTTTTTCTGAAGAAGTGCATTACTACCAGGGAAAGAAATTAGTGTGTTCACTTTAATTGGGATATAATAATTTAAAATATTCAATTTGGATACTAATTGAGAAGTTTCTATGAAATAATATTCATTCAAATAATACCACTTTAAGAATAAACAATTAAATACTTTTTTGCAAAAGAATTCTTTACTGTCGGTATTTTAATTTAACTTAAAGTTTATCTTCACTCAAGACTGGGGTTGCATTATTTTATGGACTGTTATCTACTATTCTTCTTCTGAAGGTTTTAGACAAACTATTTTTTCTCAGAAGGAAGCAGTTGATATTGAACTGGTGATCAGAGAGGATGTAGGTCCCACTCCTGTTGTCTTCTTCATTATTACTAAGTTTAATGCAATTTATAACCTCTCCCATAAGGTCTCCCCTCTGAGACTTCTTTGATCTGTCTCGAATTCCCTTTTGTAACCTTAGTCAATTGTCCTTCAGCCATTCTCTCACTCAGGCTTTCATGTCACCCTCTGTAAATGGCTTCAAGTCATCTCCAAACCACCCACCCCCATCAGGTTTACAAGTTATATTGATGACTTGGAGGAACAAAGTGAATATGCTGTGGACAACATGCAGATGACACAAAAATAGGTGGAAAGACGGGTTGAGAAAGAGTTTCAAACAGATGACAGAGAGTTATTGATAAGTTATGTAACTGGGCAAAAAGTTGGCAAATTGTGTATAATGTGGAAAAATACGAAGTTGTTCAAAATGAAGAAAAGAACAGTGTTATTTAAATGGAGCAAAAATGTAGATAGTTGCAACGCAAAGGGACTTATGATACTATAAAACACAGAAAGCTAGTGCACAGGGGCAGCAGGTAATCAGGAAAGCTAATGGAATGTTGGCACTTCTTGCGAGAGGATTGGAGTATAAGAGTAGGGGAGTCGTGCTTCAGCCGTACAAGGTGCTGGTGAGACCACATCTGGAGAATGTGAGCAGTTTCGGTCCCTTTATTTGAAAAAAGATATGTTTTCATTGGAAGCAATTCAGAGAAGGTTCACCAGGATGGTCCCTGGTTTGCAGGGCTTGTCTTATGAGCAAAGGCTAAATACATTGGGACACTACTCACTGGAGTTCAGAAGAATGAAAAGTGAACTCATTGAAACATGTTGGATTCTTAAGGGGTTTAACAGGATAAATGCTGAAAGGATGTTTCCCCTCATGGGCGTATCTACTCGCACTGTCTTAAATTAAGGGGTATCAATTTAAGACTGAAATGTGTGATGAGGCTGTCACTTTAAAATGGTTATTTTGTCCTGGCTTTTTCTTGAAGAGAGGTTGTAAAGGCAGAGGTATCAAAATGGCTATGATAGACTGCCTAAGTCAACAATCAGAGGAGCCTTTAGGTTTTTTAAAACCTGTTGTACAATGGATAGGGATTGGCCAGTTCTCCCAGTTCAGACCTTCTAGTTTTTTTTAAGTTGTAGCAGTCACAAGATGTTTTGAGTCCAAAAGGGTTGCAAGATTCAGTAAAGAATTCCTAATCGACTTTCTCTGCAATCTCTCTGGATGTTGTTCCCTCCTGCCAATAAGGATCTGTGTTTGAATTTACCTTTTTGCCAAGGGATGTGTTTATGGGATTTTCCTATGTTGGAACAGTTAATTGGTTAAGTTACTGTATCAAGTATTCAGTCAAGTTTTCCAACAGTTAAGTTATCCTGGATTCCCCTTTCTTTTGTTCCTGTTTTAACTATAGTGTTTAAATAAACTGTGTTTTCCTAAATGCCAAGTAGTTTGACCAGTTGCATCACACCTGGAACCCCACTTCGCATCTACCTTAAATTTAAGAAAAAGTTAGGTCGAGGCTACCTTCTTAAAATATTTTGGAGGGCTCTGGCCTGGTCCATAGCAGGTGAAAAGGAATTTCTTCTCTCAGAAAGTTGTGAGTCTTTGGAACTCCTTGCCACAGAGAGTTGTAGGAGCAGGATCCTTGCATATATTTAAAGGTTGAAGAGACAGATTCTTGATCAATAGGGGAATCAAGTGTTACAGGGAAAATTGCACAAAAGTGGATGTGAGGAGTGCTGGATCAGCTATGATCTTATTGAATGGTGGAGCAGGCTCGAAGGGTGAACAGCTTACTCCTGTTTCTATTTTTTTATATAGCCTTGTGGTCTTATAACATAATGCAATATTTTTATAATCTTCATTTATATGCTCTCTCAAGTCAAATCCAACATCAGTTATCCCATTACCTTTTATAATTCTTCACCCATTTTCCTCCATTCTGTTCTCCGTATTTATCAATACCTTGGTTATTCTTTTATGTACTTAGTTACTCTTATTTAGCTTTACGTTCTGACCTCACATGACATCAACAAAATACAGCCCAAACATTTGTTTCCATGCTAAAATGGCAAAATAGCTAAGAAAACTAAAATAACTTTGCCTTGTGGTGAAAGCTGTAATTCTGATATGACTGATTACAAAATGAAATGACAGTTAAATTTTAGAGTTAAAATCCATGGACTGAAAGCTATTAAGCGGGTGCTTCAGTGAACAATTTGTTTTGCCAAGTTACTGTCTATAGGAGGTGAAGTTGAAAAATTCCTCAGAAGAGTATCAATGAATTGTCACTACAAAAGTCTAGAATAGAAATCATAAACACTGGAAATGCTGAGCAGGTCATGAGAGAGAAAAAGGGATTAATGTTTCACATTAATGGTATTTTGTCAGACATATGAAGTTCTGGATGCACTTTCTGCTGTACTGTTGTATTTTAGGGAAATTGCATCAATTCTGTCCATCTCTGTATTCTGCAATATCGGGTCAAAAGGTAATAGTGATATTTTTGAACCATTATAACGTTATATGTATTTCATGGCTTATTGATATATTTTTGGATGAAAGCCCCATTTGTTTCTTGTCACAAACTTATTTGTTTCAACAGTTCCATTGAGACTTCTATTGTATTTCCAATAGAAATTAGGCAGAATCCTGAGTGAAACTTGACCTTGTGCCATTTCTTTGGGATTTGCCCTGGTTTCCAGCCAGTGGTAAAGCAAAGTACTGGTGGCACTTCTGCCGAATTATGAATGGGAAGGTAGCGGGATAAAAATTGCAGTTAGAAGAAAAGACATTATTTGGCATGATCCCATCACATCCATCCCATTCTTGATAATGTTAGAGACCGGAAAATTTACCCTGATCCTTGAAGCAGATAATTAAACTGGCTATTGTAGATCATCAATAAATAAAGAGTTTCCAGACTAATTAGAAAAACATGAGATAAGGATCCTAATATAGAAAGTTCATGACAGAAACTGAAGTCAGAAACCTTTCTTTAAAATATAAGGTTGGAATCAAACATCTAAGAAACATTCACACTGACCCTGCCTGCACACATGCTCATTTTTCACAATAAAGAGAAACCAATACAAAAGGAAACTGAAACCACTGAACTTAAATACATTTAATTGTTTGTGGTTCAACCTAAGCCAATATTAATCAACATGTTGTATACGTGTGGTGCATTTCAACTATCAGATCTCCACCAAAGAACCTTGGCTACTTTATCTGCATACTGGAAACTGCAAGGTCAATGCACTGAAGAATATTATTTTCTGCTTGTGTAGTTAATTAAAGCTCTAATTATGTATGAGACATGGGGTTGTAGCCCAAGACACTTTGCCTCTCATTCATTTACTAATAATCAAATTGATTCACTTGGATATTAGAAATTATTAAAGTGTAGGTTTTCTAAGTGTCTTACCTGTAGTGGCTTGATTGCAAAAGTTTGGAAAATCAGCTGAATCTAAAATTGAAAATTCTAGGTCTATTACACACCCAACATTCAAATATAATATATTATTGTCAGCCTGTGTAAGGTTTCCGGATTTGCTGTATATCCTAACCAAAATATGTTGGTGCAACTCTGCTACCATATTTTAACTTTAAAGCTGAAAGGGTTAAATACAGCTTTAGCTAGAAGAGGGACAGGGCTGGCAGCTGAGTGTCCCAGGATTTAGATTTTTCAAGTGTGATAGGGGATATAAAAGGGTGGGGGAGTTGCATTACTGGTAAAGGAATATCTCACAGCTGTACTGAGGGAGGATACGTCAGAAGACTTGTGCAGTGAGGCAATATGGATAGAACTCAGGAATAGGAAAAGTGAAGTCACAGTGCTGGGGGTATACTACAGTCCTCCCAACAGCCAGCGGGAGATAGAGGAGAGAATACGTAGACCGATTTTGCAAAGATATAAAAACAACAGGATTTTTGTGGTGGGTGATTTAACTTCCCCTTTATTGACTAGGGCTCACTTTGTGCTAGAGGCTTTGATGCGGCATAATTTGTAAAGACTATTCAGGATGGTTTCTTGACACAGTGTGTAAACAGTCCAACCAGAGAAGGGGTGAAACTGGACCTGGCTTTGGGAAATGACCCAGGTGAGTGAAGTTTCAGTGGAGGAGCGTTTTGAGAGTAGGGGACCATAATACCATGAGATTTAAGATACTCATGGATAGGGATAACAGCAGTCCTCAGGTGAAGTGTTCAATTGGGGGAAGGCAAACTACAACAATATTAGGCAGGAACTGGAGAATTTTAACTGGAGGTGACGGTTTAAGGATAAATCCACATTGGGCATGTGGGAGTATTTCAAACAGCAGTTGATGAGTTCAGGAGCAGCACATTCCTGTGAGGATGACGGATAGATATAGCAAGTTACGTGAACCTTGGATGACCAGAGATGTAATGACCTTGGTCAGAAAGAAAAAGGAAGCATACGTAAGGTCTAGGAGGATGGGAACTGATGAAGCCTTTGAAGTATATAAGGAAAGCAGGAAAAAACTTAAACAAGGAATTAAAAGGGATAAAAGGGATCATGAAAAGTCATTAGCAAACAGAATTAAGAAGAATCCCAAGGCTTTTCATACATATAAGAAGCAAAAGGGTGGCCAGGGAAAGGGTTGGCCCACTCAAGGACAAAGGAGGGAATCTATGTGTGGATTCAGAAGAGATAGGTGAGGCCCTAAATGAATAATTTGTGTCAGTGTTCACCAAAGAGAAAGAATTGATGGAGGATGATCTCAGGGAAGGGAGTGTCAAATTTCTAGGCCAAGTTGCTATTAAAAAAGAAGCAGTGTTGAGCATCTTAAAAAGTATTAAGGTAAATAAGTCCCTGGTCCTAATGGGATCTATCCCAGAATATTGTGGGAGGCAAGGGAACAAATTGCTGGAGCATTGACAGACATCTTTGTATACTCTTTGGCCACAGGTGAGGTCCCAGAAGACTGGAGAAAAGTCATTGTGGTCCCATCGTTTAAGAAGTATAGCAGGGATAATCCAAGAAATTACACATCACATTGGTGGTAGGGAAATTATTGGACAAGATTCTCAGGGACAAGATTTATTTGCATTTAGAAGTGAATGGACTTATTAGCGATAGGCAGCCTGGTTTTGTTTGGGGGAGTTCATGCCTCACTAATCTGATTGGGTTTTTGGAGGAGGTGACGAAGAGGATTGATGAGGGAAAAGTGGTTGATGTTGTAAAAGGCTTTACTGAAATCCATGTAGACAAGGCCTCTCATGGCAGACTGGTACAAAGGATGAAGTCACATGGTAGAGCGGTGAGCTGGCAAGATCGATACAAACTGGCTTAGTCAAAGGAGACAGAGAGTAGCGGTAGGAGGATGCTTTTTGGAATGGAGGGCTGTGACTAGTGGTGTTCCACAGGGATCAGTGCTGGAACCTCTGCTGTGCATGGTAAACATAAATGATCTGGAGGAAAATGTGGCTGGTCTAATTAGTAAGTTTGCGAATGATACAAAGATTGGTGGAGTTGCAAATAGTGAGGAGGATTGTCAGAGGATATAGTAGGATATAGGTCAGTTGGAGGCATGGGCAGCAAAATGGCAGATAGAGTTTAATCCAATCAAATCTGAGGTGATGCATTTTGGAAGGTCCAGTACAAGTAGAAATTATAAAGTGAATGGCAGAACCCTTAGGAGTATTGATATGCAGAGGGATCTGGGTGTGGAGGTCCACAGATCGCTGAAGGTTGTAGTGCAGGTAGATAAGGTAGTAAAAAAGGCCTATGTCATGCTTGCCTTCATTGGAAGGGGCATTGAGTATCAGGATAGACAAGTTATGCTGCAGTTTTATAGAACTTTAGTTCGATGATGCTTGGAATATTTTGTACAGTTTTGGTCACCACACTGCCAGAGGGATGTGGAGGCTTTGGAAAGGGTACAGAAAAGGTTTACCAGGATGTTGCCTGGTATGGGATCTTTTAGAAATAAAGAAAGGTTGAATAGATTGGGTTAGTTTTCATTGGAATGCAGGTGGTTGAGGGGCCGTCTGGTAGAAGTTTATAAGATTGTGAATGGCATGGATAGAATGCAAAGTATGAGGCTTTTTCCCCAGGATGAAGGGGTAAATTACTGGGGGACACAGGTTACAGGTTCGGGGATGGTGGGGGGGAGGGTGGGGATGTTTAAAAGAGATGTGCAAGGGAGGTCTTTCACACAAAGGATAGTGAGTATCTGGATTGTGCTGCCAGAGTAGGTGGTGGAAACAGATGTAATAGCAGCATTCAAGAAGCACCTGGACAAATATGAGACTAGGAAAAGAATAGAGAGATGCAGATCTTGTATGTGAAGGCAGTTTTAGTATGGAAGGGCACAGGCTTGGAGGGCTGAAGGGCTTGTTCCTGTGCTGTATTATTCTTTGTTCCAAGCGTTTTAGTAAAATAAATGTAAGTAGAACAGTGGATTATATTAGACAGGATGGCAATGATTCAGGCTAGGGAATGAGTGATAAAGACAAGGACATAGCCAAGATTGAACAATCAACAGGATAAGGGATTACTTGGGTTAACACAGCTAAAGCCTGCTGTATGTACTGTGGGAAATAAATGACATCTGGTTAAAGTATGGCTGTAAATTGATTAGATTAGAAATGGAATATGTAATTTTAAATGCATACAAGATGAGAGTTTGTGGATTTATAGTAAAATAGGGCTGAGTCAGAATGGTTTAGTCAAGGGGAGGTCATGCCAGACAAATCTGTTAGAATTCTTTGAGGAGGTAATGAGCAGGTTAGATGTGATCTATTTGGATTTTCAGAAGGTCTTCGACAAGGTGCTGCACAGGAGGTTGCTAAACAAAATAAGAGCCTATGGTATGAAGGAAAAGGTACTGACACGGATAGATGACTGGCTGACTGGCAGAAGGCAGAGAGAGGGGATAAAAGTGTCCTTTTTGGGATAGCAGCCAGTGGTTAGTGAAGTTCCGCAGGGGCCAGTGTTGGGACCACAATTATTCATGTTATACATTAAAGATCTGGATGAAGAAACTGAGGCCATTGTTGCAAATTTTGCAGATGTTACAATGGTGGACGGACAGGTAGTTTTGAGGAAGTGTTAAGGCTGAAGAAGGGCTTGGACAGACTCACAGAGCAGGCAAAGAAATGGCAGATAGACTATAATGTGAGAAAGTGTGAGGGTATGCACTTTGTAGGAAGAACTGCTATAGGAAAGATGTTGTGAAACTTGAAAGGGTTCGGAAAAGATTTACAAGGTTGTTGCCAGGGTTGAAGGGTTAAAGCTGTAGGGAGAGGCTGAATAGGCTGGGGATATTTTCCCTGAAGCCTCGGAGGCTGAGGGGTGGCCTTATAGAGGTTAATAAAATCATGAGGGGCATGGATAGGGTAAGTAGACAAAGTAATTTCCCTGGGGTGGGGGAGTCAAAAACTTGAAGGCATAGGTTTAAGGTGTGAGGGGAAAAGGAACCTAAGGGGCAACCTTTTCACTTAGAAGGTGGTGCGTGTATAGAATGAGCTGCCAGAGGAACTGATGGAAGCTGGTACAATGAAAACATTTAAAAGGCATCTGAATGGGTATATGAATAGGAAGGGTTTAGAGGGATATGGGCCAAATGAGGCAAATGAGGCTAGATTTATTTAGGATATCTGGTCGACATGGATGAGTTGGACCAAAGGATCGTTCCTGTGCTGTAAATCTCCATGACTCTATGAGTCTAATAGAGGTGTAGACTATTTTCTAAATGGGGAAAAACTTTGGAAATCTGAAGCACAAAGAGACTTAAGAGTCTTAGTTCAGGGTTCTTGTGAGGTGAACATGCAGGTTCAATGAGCAGTTAGAAAGGCAAATGCAATGTCAGCGTTAATTTCGAGAAGGCTAGAATACATTTGCAGGGATGTACTGCTGAGGCTATACAACGTTCTAGTCAGACCGCAATAGGAATACTGTGAGCAGCTTTGTGCCCTCTACCTAAGGAAGGATGTGCTGGCCTTGGGTGGGATCCAGGGTAGATTTACAAAAATTATCCCACAAATGAAGGGCTTGTCATACAAGGAGTGGTTGAGGACTCTAGGTCTGTACTCAGTTGAGTTTAAAACAATGACAGGGGATCTCATTGAAGCTTCCACAGACCTGGATAGGGTGGACATGGAGAAGATGGTTCCACTAATAGGAGAGACTAGGTCCTGAGGTCACAGCCTCAGAATGAAGGAACAACCTTTTAGAACTGAGATGCGGAGGAATTTCTTTAACTAGAGGATGGTGAATCTGTGGAGCTCATTGCCACAGAAGGCTGTGGAGGTCAAGTCATTTAGAGTATTTAAGACAGAGATTAGTAGGTTCCTGATTAGTAAGGGGATCAAAAGTTACAGTAGAAAGCAGGAGAATGGGATTGAGAAACATATCAGTCATGATCGAAAGGCAGAGCAAACTTGATGGATCAAATGGCTTAATTCTGCTTCTATGTTTTATGCTCTTACATAGCTAGGGCAAAGAGCTTCACTGAAATGATTTAAGCAAGATTCAAAGTACATGAAGGAGGACTCAGGTCAGGAGGCACCAGATGAGGCACCACATTGGCAGGATAGGAAAGCCAAAGCTATGCAATAGGCCAGATCCCTCAAAGCCATTAGTAGAACAGGTCAGTCAAAGCTGTTAAGAAACCAAGACGACATAGGCTGGGTGAAAGTCTGAAGGAAAGGCAGAGAGGATGTTTTTGAGAGAGAAGTCAAAAAGCCAAGTTTAAAATGGAATTTGTTGAAGAAAAACTCATGTAAGATGATATGCCTTTAGGAGTGATTTGCTGTGCTAATTACAGAGACATAGTGTCATACAGCCTGGAAACACCCTTCGGTCCAACTAGTCCATGCCAAGCATGTTCCCAAACCAAACTAGTTCCACCTGCCTGCATATGGCCTATATCCCTCCAAACCTTTCCTACTCATGTCCTTATCCAAATGTTTTTTAAACGTTGTAACTGCACCTACATCCACTACTTCCTCTGGAAGTTCATTTCACACACTAACCAACCTCTGTGTAAAAATTTGCCCCTCAGGACCCTTTTAAATCTTTCTCCTCTCACCTTAAAAATATGGTACTTAGCTTTGAACTCCACATCTTAGCGAAACGACCTTTTGTTATACACCTTATCTATGCCCCTCACGACTTCTTAAACCTCTATAAAGTCACCCCTCAACCTCCTACACTCCAGTGAAAGAAGTCCCAGCATATCCAGCCTCTTCTTATAACTCAAACTGTCCATTCCCAGCAACATTCTGGTAAATCCCTTTTTAACCCTCTCCAGTTTAATAATATCCTCCCCCTAGCAGGGTGACCAGAACAGTACTCCTGAGGAGGCCTAACCAACATCTTGTACAACCTCAACATGACATCCCAACTCCTATACTCAAAGGTGTGAGAAATGAAGCAAGCGTGCCAAACACCTTCTTAACTACCCTGCCTACATATGACACAAATTTCAAAGAATTATGTACCTGAACACTTAGGTCTCCCCGGTCTACAACACTCCCCAGGGCCCTACTGTTAGAAACAGTATATAGGGATCTAATTCCACACCTTTGTATTTTTGGATTTTTAAAATTTTTTTATCCAGTGCAATTGTATATATTGAATGACTTACTGATCTCTTGACAAAGCCATGAGAATCTTTGTTTTCTTTTCTAGAAGACAGGCAGCAAAGAACATTTATGGGGAGGTGATAGCCAAGTGGCATTACCACTGGACTGTTAATCCAGAGGCCCATTCCACCACAGATGGTGGAATTTGAATTCAATAAATATCCAAAATTAAGAGTCTAATGATGACCGTGAATCCATTGTTGATTGTTGGAAAAACCCATCTGGTTCACTAGTGTCCTTTAGGAAAGGAAATTGCCATCCTCACTTGGTCTGACCTACATGTGACTCCAGACCCACAGCGATGTGGTTGACTCTTAACTGCCCTTTGGACAATTAGGGATGGACGATAAATGTTGCCTAGCCAGCGATGCCCTCATCCCATTAATGAAACAAAACAACAAATCCTTGTAAAGGACAATGGATATAAAGATAAATGAATGAACACACAGATAGACAACCACATGCACAAGTGGTTTCTTTACGAACAAGATAAAAAAATTTTAAATTAAAGGGAAACATTATTTGAATTTGACATATATTTGAAATGTAAAACGTGTAAAGAAAGTTAGCTCCTGGAATGAAACAGAAATGTTTGATTTTTGTTTTAAGAACTATTACCGGTCAGTAAATGTTCTCCAAAATTCATGAATAAGTAGTAATAATGAAGATACCCCAGTTAGAAGAGAAGAAAGGAACAGTAATAACGAAGATACCCCAGTTAGAAGAGAAGAAAGGAACAGTAATAACGAAGATACCCCAGTTAGAAGAGAAGAAAGGAACAGTAGATATGTTTTGCTTTGAGAACTTGAAATAATTTATCAGCCTGTAATTCAACTGAATATATCATTTGGGATTTATATAGATTATAGTGAAAGGAAATTACAGTTGGCACGAGGATATATAGGATAAAGCTTGGACTGGAGTAATTAAAAGTTTGTGAGTACAACAGAAATAGTGAAGAATATCTGTAAGTTAGATACAGTTTAAGGGAAATAGAACTGTAGGATCTTCTAAGCCAATTTGATTGGGTAGTTAAAGCATTTATGCCTAAATGCCAGTGATCAAGAATTAGCAATAATTTTGTAAGAAAATGTCATACAGTGAGATAATCTGTAGGTGGGCAATACCATCACAGATAGAATAGTGAAAGAAGAAATAGAACCTTGAAAACAAATTCAAAATTGAAATTTTAGATATAGATTACCAAACCCAATGTGTTGCCACACTTAAGAGGCTACCATTTACACTGACAATAGATACACATTTGAGGTAGCACATGATTGTCTGATAGCATGAAGTTGAAAGGTGTACATTAAATTACAAGAGATCGTAGTTACTGCCTCATCAGGCAGTAACTATGGAATTATTGTAAACTGCTAGATTACAATTAAATACTGCGCTAATAAAGATTAAAGCACACAGAAAGGAACAGACCTCATCCAATTAGGTAACCAATTAGAGTGTCACTTTGAATCTATGCCCTCATTCTTCTTTCTTTTACAGGCTTATCCCAAACTACTCTGTCCAGCTGGCTCATGATATTGACAACCCCTATTGCCATCTCTCAGCCTTCTTCTGTCCAAGGAGAACATTGTCTTCAAATTGTTCTCATAATTGAAATTTCTCATTCCTGGAACACTTCTTGTAAATTGCTTCTGTCCAATACATTCATATTTTTCCTACAATATGGAGTCCACATATATACACAATACTCCATCTCAGGTCTCATACAAGTTCAACATCACCTACTTGCTCTTGAACTCTATTACCCTATGAATAAAGTTAGAACACTGTATGAGTCATAGAGATCTACAGCACGGAAACAGACCCTTCGGACTAACTTGTCCATGCCGACCAGATATCCTAAAGAAATCCTAGTCCCATTTCCTAGCATTTGGCTCATATCCCTCTAGACCTTTCCTATTCATAAACCCATCCAGGTGCCTTTTAAATGTTGTAATTGTACCAGCCTCCATCAGTTCCTCTGGCAGCTCATTCCATACACGCACCACTTTCTACGTGAAAAAGTTGCCCCTTCGGTCCCTTTTAAATCTTTCCCTTCTCACCTTAAACCTATGCCATCTAGTTTGGACTCCTCTACCATGGGAAAAATACCTTGACTATTCACCCGATCCATGCCCCTCATGATTTTATAAATCTCTATAAGGTCACCCCTCAGCCTCCGAGGCTCGAGGGAAATTAGCTCCAGGCTATTCAGCCTCTCCCTGTAGCTCAAACCCTCCACCCCTGGCAACATCCTTGTAAATCTTTTCTGAACCCTTTCAAATTTCATAACATCTTTCCTGTAACAAGGAGACCAGAATTGAATATAGTATTCCAAAAGTGGCCTAACTAATGTCCTGTACAGCTGCAACATGACCTCCCAACTCCTATACTCAATTTGATAACAGCTCTCTCCACCTACCATCTTCAATGATCTGTGCACATATATGCACAGATTCTCTGCTCCTGCACCCCTTTGGAATTGTACCCCTATTTTGCATCATCTTTCAATATCCTATCAAACAAATTACATCACCTCTCACTTCTCTGAATTGAACCTCATCTGCCACCTATCCATCCCCTCCACCAAGTCGTACATGTTGTTATAGAGTTCCACACTGGAGTCCCCTTCACAATTTACTGTGGAACTCCATTGTAAACCTTATCCAGCCTGAAAAATATCCATTGACTGTTATTCCCCCTTATCACTCAGCCAATTTTGTATCTGCATTGTTACTGTCCCATTTATACAAGTCTGTGTGCTGAACAGTATCAAATACCTTCTGGAAATCTGTGCATAACACATCAAAAATGTTACCTAAACGTCAGCCTTCCTGCTCCTCTGATGCTGCTTGGCCTGCTATGTTCATCCAGCTCTACACACCTTGTTATCACCAATGTTACCCCTGTCAACTCACTCTGTTATCTCTTCAAAAATCTCCAGCAAGTTAGTTAAACAGAATTTCCTCTTTAGAAGTCTATGCTGACTCTTCCTAATCAACCCACCTTTTTTCATGTGAGTACTAATTCTGTTCCAAATAATTATTTATCCTGTATGTCACAGTGGACAGCTTCATGCTTATCTATTTGGCTACAGCCATGCATGTTCAAAGTTCTGTAGCTCATCTCATTAATATTCAGCACGAAGCTCCTGCCTTATAAAGTGCTTGAATTTGTTGGCTTAAAGGTAGGAGAATCAGCTTGATGCAAACTTTAAGAAGCTGTAAATGTATTCTAAAGGGGAAAGGTTTTGGCAAACTCACCGTCTTGTTTGTCCTAAGTCAGAGTTCATGGTCTTCTTCCTTACTAACATTTATTTGAACCTCCATGATATCATTGGTTTCCACTGCTGGAGAAAGCCTTTTTTCTGGATCTAGCACAGCAAGGAAAAATTGTAAGTTCTTTAAAACACCTGTGAAATTTGTAATTGTTTTTGAGAATTTTTGAATCTTGTAAAAGTTATAGCAACTGTAAAGAGATCAACTGTGCAATGGTTTCATGAGCCATGGTCGCATTGGGAATTCCTGGTCTCCCGGTAACCAGCCTTGTAATGCTTCTGGACCCTCAAATGCACCAGTTATCTGAGAGTGCTCCAAGATGTAGGAATTATGACAGTTGCCCGGGTACTGGGCACACACCTCCAGGCCGTGGGAGTGGTGATCACAGATCATCTGAACATTAGTTATATGGAAACCATTCCTATTAATGAATTTCACAGTGTTGTGCTGTGGCTGTTTCAGTCCCCCATCATGCTTTCTCTCCAGGTGGAAATCTACCAGACAGAGCTCTGTCTCCAACAATCCTCCTTGCTCCCCCAAGCTCCAACGTTACACGTTAATGATGTCCACCATGGTTCTGTGTATACCCCTAGAGGAGGCCACAATGGTGGTCGTTGCCAACAATCCCACCTCCTGTAATCCTCCATGCCTTCCTATTCTGTACTATTTACTCCGCTTATAACTCAAATTTCCCTACATCACTGTCCTTGTCCCCACTTCAACACATTTTCCACTGTGTTCCACAATCTTGAAGGCTACTACCCGCTATTGCCACAGCTCACCTTCACCCCCACAATTCCACTGTCCACTTTCCACTTTCCACCATTCAATGTACAGACTCCCACAAATGAGTGCTCTAAAACCCCATGACCAACTTGATGGACAACTCCAGCAAAGGACTGACCAGATCTCTGACGACTGTCCTTATAGATCCCCAGCTGAAAGTACACGATTCCCTGAATGCTTGAGATGTCACATCAGCACTGAGCATAACCCACTCCCCAGACCATAGGCAATGTATCCCCTATCATGACCAACCTAAGTCAGGCCTTTAAGGAAGCGGGTTAAATGCATTTGATTCATTTCAAGGGAGGTTTTCTAGATTGGCATCTCGAATGAGCATGTTTTCTTCAGAAAGGTTGGACAGGCTGGGCTTCTTGTCACTGGAATTTAGAAGAGTAAGAGATGACTTCATTGAAGAGTAAAAGATTAACATAGTCTTGACAAGGTGGATGTGAAATGAATGTTTCCTTTTGTTTGTCAGTCTAGAACTAGGGGGCTTTGTTTTTACCTTAAGGGATTCCCTTTTAGGGCAGAGAGGAGTTTTTTTCCTCAGAAGATTGTATGACAACTCTTGGCCTCAGACAGTGGTGGAGTTGGGGGTCATTGAATACTTTTAAGGCAGAAGTCGATAGATTTTTGTGAGTCAAGGGAATCATAAAACATTGGTGGTAGATGGGAACATGGAATTTCAAACACAAATAGATTAACTATGATCTTATTCAATGGTTGAACAGGCCAAGGTCTCTTCCTGCTCCTGTTTCATATTCTTTTAGCCAAATAATAAACAAATGAGTGATTATGTCACCAGACTAATAATCCAGACCTCCAAGCTAGTGTTCCGAGGCCAAAGGTTAGAAGCCCGTGATGACAGATGGTGAAACTTGAGTTCAATAAAAAAAGACTGGAATGAAAAACTAATCTAATTTCAGCCATGTAATCTCTGCCATTTATTGTACAAACCCATCTAGTTCACTAATGTCTTTTAGGGAAGGATAGCTGCTTCCTTATCTGGTTTTGGCTCTATGTGATGCCAGACTCACAGCAATTTGATTAACTCTGAGCTGCCTTCTGATAATTAGGGATTCATAATAAATGTTGGCCTACCCAGCAACATCCAAATCTTATGCATTAATGAAAGGAAAGTAGCAACACCTGATAACATTACACTCTCCACAGATGCAGCACAACTTGCCAGGTATATTTCTAATTTTAATTCTCCAAATTCCACCATATTGTGTCTTTCCATTAGAGACAAATTGCGTTTATTTCGTTCTTCAACAAGTTCATTAATCTAAGTATTAGCTTCAATTTTTTTTAATCTGGGCCACTTTTCAACACACTTACAGCAGCTTTGAAAGACGTAGACCTGTGCAAATTAATCTAATTAACATGCAGGTCGCCAGATGTCCCATTCTAATAAAACTTGGGTCATCTAATTGTAAACATAACGTCAGGTTGATGATGATTATCAGGTGATGACAGTTTGCTTCAAAATTAAAACTCAGCTCAGGAGAGGCCCTGTTGTGATACAGTGATAGCATCCCTATCTTTAGACTGGGAGGCCTGTCTTCAAGTCCCACCTGCTCCAGAGGTATGTAATAATATCTCTGAACAAGTTGATCAGAAAAATAAGATTAAATAAAAAAATTAAAATTTAGCTCAGGGAAACATAAACCAACTGTAAAAAGCTGAAGCACTGAGTGGACTTAAAGCACTGTAAGTCAAAAATTAATTCAAATTAATATGAGATACTGATATTTTGCACTCTGGCAACAATCGGTCAGGTCTTGATGATGCCCTTGGGACTCAGTGCTGCATATGCTAAAATAGGCCTTTGCTAGCTGTCTGCTCAGCTAAGTAGGTGACAATAGGCAGAGTCAGCTCCCAGCAGATCTGGAGCGGGACAGACACTTGAATGATTTAATCTGTTCTCCCACCTTGGTGTCCAACAGGAAGGAATGATAGATATTTTTAATCAACCTGTTCAGCGATGTTAGCATACATTTCTGGGGCTGGTGGCTGTGAGGCAAGGACACTACCACTGCATCACAAGAACCCCACCAGGATAAAAATGATGACCTGATGATAATTACCTGTGTTATATTGACAGTTGGAAAATATTAGTTACAATTAGCAGCACCTGTGAGATGCAGAGAGCAAGGCATCAAAAGGAGACACTCAAACTAAGTGAGCACTTCCAGGAGATGTAAAAACAAAATGCTTTCAATGCTGGAAATCTTATGCAAAGACAGAATATTGTGGAAGTACTCTGTAGATTAAACATAATCTGTAAGGATAGAAAGAAAACTTACATTTCAGGTTGTTGAGCCTTTGTCAGAACATTTCCTATTGTTCCAGAGAATATATGTTGCAACTATAGCATTCAATTGCTCTGTGCTTGATTATGTGAGTCTCTTTACTATTGATGCTCACTGTGCTTGATTAGTTAAGCTTGGGTGCTGACTGAGGGGAAAAAATAAACAAGCGTAGAAAGTATTGGAAGCCAGAGCTGAAGAATGCAATATTTAAGGCTTAATAAATCATATCAGTTACAGACATAGAATCTGGTGTAATCTCTTCATAACTCATTGAGATATAAAATATACACCAGTAACTCTGATGAAGGTTAAGTGAAATGGCTGGAAACACTGTCACTACTTACTGAGTCATGCATTGGCAATCAGGCCCTTCTAGGAGTTCTCACAAAGGTGGAAAGACTTAGTCAAACTATCCAAAGTCTCCAATTTACCTAACTGATGAATCCAGGTTAAAAGAAAACACTTATCAGATTTCTGTACTCAACATGACAATAAATGTTTATTACTTAAATTATTTATTATTTAAATTGACTTTAACCAGAGCAATTAGAAAATGAGTTACTAACTATTAAGTCTACACCTTCTTAAACATCCCCCTAAAGACAAATACAGACACACACAGACAGACAGGACATGGATATTAAGAGGGCAAAGGAAAAGATAAATCAGGATATGATGAGTTGTTTCTTTTGGTTTCTTCAAATTCAATTTAGTTCTTTGCTGTTGACACAAGACTGTTTGCATACTGATGCTTTCTTTCATTCACGTGTTCAGAATTTATTCTTTCATTGTCTTTCAAGGCATCTTATTCTTCCTTCAACAGAGAATTTTAGTCCGCATTCAAAAAAAAGGAAAAAAAAATTTGTGGTCTTTACAATGTCTATTGAATTTAGATAAACTGGGACGTGTATAGGCACTTTCAGTGAAATGCAACCTCTGTTCTTTTCAGACAAGTCCGCAGATATGGAAGTGCAGAACCAAAGATGAAGACTTGTATGAGTTCACACCTTTGACTTCATTGAGATCCTACATATATTTGGAGGATGTTTTGCCAATCAGATTGAGGTCTAAGGATCCACATTTTGTGAGTCAGAGTAGAATTTCTTCATTAATTTAATGTATTTGTACAGGGTACCAATTATCTACTTTCAGGGTAAAATTACAGCAATATGAGTGTAGGAATTCCACATTGAATATAATCACAGGGCAACTGCTGCAATCCAACAATTTTGACACCAATAGCATTAGTATGATGGTCATTAACATGAATACATCATTTATTTCCAAGTTTGTAGATGATGCAAAGCTTTGTGGAATGTGAGTTGTGAGGAGGACATAAAGAGGGTTTAGAAAGTGAGAGTGATTGGGCAAGAGCACGGAAAGACTGGAACATTCCTTTGGCTGCGCGATCTAGGACAAGGGGACAGTCTCAAATTGCCATTTAGGACTGAGATGAAGAGCAACTTCTTCACTCAGAAGGGGTGAATCTTTGGAATTATCTACAACCGGAGAACAGTGGAAACTCAGTGATTAAGTAGGTTTAAAGGGAGAGATTGAATACTAATGACTTCAAGGAATTTGGGGATAGCGGTGAGAATATGGCATTGAGGTAGCTAATCAGCTATAATCTAGATTATAGGAGCAGACCTGACGGGCTTACTCCTAATCTTATATTTCTGTGGAGAAATTTTGCTGAAACAAAATTTGATCAAATAATTTTTTTAAAAAATCAGCATTCTTTGGAACTTGTAATTTTCCTCACTCAAACTACTGGAAGTATGGAAATGTTTGCAATTTGGCAAATTTCACTATCCCTGCAACACATTTCCTGCAGATCAGCTGTTACCAGTAACACACTGTAAACATCTCTTAGAGAATTGACTTGTATGTATTGATCTGAAATGAATTTAATTTCCTCTATGTATAGTTCATTTGTCCCTGAACTGGTTTGGTCAACTTGAGGAAAGGCATCCAGTTGCAGATTGACAATGTGCTGCGTCAGAGAGATGAGGAACTGGAATAAGCATCTGTTCCCAAATTGCGTTAATTTACAGTTGGTTTAAAACTGGTAGCGTGAGCTACTGCACAATCAACAAATTAATGGTATTTATATATTGCATTTTAATTAATAACAGCTGGAAAATCAGCATTTAGCTGGCAGCTGCCACACAAACTAGGTATCGGAAGTGGGATGTTTGTCAGTTTAGGCTGTGCAATTAACCATTCCCTGATAGGCAGTCTCAAAGGTCATTGCAAATAGCATGCTGAGAATGAAACCTTTGTATTGAAAATCAAGCAGTAAGTGCTATGCTTCAGTAATATGTAACTGTGGCATTTGAAATACTGGGGTGTGGGGGGGCTGAATTTCAATTTCAGTATGACGATAATGAATTGACCATCACAACCTGCTTAATTTCTGCAAATTCCTGATCCAAGACCAATTGTTTAACTTCTTTAACTTTAAAGTTAAAATTCAATTGCATGTTGTTTTTCACTAGCTAAGTGCTATTTTTTTACCTTGCTTAGCAACAGCCAAGCCTAATTGAAATTACTCTTGTAAGAAAGTCATTGATGAACAAGTGTGCACAATAGACAGCAGGGGTGGCTTTTACTGGAAACATTGGGATGAACAGGATTGATTAGGCCTATAAATGGTATTGATCCTTGGGCAGTCTTACTGTAAGTGATGACTTTAGAGGGCTATGGACGTAGGGCTGGAGAATGGGATTAACTGGGTAGCTCTTTTAGGAGCTGGTACAGACATGATAGACTGAATGGCCCACTTTTATCCTGCAAAATTCTATGATTCTGCTGCTCCATGGGACCGAGTAATTAGCTTGCTGAAACTTCAAAATGGGCCAAATGAGCAAACGTGGAGTTTGGGGTTGGGATGTGCATGCTCCAGATGTTTTCACAAGTGATAGAGGCCACGTGAAAAGAAAATTTAAGATTTGAGATCCTTTGTGTGGGGACTGAGACAGCAGGGTTACTGCTCCAACTACCAAGGGAAATATCTAGATTGCTGTCCCCTTGGGCTGTCTCCCCCCAGTAGCATATCTCATCCAGTCCTTAGCTTGCAGTCAGCTATTTGGGATAGAGATAATAGGAACTGGAGATGCTGGAGAATCCGAGATAACAAGGTGTTGAGCTGGATGAACACAGCAGGCCAAGCAGCATCAGAGGAGCAGGAAATCTTGACATTTTGGGCCTAGACCCTTCATCAGAAATGGGGGAGGGGAAGAGGGTTCTGAAATAAATAGGGAGAGGGGGGAGGCGGATAGAAGATGGATAGAGGAGAAGATAGGTGGAGAGCAGACAGACAGGTCAAAGAGGCAGGGATGGAGCCAGTTAAGGTGAGTGCAGGTGGGAAGGTAGGGAGGAGGTAGGTCAGTCCAGGGAGGACGGACAGGTCAAGGGGGCGGGATGAGGTTAGTAGGTAGGAGATGGGGGTGCGGCTTGAGGTGGGAGGAGGGGATAGGTGGGAGGAAGAACAGGTTAGGAAGGTGGGGGCGAGCTGGGCTAGTTTTGACATGTGGTAGTGGGAGGGGAGATTTTGAAGCTTGTGAAATCCACATTGATTGCATTGGGCTGCAGGGTTCCCAAGCTGAATATGAGTTGCTGTTCCTGCAGCCTTCGGGTGGCATCATTGTGGCACTGCAGGAGGCCCAGGATAGACATGTCGTTTGAGGAATAGGAGGGGGAGTTGAAATGGTTCGCGACTGGGAGGTGCAGTTGTTTATTGCGAACCGAGCACAGGTGTTCTGCAAAGAGGTCCCCAAGCCTCCGCTTGGTTTCCCCGATGTAGAGGAGGCCACAATGGATACAGCGGATGCAGTATACCACATTGGCAGATATGCAGGTGAACATCTGCTTGATGTGGAAAGTCTTCTTGGGGCCTGGGTTGGGGGTGAGGGAGGAGGTGTGGGGGCAGGTGTAGTACTTCCTGCGGTTGCAAGGAAAAGTGCCGGGTGTGTTGGGGCTGGAGGGGAGTGTGGAGCAGACAAGGGAGTCGCGGAGGGAGTGGTCCCTCCGGAAAGCAGATAAGGGTAGGGAGGGAAAGATGTTTTTGGTGGTGGGGTCGGATTGCAGATGGCGGAAGTGTCGGAGGATGATGCGTTGGATCCGGAGGTTGGTGGGGTGGTACGTGAGGACGAGTGGGATTCTTTTTTGGTTGTTATTGCGGGGATGGGGTGTGAGGGATGAATTACGGGAAATGCGGAAGACACGGTTGAGGGCGTTCTCAACCATTGCAGGGGGGAGGTTGCGGTCCTTGAAGAATGAGGACATCTGAGATGTACGGGAGTGGAATGCCTCATCATGGGAGCAGATGCAGCGGTGGCAAAGGAATTGGGAATAGGGGATGGCATTTTTGCAGGAAGGTAGGTGGGAGGAGGTGTATTCTAGGTAGCTGTGGGAGTCGGTGTGCTTGAAATGGATATCAGTTTCTAGGTGGTTACCCGAGATGGAGACAGAGAGGTCCAGGAAGGAGAGAGAAGTGTTGGAGATGGTCCAGGTGAACTTCAGGTTGGGGTGGAAGGTGTTGGTGAAGTGGATGAACTGTTCGATCCCCTCATGGGAGCACGAGGCGGTGTCGATACAGTCATCAATGCAATGGAGGAAGAGGTGGGGTTTAGAGCCAATGTAGCTTTGGAAGAGGGATTGTTCGACGTAACCTACAAAGAGGCAGGCATAGCTTGGGCGCATGCGGGTACCCATGGCCACCCCCGTTTGTCTGTCGGAAGTGGGAGGAACTGAAAGAGAAGTTGTTGAGAGTGAGGATGAGTTTGGCTAAGCCGATGAGGGTGTCAGTGGAGGGGGACTGGTCAGGCCTGCGGGACAGGAAGAAGCGGAGGGCCTTTAGGCCATCCGCGTGGGGAATGCAGGTGTATAGGGACTGGACGTCCATAGTACAAATGAGGTGTTGGGGACCGGGCATTGGGTTTAATTAATTAATGTTAACTCTGTCTGAAGACTCAGGATGCCTGTTAGATGGAAGTAAGACTCCAAAACGTGGCCATCTCTTTGATGCCCAAACAAGTGGCTACCAAATGTTCTTCACTAGTCAGCCTCCGCTCAAGAAACGCAAAGTTGACGAGTACCTTAAAAGATCAAAGAAACATGTTGCATTTCTCACAACCAAAGGAAAAATTAATTTTATGTCGAGTTGAATGCAAACATTCTTATTAAAATGCTTCTATTCCTATTTCTCTGTGGGTTTGTTTGTATGTGACAAAATATGAAGGACACAAAGCATGATACGCAGCAAAAGCAGAAATTGGCAAAATGTAGCAGGTTTGGCAGCAACTGTGGGGTGAAAGCAAAGTTAATGTTTTGAATACGGTGACAGTTCATCAGAACTAATAGCAGTTAGGGAAAAGTGATATTTATGCTGAAAAGGAGTTTGGAGTGAGGGCTGGGGAGGGACTTGGGGTGGGCGTTGAAGAGGTATGCGGACACGTGGAGTTGGAGCCCAGAGAGAGAAAGACATGAAAAGGATTATTGATAGCAATTCAAGACAGAGAGAAGCTGAATAAGTGATAATGAGAGCTGAGAGTCTGAGCGGATGGGTAGGGTATGCTGAAATCACTCCATGTCATAACAGGACAGGGTGTGGGGGTGGGTAAAAAGAATGCAAGGATGGAATCAGGCTGTAAAATTATTGAACTCGATGTTGTGTCCTAGAGGTTGCAGGGTCCCCAAGCAAGATATGTCTTTTCAGATATTGCTTTCAAAATAATGATGTTTACATTCCACAGTGCCCAAAGGAATAACAATGAAATGGGATTTCACGTTATAAACATGCACCCTGCTTGTCTGGTGCTGGATTCTCACCTTTCTGCTCAGTAACACACATTGCTGAAAGACCCCTGTTCATGTTTGTAAGAGGAATGTTAGCTTTATGCAATTCAGGTGCTCCCCCTGGATATAATGGCTGATGAACACAGTATCCTTTAGTTTTGCCACTTTTCAGATTCTCTACTTTGGTTGAAAGACGTTTGAGCCTCACCAAGTGGAATCATTGATCACTGACTTGCTTCTCTAGCTGGCTATTCAAATTCTCTACTTGTCCATTTTCACTAATATGATTAAAGTTTAGAGAAATAGTTAATAAGAACTGAAAGAACTATTGATGCGGAAAAAAATAGAAACAAAAACAGAAATTGATGGAAAAGCTCAGCAGGTCTGGCAGCATCTGTGAAGAGAAATCAGAGTTAATGTTTCCTATCTGGTGACCCTTCCTCAGAATCATTTCAGGAGAAATAGCTGCATCATTTCTTGTTTTCAATGTTGCAAAATGTAAGTTGTGGACACTGTAATTGAAGGAGTTATATGACGGTCTATTCATTCCAGTGAATTTTCTGCACAATTTTCCCAGTACTGTCCACTGGAGTGATGCTTGATTTAAAAATGACTGATTAATATTTTTAACACCTCTTCTTTCTATTGATTGACACTGATTCTGTCAAAATGTGTGAGTGAACTTATTAAATTGAAATGGTACTAAATACTTTACTCAGTAATTCATTCTGTAATGATATTGGATTGTTGGGAGAGAGGAAAGTTCACACCTGGATGTTCTTCCGTTCCTCAACAGTTGGCGTTGTTGAAAGTGACAAAATTTTAAAAATGCCAAAGGTCAAATGCCAAAAGCATCCTGCGTATTTTTAAAGTTTAATTCAACAGTCACTTACTTCTTCAGATATACAGCACTGACATTTTTATGTTGCTTTATGACCCAACTCCTCACTTTCATCTCAATATTGATTTTTTGGCAGATCAAGACATGCAACACTTCCGGGAGCCTTGTTTCATTTGTTAAATCCTATATCCTAAAACAGGTCGAAATGCATTTGCTCAATATTTGTTCATCAGGCTTGTTGTAATATGTGGCTTTTACAGTGAAACTTTACTAATCAATCCAGCCAAGTAGCATAATGGAAATTAAGTTGCTCCACAAGATGCTTCAAAGTACTAGAACAAAAGAATACAGAAGAAAGAATTTTAATTTATGTAGCTCCTCTCTATCGTTTCGACACCATAAAGCAATGCATAACCAGGAATGACATTTGGGTTGTGATCAGTGTTCTCGTGTAGGGAAACCAGAAATTGTATTTACATGCAGCAAGAGTCTGTAAACAATACTAAGATAGATAACCAACAAATTTGTCTTGGGGGTTTTGGTTGAGCCCTTTTTTTTAAACTGTGCTGTCAATATTTTATATTTCACCGAAGAAGCAAACTGAGTTTAAATTTACCATCTGGTCGACAAGCTTGCACTTGGAACAATATAAGCCCTTCCTCAGTGTTTTACTGAAACGGTTACATATACATTCCATTGAAGGTCGATAGGGAAGGTATTGTGAAAAACGGACAAAAATATATGGGATAACACGGTGCGGAGTTGGATGAACACAGCAGGCCGAGCAGCATCATAGGAGCAGGAAAACTTGACGTTTTGGGCCTAGACCCTTCTTCAGAAATGGGGGAGGGGAAGGGGGTTCTGAAATAAATAGGGAGAGAGGGGGAGGCGGATAGAGGATGGATAGAGGAGAGGATAGGTGGAGAGGAGGCAGACAAGTCGAAGAGGCGGGGATGGAGCCAGTAAAGGTGAGTGTAGGTAGGGGGGTAGGGAGGAGATAGGTCAGTCCAGGGCCACCCGAAGGTTGCAGGAACAGCAACTCATATTCTACTTGGGAACCGTGCAGCCCAATGCTATCAATGTGGATTTCACAAGATTCAAAATCTCCCCTCCCACTACCGCATCCCAAAACCAGCCCAGCTCGTTCCCGTCTCCCTAACCTGTTCTTCCTCCCACCTATCCCCTCCTCCCACCTCAAGCCCCACCCCCATCTCCTGTCTACTAACCTCATCCCGCCCCCTTGATCTGTCCGTCCTCCCTGGACTGACCTATCTCTTCCCTACCTCCCCACCTACACTTACCTTTATTGGCTCCATCCCCGCCTCTTTGACCTGTCTGTCTCCTCTCCACCTATCTTCTCCTCTATCCATCTTCTATCCGCCTCTCCCTCTCTCCCTATTTATTTCAGAACACCCTTCCCCTCCCCCATTTCTGAAGAAGGGTCTAGGACCGAAACATCGGCCTTTCTGCTCCTCTGATGCTGCTTGGCCTGTTGTGTTCATCCAGCTCTGCACCTTGTTATCTCAGATTCTCCAGCATCTGCAATTCCTCCTATCTCCAAAAATATATGCCTCGGATTTTGCTGAGCCTACAGGAAATAGGATTGCATGCCCACATAGTCATTTCAATATGATATACTTTTCGTGGAGTGACCCTTTCTTTATAAACCAAAGGTGAGATTCCTGTGCCCAACTACTGCTCCACTGAGGGATGAAGAGACATGTGCTTCATATACTCTTGTCAAGGCTCATTAGTCTTTCTCCACCACTTCTATCTGTGGGGTTAAATACTTTTCTTTCTAGTTAACTATTGTATTATGTCTAAACTGTTACTACTTAACAAATCCAACAAACTATCTGAAAATTCCTTCCAAATGATTGACTACCTATTTAAGTAACTGTGGCCCCAAGCCCCCAAAATCTAACATTCTTGGTGGAATCTTATAGGGCCCTGAACAATGTAGGCTATGGCAAGAAATCTGGAAGAATTAGGAGAAATCCAGCAAAGCCTACTTCACATTGGGAGTAAGTAGCTGCATTTTCCAGCTAAGTCTGGGTTTCAAGATGATGCTCCTGTAGGATCATGGTCTTGAGGTTAATATCCCACCCCCTCCCGATCACTGTGAATCCAACATGGAATGCTGGAAAGGACAAATTAATCACACAGTAACATTCTGGCTTTAGTTGAAGTCTTTTTGCTATACTTGGGAGTGGCCTGTATGAAATTGGCGAAGACCTGAGTATAAGAATATGCTCAGTCCCATTACTACTGGGTCAAGGACTGTAAAATCATTCTAAGTACCCTTAGAGGTCTCTTAGTGACCAGGGATCCCATACAGGAGTGAAGTCGCTTTCCTGCTTTGGACAAAGTAAACCTCTCTCAACTTGACAGCAATGTCAGCAGCCATTTTGGACCAGTAACACCTCTGGGAAGGGCAATTGTATTCTCTATTGTTTGGTGTCCTGCGAGATCATGCTGATAACATGGCAAATGCTAACAACACTTAACACTTGAGACTGTGAGGAAGGATAAGTTGCTTCACCTCTCTCTCCTTGTCATGAACCAGCTGATAGAGGACTCCATCTTCCTCCCTGGCTCTCTTCCAGCACTTCAACAGTTTCTGTGCTCGTTTGGACTCTGTCATTTGCTGGCGCTGGGTTGGTGGATGTTGAACCTTTCAGTAAAGGTGCAATCTACTGATGCCTGTATTAATCGGTTGAAGCTGTCCAAGGCCCACTTCTTTTTTTTTCATTCACTCATGGCACATGGACATAGCTGGCTGGACCAGCATTTATTGCCTGTCCCTAGTTGCCCTTAAGGGGATGGTGAGCTTTCTTCTTGAATCACTGCAGTGAATGTGATGTAGATAGACCCTTAATGCCCTTTGGGAAGAAATCCAGGATTTTGACCTAACAACAGTGAAGGAACAGCAAAATATTTTCATGTCAAAATGGTGAGTCGCTTTGAGGGAAACTCACAGATAGTGGTGTTGCCATGTGTCTGCTGCCCATGTCCTTCCAGATGGAAGTGGTCAGGAGCTTGGAAAGTGCTGACTAGGGAACTTTGGTGAATTTCTGCTATGTATCTTTTAGATAGTAGTAGCAGTATGAACTGAGCATTGGTGGTGGAGGGGGTAGATGCTTATGGATGTAATGCCAATCAGTGGGCTGCTTTGTCTTGGGTGGTGTTAAGCTGCTTGAGTGTTGTTTGAGCTGTACTAATCCTGGCAGGAGGGGAGTATTCCGTCACAGTTCTTATTTGTACCTTGTAAAAGGTGAACATTCTTTTTTACTTGCCGCAGTATTCCCAGTCTCTGACCTGCTATTGTAGCCACTGTATTCATATGGTGAGTCCAGTTGAGTTTCTGGTCAATACTAAACCCCAGGATGTTGATAGTAGGAGATTCGGTGATGGTAACACCATTAAATGTCAAGGAGTTGGTGTTAGATGTCTCTTTGTGGGGATGATTATTGCCTTGCATTTGTGTGGTATGAATGTTATTTGCCATTTGTCATCCCAAGCCTGGATATTATCCAGATATTGTTGCACTTGAATATGGACTGCTTCAGAATTTGAGGAGTTGTGAATAGTGCAGACCATTGTGCAATCATCAGCAAACACACCCACTTCTTATCTTAAAATGGAGGGAAGGTCATTGATGAAGCAGTGAAGATGGTTGAGCCTAGGGTACAATTCTAGGGAGCTCCTGCAGAGATCTCCTGGACCGGAGATGACTGACCTCCAATAACACAGCCATCTTCCTACGTGCCAGGTATGATTCCAATCAGCAGAGATTTTACTCATTGATTTCCAATTTTGCTAGGGCACTTTGATACCACACTTGGTGAAATGTGCCCCTGATGTCAAGGGATGTCACTTTCTCCTCACCTCTGGGATTCAGCTCCTTTGTCTATGTTTGAACCAAGGCTGCAATGAGGTCAGGAGCTGAAGGGCCCTGACAAATCTCAACCAAGCATCACTTAGCAGGTTATTGTTAAGCAGGTGTTGCTTGATAGCATCGTTGATAATATCAATCACTTTACTGATGATTGAGTGTAGACTGGGGCAATAATTGGCTGGGTTGGATTTGTCCTGCTTTTTGTGCTTCTGAGATAGATTTGGGGAGGCAATGGCCTAGTGGTATTATCACTGGACTGTTTGGATTAACAGAGACCCAGATAATGTTCTAGGCACCTGGGTTCAAATCCTGCCATGGCAGATAGTAGAAATTGCATTCAATAAATATCTGGAATTAAGAGTCTAATGACTATAAATCCATTGCCAATTATCAGGGAAAACCCATCTGGTTCACTAATGTCCCTGAGGGAAGGAAACTGCCATCCTTACCTGGTCTGGCCTACATGTGACTCCAGACCCACAGCAATGTGGTTGACTCTTAACTGTCCTCTGAGCAATTAGGGATGGGCAATAAATGCTGCCTGGCCAGCAATGCCCTCATCCCATGAATGAACACAGGGGCCCAGCTCCCTGTGATGTTTTTTGAAGCCTTGTACATCTTTCTCTGCCACTCCTGCATTCTGTCATCTCCTCAGCAAATCTTGAAGTGGGTTGGCCAACTGTGCAAAGCCTTGCACAAACCTCCTGTAATAGGCAGCCAGACAAAGGAACCTACACGGTTCTCTTTGCGTCCTAAGCAGGGCAACTCCTGTACTCTTCAGATTTTTTCAACATCAGGAATAATGTATTCTTTGGTAACTTTTTTTGTCTGGAACAGTTGCCACTTCTTTGGCTTGAATTTCAAGTTAAACTACAACCAGTGGGCGAAGAAATTGTCTAATCTTGAATGCTGAGGAAACAATGAGTAGAAACAATGAGTGTCTGGATACATATAGATGGATTGGTAATTAAGGTTCCAAAAGCTTTATCAATCATACACATGAAGGTGGCAGGGGCAAGACAAAGCTTAAATGGCATTCCATAGACCATAAGATATAGGAGCAGAATTAGGCCATTTGGCCCATTTAGTCTGCTCCACAATTCAATCATGTTTGATATATTTCTCAACCCCATTCTTCTGTATTCTCTCAGCAATCTGTGATCCCTTTACCAACCAAGAACCTATATATCTGTCTTAAATACAGTGAATGACTTGGCCTCCACTGGCCTCTGCGAAAATGAGTTCCGTGGGTTCACCATTCTCCAGCTGAAAAAATTCCTTCTCACCTCAGTTCCAAAGGTAATCCCTTCACTCTGAGGCTTTGGCATCAGGTGCTAGACTCTCCTAATGGTGGAAACATCATCCCTCAGTGCTTGAGAGATAGTAGGAACTGCAGATGCTGGAGAATCTGAGATAACAAGATGTACAACTGGATGAACACAGCAGGCCAAGCAGCATCAGAGAAGCAGGAAAGCTGATGTTTCGGGCCTAGACTCTTCTTCAGAAAAAATGGGGAAGCCCTCACCCCTCTACTTTACCCCTGAAAACCCACATATCCCACCTAGCTTGCTCATCCCTGGAAACTACGGACAACTTAGCATGGCCGATCCACCTAACCTGCACATTTTTGGACTGTGGAAGGAAGTCAGAGCACCCAGAGGAGAGAATGTGCAAACTCCACACAGAGGGTGGAATCAAACCCAGGACACTAGCACCATGGGGAAATAATGCTAACCACTGAGCCACTGTGCTGCCCTGGTTTTGAAAAGTTTCCCAGTCCTCTGGCTTTCCACTAATCTTTAGCACATTGTATGCTTTTTGCTTTGCTTTTAAGCTGTCCCTGATTTCCCTTGTCAGCTGTAGTTGCCTCAACCTTCCCTTAGTATGTGTATTTTTCCCTTGGGATGAATTTCTGCTGTGATTCTTGAATTATCCCCAGAAACTCCTGTCATTGCTGTCCACCATCTTCCTTGCTAGGCTCCCCTTCCAAAGAGCTTTGGCCAACTCCTCTCTCATGTCGTTCATTACATATAATTACATTTGATTCAAGCATGCCCCTCTCCAACTGCAACTTTTTGGTCATTATCCTTTAGGGATTCCTTCCCCCTAAGTTCCCTAATCAAGTCAGTCTCATTACACATTAAATCCAGAACTGTCTGTTCCCTAGTGGGCTCTACCACAAGCTAATCCAAAAATCCATCTCATCCTGGTCTATTTGTAGAGTTCCCCAGTGCCTGTTCAGAATGCCATCTTTTCAATGACTTATTCAGTGATGGGGAGCTGGAGCTTACAGAGAGAAACCTTCCATGAAACTCACGGAAAGTGACATTTAGCTGACATTTGGTAAAATTCAGCCTGTATCTTTTCCCTTTCTTTACCTGCGGTGCAGGCCGTTTTGTGGCTATTCTCAAACTGTGACTTTCACAGTATACACTGGTCCACATATGGACATCAGACAACTGACACACATAGACAAGGATATTAACTGATTCTTGTCTGCCTTGTTTTGCCTGATCATGATGAAAGTTATGTTCCTCCTGCTCCATGATCTTATCTTCCACCTACTTGGTGCAACCCTGAGATTCATGCTTGTCACTTGGGAGGAAAGGTTATGGTAGCCATGCAGATCACCATTTTTTGTGCCAAAGATGTTCACTTCCAATCAAGAACACCCATAGGTGTTCTTAAACCTGTCACTGTCATGGGCAGTGGGCCGACTGGAGGAGATATTTCAAATCTCATTTCAAAGATGAATATCGAAAGTTGGAGGAGACCAAGAAGAGGAAGTTTGTTTCTACTTTTACAAAGTATGGGATGACTTTCAGTAAAGATAATGACATAGGGCATTGTGATCTGGTGAGTCACAGGATTGTGTCTTAGGATGCCCATCCAATGAAGATTCCCTACTGTCAGATCCCACCCCATCTCTGGGAGGAAGTCCAGGACTGCCGGCACAAGTCTTTGGATTGAGATCTAATCCAAGTCATTAATTTGTAAAACGTGAGGAAGAAAGATTGAAAACTGAGGATCTGTGTTGATTACCAAGCACTCAATGCAGAGTCTTGTAAGAATCTTTACCATCTACTCAGGTTTGAGGGAGCATTGCAAATTCTCAAAGGCGCACACTATTTCTGCAGTCTCTACTTAGCCTACAGTTATAACCAGCCACCCGCTTATATCCTATGAGATCTTCCACACTGACCCATTTGCTCATTAAACAACAAAAGACAACAACACATGATGGAGCCTGCCACAATCTACAATTTGAGTTACTTTGTTGAAGTGTGAGCAGATTGCATTCAATTTTTCAGAAAAATATTTAATGCAGGGATCACATATTCATAAATATATTGGAACTGATTGACTGAGTTTCCTAAATAGAATTACTTGGCACTAAGAAGATGACAAGCTGAGATCCGGATTCCTGTGAGATTGCCAGCTCAGAATACTTTTTTTTTTGATTGATTGATTTGTTTATTCATTTATTTCTTCTGATTTATTAGTTTCTCTTTCTCTCTTGCATTCCTTCCCTGTAATGAATTTTCCCCAGAGACAGTACAGGCTGGATACTTAGGCAGTGTAATGGGATGAAAAATGATGAAAATTAGATATTTAACCAGTTCACTGAAGATGATTTAAGGCCTTAACTGTTTGTCTGCATTGAAGTTCATGGAATTTTTTTACCCGGATCAGTTTTCTATGTTTTCAGAAAGTGTCAAATATTTGGAGTCCTGAAGATCATCAGCCTATGCAGATTTGTCTAATCTTACTTAAAAAAAAGTCACAGCTTCCTTTCTTGCCTGAAAACCTGCTAATTCTTCATTATTATATATTTATTCAGAATATTATTCAGTGAGACTAGCCCCATTGTTATGGTCAGATTCTTCATGATTATGTGGCTTTATATCATTATGGGGCTGTTTGCTTTCTGTCACATTAATTTTTTCATGGGACAAAAGTGGAAAATTCTGCCATCCATAGGGTTGAATTTTATGGGACAGGCTGGGAAGCAGGAAGGGGGAATGGAAGCTGAAGAGGGCACAGGATTGGCACACCCAGCATCCCCCCACCACTATAGCTTTCTCCTTGCAACTAAAGGTCACCTCACACTTCTGCTGACATTTTACCAGTGGTAAGTGGCCATCTGGATAAACCGCAGGTAAATAGTGGTGGCTTCCCTGTTGGTTTAGAGAGGGGAGCTCTATCTGTGACCACTTCTCTTATTCACAAATGTGTATTTACCTGATCTATGGCCCCAGCATGTAAACTTTTAGAATCTCTTTTCAAATCTCCACAGTGTGGAAGCAGGCCATTCACCCCTCTGAATCCACGCTGGCCCTCTGAAGAGCCAGAACTAACCCAGAACTAACCCTCTACCCTATTAGTGTAACCCTGAATTTCCTATGGCTAACCCACCTCGCCTGCACATCCCTGGATACTATGGGCAATTTAGCATGGTCAATACACCAACTCATACATCTTTGGACTGTGGGAGGAAACCAGAGCACCTGGAGGAAACCCATGCAGACACAGGAAAAATGTGCAAACTCCACACACGGTCACCCCAGGGTGGAATTAAAACTGGGTCCCTGGCACTGTGAGATTGCAGTTCTAACTACTGATGTCTCCTTTCACCAAATATTGCTCCAAGCCCTGGAATTGTAGCCCTATATTCCATAGTTTCTTCAGAAAGTCCAAAAACCATCTTGAGTGTTTTATTTTAGTTTCTGTAATGGGGTGAAATTTTTCATGGAATGTCATGAGTCTGAAATGTTAACTGTTTCTCCCTTCAAAGATACTGTCAGAGCTGCTGAGTATTTTTGGCATTTTCTATTTTTATCCTAGTACACAATGATAATAACGGTCTGAAATTCAATGGAATCTCATATCTCCCGAAACCAGAAAAAAAATTACTCCTGGTTAGATTGTTTATCCACCTGGCTTTCTTAACCAGGATGTATTTTTAAACCCTTTGATGGTCCTCATAATACTGTTAAAATCGTATCACATTGGGTTAAAAGCTATATCAAATAGATGCAAGCTGCTTTGTTTGAAATCACTTCTCTATTTGCTTACTACAGCAGTAAATATGGATGTCATAAAAATATTTTAGTTATATGCAGCCTTTGAAGTAAATATTCAGTAGGATACCTTTGTATTTTTATTCCCAAACTGCACATTGAATTCCAGGATCACCAGGCTAGTTGATCATTTTTGCAAGGTTTCATCAAGCTCCTACCTAATCGTGTTAGGTGGGAGTCCAGGCTTGGTGGAAAATCCAGACACCCCATCTGTTTGCATTTGGGATGCTTGTACATTTTGGCAAGATTATGGCATCAGAAACAGTGCAACAGACTGTGACCTGCTTATCTCCTCTCCCACCTAGAGTAAAACAAGATTAGGATATGAAATGAATAATGAAGCACTTGAAAAGGCTATGGGGATGGGGAGGGTCAGTGTGAAGGAGTGGGTGTTCAATTCATTCATATCTGATTTAAATTTTCTATTGTGACTTTGGAATGTGACCGATAGTAATTCTGACATTATGAAATACATTTATGAAACAAATCTGTATCGTTACCTTTTATCACATTAATGGTAGCTGCTGTAACCTCCTTCATTTATTCATTTCTTATAGTGTATCTCTCATGGTATTAACAACTTCACTTAATACCAGAGGTCACAAAAAATTACAGAGAATTCCTCTTTAATAACAGTAAATTAGAAATGACACAGTGAATTTTATTAAATTAAGGATATTGCCTTTGAATATCTGATCTGACAGTCATAAATGGTGCTTCAGTGTTTCCAGAACATGCACAATCAGGCGTTCAGCAACACCATCCTTTTGTATTAATAATTCATGGCCTGCATATAGCACATAACATTTGGCAAGGCTTTTGATATTGTTGTTGTGTATGAGTGAAGAGACAATCAGCACACCAACTGAAATTGTGCAGAGCTTGAATAATGCCAGTTGCAGCAGACCACAGCACCAATTTCTACTCTAACATCTTTATATCTAAAAGCCGTGGCAATGAAAGAAACAAAGACAGAGGCAGCAAAAAAAGAGTACAGCCTTTTCTTTGTGTACAGTGCAGTAATACATTTCTCTCTGATCTTCTTCACAGTCTCTTTTGCTTAAAGGAAAGTACAATATAAACTCATCCAAATTTCCTGCATAAAAATGATGAAACCAGAACTCTGATGGTTTGATACAGCTCAAGTTCAGTGAAATTAACAAATGGAAGTTGCAATTTGGGAAGTTATTAGATTTAAATTCTTCCCTAAATTCAGTTGAAATTGAGGTATGAGTTAAGTTTGCCAGGGCACAAGGCATCCTTCCATTATGGACCACATCCAAGACATGTGTCACTTCTGGATTGAACATTGTTTGTTGCGCTGTAGTGCTGATTTGTGAGGACAGTTCCTTCAGCAGCTTGCGCAAATAAATAGCGTTTTCCTCTGTTTGAATGATTTTTTTTCCCCTGCTGCGCTCTCTTTTCCACCATCTGGCCATTTTGGTTGTCCTATGCTTTTTTCATTCCTTTTTTGAGTACTTATCTTTAGGCATTCTGGCTAGCATTAACTCCAATCCTGGTGAACTTGCAAATATCCTGTATCGCAGATATGGATAAGCTGTTGTCTCATGTTGATGGTAAGTTCACCATAGAGGCATGTATTTGAGAATTCAACTGTCATCCATTTGACTCACGTGCTCTAGCCAATGTAATCACCACTGGCTCAAGAGGGCAAACATGCTGGGAATCCTTGCACACTTGTGAACTTCCAGATTTAGCACTCTGTCTTGCTAAGATATTCATCTGAGGTAGTGGTATACATAGAATCCCTACAGGGTGGAAACAGGCCCTTTGACCCAACAGTCCACACCGACACTCCGAGCATCCCACCCAGACCCCAGCGCCTGAAAAACCACCTAATCTACATATCCCTGGGCTATATGGGCAATTTAGCATGGCCAATCCACCTAGCCTGCACATCTTTGGATGGTGGGAGGGAACCAGAACACTCGGAGGAAACCCATGCAGACATGGGGAGAATGTGCAAACTCCACACAGACAGTCGCCTGAGGGTGGAATTGAACCTGGGTCCCTGCCACTATGAGGCAGCAATGCTAACCACTGAGCTTGTGGAAACTGTTCAGCCAGTTTCCTTGATTTTGTGTAAGTTGAGAAAACTTTTCTGCCATGGAGGACAATGCTGAGAACACAAGCCTGGTAGATGTGGAGCTTTCTAATTTTGTTTAGTTCTGTTGCAAGTGGGTAAAGGATTTCAAGCATTAATAAAGAAGAATGCATTAAGTAAGACCTAATCTTATGGCTGAGGGCAAGAGAGAGCTTGGCCTTCTACGTAGTCTTTGAAATAATATATTCGCGTAACTTGCACATTGTTACCATCATGCAATAAGTTACATGTTTAAGACATCTTATTAGAGTATTCTCTTCCTCTATCACTCAAGGTTAAGCAGTCCTTGTTAGTCTCTACCAGGAAAATGATGATGATAGCAAACGTACCAGATATCTTTTTCAACATGATGAGTGGTGGTGAGGATTCATTTTCTGACAATTTTGTTGCCGGTCCACACTCCAATTCTCAACATTGACATGACATGCCTCTGCAGTCCTGACACTGACTTTGACATCATGGTACAAGTTCCTGATGATGGACAGCTTCATACACCTTCAATCAACAATCATGACCAGAGTGTGATTGCTGATGTTGATGAAAGTCTCTATGTTCTCATTCATGACATTGGCCTTCCTCGTGCTGATTGCCAACCAAACTCCTTGAGGATCTGGGAGAACTCAACTACAACCTGTTAAAAGTGACATTCACAATGGAATGCGAGTATGGCTAAGAGGGTTATGGTTTAGAGGGATATGGATCAAATGTTGGCAAAAAGGACTAGATCAGTTTGGGATATCTGGTTGGCATGGATGAGTTGGACTGAAGGGCTTGTTTCCATGCTATATAACTCTATGGCTTCATCAGCAAACTGAATCTCACAGACTACAACTTTATACACTTAAGACTTTGCACAGTCTTGCCAAATTGGACAACTTGTCATCAACTCTGTTATGCAGATAGACAGCCTAGTTGGATTCACCACAAGTATACAAGAACGATGTGGACAAAAATATGTGTAAGAGAGTTGGGATGAGGACATAGCCTGATTTACCCCACTGCTGATCTTGAAGGTATCTGATTTCTTAATTGCCATCAATGAAACTGTGATCATTGTTTGGAAGAAGAAATTGTGCCCAAAGTCCAGGAGGTCAGCCATTTTTTTACATCTGTTTGAAGAGTTGTTTCTGTTGACAAGATCCAGGGCCTTGGAGAAGCCTGAGGGTAATGTAATAATTGGATGCAGTTATAGAAAAAGAGTCATTTAGTCTGTCTTATCATCAGAAGACCACTCTCGACTGCACTTACCTAAAATTTCAGTTTACACAATGAATATGCTGCCATCCAATCTATCTGCTGTGAATGAAGACATGTTGAGCAGTTCCCTTGCCATTTCTTTAACAAGATTGTCTGGTCTCTTCTTTACATTTATATTGTGAAATTTCTGAAAGCTTTCTTTAAAGCTTCCTTGTAGTAGTGCTCATTGGTTTAGCATTAGTTTAACACCCAAAATACCTTTTTTGAAAATATTACGAGTTCCTTCAGAGTAACCTCCGCATCATTATTCCTTAGACTGGATTTATTCTGTTACTTTAATAGAAAATGCTGGAAGGATTCAAAGTATCAGTAGATTTTAATTTTCTTTCATCATTACTTTTTCCTTTCTGATGTCTTTTCAGTGTCAGCGTGATTTTGCATTTGAGAGGCTGACTCATGAGGCACAGCAGCTTTCTTCTGAGATCTCCAGTTACAAGTCTTCACTCCATTTACGGAGTATCAAAGTGATATCAAAGACAGCTGAAGGCATTGGATGCTGCAAAGATGTTGAACCTTGAGAACACTCTGTCAAGGCAATTAAAGATTTATGCAACAAAATTACACACAATTTTGACCCAATGCACTGAAGGAACAATGATACATTTCTAAATCTGAATGGTGCAGTAAGATGTAGGGAGGGTGATTTGCACATGGTGATGTTCTCATTTATTTGCTGCCCTTATCCTTTTAGATGGCTGTGGTTGTAGGCTTGGATGTTGCTGTCTAAGGAGCCTTCGCAAATTACTGCACTGCATCTTGTAGATAGTACACACTGACTTGGAAATATATCACTGTTCCTCCAGTGTCATTAGATCAAAATCCTAGAACTCCCTCCCTAATTACATTATAGTGTATTGACTGCAATGGTTCAAGAAGGCAGTTCACCACCACCTTCTCAAGGGCAACTAGGAATGGGCAATGAATGCTGGTCCACCTAGTGCTGCCCACCTCCTATAAATGAATTTAAAATACCTCCCTCCTGACTATATACTGCTGATGGATCTGTCTTGCTGGTGGGTGTGGTGATGGTAATGGGAATGTCTGGGACAATGTGTATAAGGTATGATTCCACAAATATGACTATGCCGGACTGTTGCTTGACTGGTTTGTGAGACAGCTCTCCTAATTCGGCACTAGCCCACACCACCTCATCGCCCCCCACCCCCCACCCCACCATCCCCCCACCCCACCCTCCTACCAGATGTTAAGGAGGAAGATCTTACAAGGTCAACAGGGCTGTGTATGCTATTGTTATTTCCCATGGTGGTCCATCTGATTTCATTCCATTTTTTAGACATTGTAGCTGTTTGTACAACTGAATGGCTTAGTGGGCCATTTTAGTGGGCAGTCTGGAGTCAACCACATTACTGTGGGTCTGGAATCACATGTAGGCCAGACCAGGTAAGGGAATTTCCTTCCCTGAAGGACATTGATGGATCAGGCAGGTTTTTACAACAACCAACAGTAGTCTCATGGTCAGCTTCAGACTTGTAATTACGGATTTTTAAAAAAAATTGAATTCAAATTCCACCATCCGCTATGAAAAGCTTCAAACTTGGGTCACCAGATTACAAAGTCTAGTTTCAATACCCTCATACAATCACTAGTGGCTTATACTCAACAATATGGAAAAGTGACCAGGTGGATCCTGTCCCCAAAAGCAGGACAAATTCAACTCAGCCAATTACCACTCCATCAATCCATTGTTGACTATCAGCGAAGTGGTGGAAAGTGTTGTCCACAGTGCTATCAAATAATTTTGGTGTGGTGATTCCCGCTCTTCAAGTAAAAGTAAGAGGCAAATCCATCTCCTTATGGCCAGTTCACCCCAAAGACATCAAATGGCTGTTAGCGCTTTCATTGACCAGAGGTGGGACATCTCAGCTTTGCAACCATGGAATTTGGAGCACAGTTCTGTGGAAACTTCTCTATTGTATTGGTGGCAGTGAAAACAAATCAAGTTGCAGCCACAAGCTTATAAATGCAATCCTTGGTTTCTGACAAGTGCAGACACAATGGCAACAATTTTAATTTTACCCACCTGTAAGGATCTTAGAACAATTGGGCGCATTTAATGGACATATCAGCAGCCTAAGTCACAGGATTAGTCATGCACTTAATTACTTGACAACTTTGACACCAGAAAATGTGTCACCTAGTGAGTCATGTATGTGGGCATGTCTGTTCAATTTCACAACCTTTACTGTGTCAAGCTGTTGCTTGTCTAGGTTGTATGACTGTTCTGTAATTTTCCCACAGGTTCCCAGATGTTACTGATCCTCCAGAATCAGTGTGTTCAAATCTGATGTCTGACATCTGTCAGTGTAATTTGGTTAACCCTTCCATGCCATTTCTCTGAGATTCCATCGCATTCTTACCAAATGCTGATGTGGCTTCGTCATTAGCACTCTTGCCTCTCACTTCAGTAACATTGTTGAATTTGAGGAGTTTGTGCAGGATGTAAGGCTGTAGGAGAGGATAGGCTGTGATCTTGTATCTGAAAAAGTCAGATGAAAGCTTGTTCTTCATAGACAATGGAAATGAAATTAAACATCTAATCCAAATAAATGAAAATTGAATCCCCTGTGAGTTGATTTAACACTATACCTAAGGAAGAGGCTGAGCTCCAAAAGCTTGTGCTTCCAAATAAACCTGTTGGACTATATTTTGCCGACGTGTGATTTTTGACCTTGTCCACCCCAGTCCAACACCGGCACCTCCACATGATGATTTAATTCTACAGTCAGATGGTTATAATTTTAAATTTCATTCCAGGTCTTGAACACAAAGATCAAACCTGAAACTCCAATGAAGTCCTGAGGGAGAGCTGTACTGTAGGTGTGCCAACTTTTAGATGAGACATTGAATCAAGGCCGTATCTAACATCTTAGGTGGATGTACCAAGGTCTAATAGCATCATTCTGAAAAGTGTAAGGGAGTCATTCCCAGTGTCCTGTCACATATTTATTCTGCAAACCATGGGCTAGATATGACCATTACATGCCCACATGGAGGTGTGCTTTCAGTGGACAGGGGGAGTGTAAAGTAAGTTAGATCAGTTAGCTGACCACATTCTCACCCACACCTGGGCTCTACCTAGTACAGAGGCTGTACAGGTACTGAAATTGGCAGCACACCCACCACGTGAAAATAAATAATTAAGTGTCAATGCTTGTTAATTGAGCTGGAGCTTAATAAAAGTTCATTCGGCCCCAACATTAATCTGCCCACTTCATAATAGTCATCATAAGCAGCTGGATGGGAGTGAGTAGTCCATTTTTTAAACATACTCTTGAAACAGTGGAAACAGGGCACTATTTTTGCAGGTGGCCTTTGTACTTTGGGAGGGACCCATAGAGGCAGTAGTAGTTTCATCTTTCTTACCCACCTATATTTCAAAGCCTAATTCCCTCATCCGTTCCGAAGGTGGAATCTTACCCAAAGCCTACCCAAGCTACCTGGATCCAAGATTCAATCAGGCCTCCTTGCTGAGCTTGTCTGCTGTCCTTACAGAACCCACTGTGAAGCTCTGGTGCTGTTGGGACCATTGGGCTTCCAGTCAGTCTGAATGGCCAGCAGCTGCATTGAGAGGGACGGTCTGTTACTGAGTATCAGGAGTCTGCACTAACTCAACAGTTGTCAGGCAGGCTGGTTCTCTATCTGTTTTCCTGCCACCGACCTTCCTTCCAGGGAGATGGGGTAGGGGAGGCAAGTCATCCACCCATCTACCCCACACCCTTAAACTTCTGCCCAAAATCACAAGAACAGATATTCTGCTGGTTATCACAATGTTTTTGAGAAATGGTTTTGTATAAATTGCTTTCATAAATCCTACTTTAGAACAATTACTCCACTTCAGAAGTACCTAACTGTCTTGGCAATAAAGCACTTTGAAATGTTCAGTGGTTGTGAAAGGAGTTACCTAAATGCTTGGAGGTCAGAACAGAATAAGTGATCGTGACACTTTGTAATCTCCCTCACTATTATCCAACACACAACTCAGCATCTTTCCATCATTTGTCATCTATCTGTAAAAGGGGTGGGCAATGTATCAGCAGGCCTGGATTCAGTGGGAGATGTAGCCTTTAACCTGCACACAGTCAGCTCAAGCTGTAGGCTTGTTTTTCCCAGCAAGGAAATCGAAATGGAACTTGACACCACTGAGCTACTGAGCAGCCTTTCTCACTGCTTGCCTGCAAGAAGCTATGGGTTCCTTGAATTTTGTCTGCTTCACTCCTCTGGCCAACACGTTGCAGCTGGGAAGGATGCCATCAATCCATTGATAAATCAATTTAAAAAAGGAAGTAAAGGTGACACCTCTCACTAGTGGCACTGAAACATTCATGCTCTCATTGACAAGGCCACAGCTTATAGACCTATCAGTAGAGAGTTAGCTATGTACAATGTCCAGATCAGTGCCCTCTGTGATGCTCATCAACCTGAAGATGGTCAATAGAAGCAAGTTACATAAAGGCAAAATACTGTAGATGCTGGATATCCAAAATCAAAATAGGAAATCCCAGCGATAATCAGCAGATCTGGCAACATCAGTGGAGAAAGAAACAAAGTTAATGTTTTGAGTCCAATTACCATTCTTCCAAAAGGTATCAGTGAAAGTTTTGTGATGATTTAACTCTTTCCACACAATAATTGGCAAATAACTGTCAATGGTCCATACGCCTCCATCGCGATCAACTCTGATGAAGTCAAGAATATATTCAATGAAAAGGCCACTCCTTGATTGCTACTGTGCCAGAGTCAGACAAGTTAATCATTCTTGGTGGTTCCAATGCAAGAGCTGGTGCAGATCACCCGTCATGGAATGGGCCTTCAGAATAAATTGTGTTGGCACTTGGAACAATATTAGTCTTCTCTTGCGGAAGATGTGTGTTGATCGTGAGCTCTTAGTCGCATCTTCCAACCGCTGTAATCTGGACATGATGGCTTGGATACTCCTCGTTCTGTGCATTGACACTTAATTGTCTGTCATCATTAGGAATAAGTATTGGCAAGATTTCAAAGGCTGAAGACTCATACAGCTGTCATGAAAGTGTGTGTCTCAGGGAAACTTGAGAATATTCTGTGCACAGCAAAAATATTCACAGAATTGAGAATATCTGGACAAGCCTCAGGGTCATAGTATACTCTGTATTGTTCTGGAGGCCCTTGGCCCTCATTCTCATAAGCTTCAAGATTGATTCACTGAAAACAATGATACAATCCAGAAGCTTACTAATATTTTCCTAAGTGAGAAGTCATCACTGTCCAAGCACAATGCCACCAAAACATCCACAACAGATCAAAGCAAGCTCATAAAGATGCGAGATCCTCCAATGACATGCAGGCCACAAAAACAGGATGAGATTGCACTGTTACAACTGTGTAATTTTAATTATCATATACCTTCTAAAGAAGGCTCATCTGTTCTTTTAAAAATGAACACAGAATCTTACGTGCTGGTTCCCAGAAGTCACGCAACTGCTCTTAGCGATACATCACTGCCAAAAGCAAGCTGGCTGATGTTATTTTAAGGGTAATTCAATAATTCATCAAGTAATTCAAGTAATCTCAGCACCAATAGGTATGTAGACTCAAAGGCTTCTACACTGTTGAACCGCAGACTGGAAGGACGTTGCAAGGAATTCCAGCACAATTGATGTTGTTTTGAAGAATAATGATTTATCAACACCATTTTGTTTGCTTGTGAATAAAAACTGGCTGAAAGAGCCACTAATTGTGCAGAGATCTTCAGAGACTGTATGAATCCGGCTTCAGCTGTCACCTCCAACTAAACTAGCTTTCAATGTCATGAGAGAGCTGGGATTTCTCTCTGACACCAGGAATAAAAGTGACCTGAAAGCTTTTCTGTTTTTCTGAAAAGAATTCCAGGCACTTTTTAAGTGAAGCTATAGCTGAAGCTGAAGCTATAAGACAATCCTATCCCAACTATTTGACTACAAAAAACATGACAGCTGCTTAGTTTTGATTTCAAGTTTTCAAGACCTTCACATTGAAATGAGAATCTTCAAGCAAGTAACAGGCCTGCAACAATGATTGAGACTGATCTTACTTTCATCTTTACAAGTATCTTTTATTCATACCCACTTTTACTCCTTATATGTGTAGTTTTCATGAATAATTTTATCACTTTTAATTGAATAACTGCAACAATCATTTTGCAATTAACTAATATTTATCTTGTTTAATACTAAAGCTCTGCTGCTGATTTGTCTTTTTTTTAAATTGGAGCACTTGAAAGGCTAAAAGGGGTCAAACCATGCTATACACATTTATAATTCATGAACTACTCTGAGGACATGCCATTGGAAAAGACTCATGCTCTGAAACTAGTATTCTGATTCATCACTAAACCTTACAGCTGTCGGGTCAACAACAATAGAAAATGCCCAAATTCCAAAAAAATGGACAGAGATCTTTAACCATATTCTTACTTGTCCATTAATAAAGAAGCAATTGACTGCTCTCTTGAAGATCTAGCCACACTTTTATAAATGACAAATGCAGTCAAATTCCTGTCTGGCAGCAAAACTCCAGGGGCTAATGCTGTTTCAGCTGACTTCAACAAGCTGGAGGTCAATAACTGTCAAAATGCTCGCTAAGCTCTTTCAGGCTATGTAGGAGGAACCATCCTACTCATACAAAGATGCTTCCATTGTCCACCTGCCAATCTTAAGACAATCATAAATGAATCACATTCCTCTTTATCACTATATTTCTTTATAAATTGCGTTTTTTAATTCTTTTGTTTGTTCAGAACCTTAGGCCTCGACAGAAATAAGGAGAAATAACTACATGCTACTTTGAAATAATATCATCAAATTCTGATTACACATAGTTGATCTATTAATAATTGTGAAAATGTTGTTCCTCTGAATATATGTTTGAACAGAATATTCAAAATATATACCTTTTCAAAGAAGAAACCATAGGCCAATAGTTAAATTAATACTCACTGCACTGAAAACAAATCCAGAGGATTAGAATAAATCATCAAATACACAGTTTTGTCTCTTCCCTATAGGTAGTTCTTTATCTAATTACTTTTTCAACAAATGATCCAAGCAGAATATGTTATGAAGATCTGTGGAAAATAATGAATAATGTATTTTATTGTTAATCACAATTTTCTTACAACTTCTTTGTTCCTAAAATATTCAGTAGCTCATTCATAGAACATTAACAATAATGCCACAGGGCTGGATAATGTATCCTCAAGATTATCATCTGCTTCCTGGGATTTTGTTAACTTGGTTATTGAATCGTTCTTTACTATCCATCTGCTGATTGCTCTAATGCAGTGCTTTGTTTAGTTGAATTGCTAGGAATCTTTCTTCACTGAACATTGCCCTGATGCACTTATGACCTGTTGATTGAGCAAAAAATTGTTTATCGTCCAAAGTCTTTTGCTTTACTCAAGCAGTGTGAAATATGATTGTGAAACCCAGCTTGGCAGCTGTCTCTTTGCATTAAAGTAGAAAATTCACAGTTGTATCTTCAGTCTAAAGAGTGTTATTATTTTCAAGTAACACATGATATATATGAGCCTGTGAAACAGTCTATTCATTCCTATGTGCACCGAGCCAAGGAATATCCAAATGTGGTAATTTGTCAATTTGAAATCTTGACTTAATTATTCTTGGTTATGCCCCTTTCTAATCAGAGCAATCTTAATAAAGAACGTCCATCCACTGTTCCGTTCTGTTCTGCTGTCATAATACCATGTTTTATTTTTATTGGGTCAGTCAGATTTTCTGCTCTATCAACTGTAAGAAATTGTTGCTAATGTTGTTTCACTTATCCTCAAGAGGCATGCCTCTGAATCACCCTGCTATTCCTTCTCATGTGAGCTCCTTCACCCATTCTGAAGTTCATTGGGACACCTTGCTACATTAAAGGCTCAAATGAAACGTGTTGTTGCTACATTTACATTATTTTTCACTGCCATTTCTATCTCTGTTGTTCCCATTATATCCTTGCCTCTGGGAAATGTTTGTTGTTCAACATATCACATAAGATGTTTATATCTCTTTCTTATCTAACATTGTGTTACCCTTTGTAAAATTCTGAAAATTGCTTTTAACTCCCTGATTATGTATTACCTATATTTCTGAATCAGAAATCCTGTATTTCTGACTATAGGATTATCTTTTCATATTACTCTATATCTTATAATCCGTATCCTTTTATACTACTCTATCTGTGATAGCTAAGATGCACCCTTTTTTTTTCTATCCAATTAAATCAAGAATTAACCTGGCTGGCTCTTCTTTCTCTGCTAATTTTTCATATGGATAACTTCTTTCATTCGTTATCCAATCCTCTCCATTTATTGTTGATGGCAGTCTGCGTTTATTGAAATCCTCTGATCACATCCTCAGTGTTCACAAGTTGAATCATCAAGCTCCTCCAATATCCATCACTCAACATGTAAATTTCAAAGGAAAGGAACGCAGATATTACCATAAGTAGGACATCGAATGTAACTTACTGTATGGGGACCCTACTGCAGTCAACATGTTTCTTGTAAACACATTGCCCAACATTCTTTTCACCTCAAAATTCCTGATATGTTTGTGCGAGATAGCATTGGACAGATTAGGCTTTTGCTAGGTTCCCCTGGTTTACTTCATTGAACAGAATCATAGAATGGTAGAAAGATAATTTGTCGCATTGTGTCTGTGATAGCTGTCAAGCCTTTTCCTTTGAGCAGTGCACATTTTCTTTTCAGATATTAACCTAATTCTCTCTTGAATGCCTTCATTGAATCTGCCTTCTCACACACTGAGACATTACATTTAAGCTCCAAACAATTCACTGCATGAGAGAGATTTTCCTTGTGTTGCCAATACTTCTTTTGTCGATTACACTGAATCTGTGTTCTGTGGTTCTGCATCATTTCATCGATGGGAACAGTTTCAGTGTTAAAGAAGGGAGCTCCTCTGAAGGCCAGGAGGTCAAATTAGATGGTCAGTAGCCATCCATGACAAGGTAAGGACCAGCTCTCGTGCCAGTGTGAGGTGACTGCACAGATTCCTCTTAAAATCATTTCCAAATAAACCTTTTGGGCCCAAAATGAAATGAAGGACAGTTTAAACTCACTGAGAAAAACTTTGAGGATTTGTTTTTTCTTCTGGACTGACCTCATAATCACCTTCATAGCTAGAGTCAGGGTCTGTTAATTGGAGGCGAACACTTTCACAAATTCTCCAGTTGACTGAAACATCTTCTCCACAAATTCACTCCAGAACATTATTTGTTCAATGGCAGAATTGTCTACTTATAGCAATGTCTGTTTGATTCTGTTATGATGTTAACATAGCTATGTCGTAAATCAGTTACGGAAGAGAAGGGACCTGATTATAAGAATTGGACCCAGGACGAGCATGTTACCTTAGATCAAAGTGAGCTTCGTAAAAATGGGTCTGTGATAATCTCTTCCAATTGGTCCTGCTTGAAAATTCCCAGGAGGCCCTGAATTAACACATTAAACATGGCACTTTTGCTCTGCTGCTAATCAGACACATGCCAGAGACAGTGTTGAAGTCATTTATCACAGTGGTTGGCATCGATAGTATAGCCATTTCTGCAGGCAGACAAATAATTTAAATCAATAGCAATTAGTGCCAAGTAACTTCATCCTGTTGACCATTGATGGCTGGGGAATGTTTTGTGTTGAAACAAATTATTTATTGATACACTGACGTCATTGCATTGCTGCTAAACCTTTTCAGTTTAGGAGCAAATTACTGCAAATGCTGGAATCTGTAAGGAAAGCAACAAAACAACAAATGCTGGAGATCACAGCAGGTCAGGCAGCATCCATGGAGGGAGTTTCAAGTCTAGATGACTCTTCATCAGAGCTGACATGAAGTGTGCAAGGGGCAGCATTTATGTTACAGTTGGGGGGAGGGTGGTGTAGATTGCTGGGGGAGAAAGGATGTTGATAGTTCAGATTAAGTGATCGGAATGTGAGAATGGCAGAGCAATGGTGTGTCTAACTGCCAGACTGGAAAGAACAGACAGTCCCACTGGGGTGGGGGGAGGGAAGAGAGCACATGGTGACAGAGAATGTAACAAGTAAAGCTAAAAGAAAGGGAAGGAATAAGAATTAGTTCACTATTTGAAAGCGTTGAATTCAATATTAATCCCAGAGGTTGTAAAAGTGCCTAGTTTGAAGATGAGATGTTGTCACTCCAGTTTGCTCTGTGATTCACTGGAACATTGCTGCATGCCAAGGAGAGACAATTGGGTATGTGAGCAGGATGCTGTGTTAAAATGACCAGTTACGGGAAGGTCAGGATCATGCTTGTGCATGGACCAGAGGTGTTTTGCAAAGCCGTCGCTCAGTCTGCTGAATCAGTCTGTAAAACCCTTTATTGGAGGGATGTTTGCTCCACATTGATTTCTCTCCATTTAAGCATATCTCCTAATAATAATCATTTTACAGCATACTTTGCCCATGCAGACTTGCTGAACTGTGGTTTATTGCACCAAATTATTAACCCCTTTAGAGCTATGTACATCTCCTTCCAAGCATTTTTCTGGTAACTATCATTATTATACATTTGTTAACATAATTACATCTACCATTATTCTGATTCCCCTCAAGTCTTTGATTTTACAAATTCAGATGATCTGGATGTTTCATCTCCCCAAACATATTCTTTTTGCACGTTGGCTCAGTGGTTAGCACTGCTGCTTCACAGCATCAGGGTTTGCTTCCAGCCCTGGGCGACTGCCTGTGTGGAGTTTGCACATTCTCCCTGTGTCTGCATGGGTTTCCTCCAATTAGTGTGGTGTCCTCCCACAGTCTAAAGATGTGCAAGTTAGGTGGATTGGCCATACTAAATTGCCTGTAGTGTCTGGGGATGGGCAGGTTAGGTGGATTAGCCATAGGAAATGCAGGGTTACACGGATAGGGTAGGACATTGGGCATATGTTGGATGCTCATTGGAGTATGATGTGGACTCGATGGCCTGATTGGCTTGCTTCAACACTGTAGGGATTCTATGAAAAAAGTTAATTTGTTGGGTAGAAGGGACTTGTCTGGCACCGTTTTTCAGGTGATCTAAGGCCTGAGATTCCCCCTGAACTGAAGACTTAAGACTCTTGCATTTCTAACATGGAAGATGCATCTTTCAATTTTTAAACATAGCTTGCCTCTTCTTAGTGGCATCTTCTGTGCAGTTGTATGCACCACACCTTCAATTTGTGCCTGTGGATGATTGTTCTCAATCTGCCTGTGCCGAAGTAAGCTGACATTTTACTTTATGGGCGGCATGGTGGCACAGTGGGTAGCACTGCTGCCTCACAGCACCAGAGATCCAGGTTCGATTCCAGTCTCGGGCGACTGTCTGTGTGGAGTTTGCACATTCTCCCCACGTCTGCGTGGGTTTCCTCCAGGTGCTCCGGTTTCCCCCACAGTCCAAAGATGTGCAGGTTAGGTTGTTTGGCCATGCTGAATTGCCCGCAGTGTTTGGGGAGGTGTAGATTGGATGGGTTGTAGGGGATATGTCTGGGTGGGATGCTCTGAGGTTTGGTGTGGACTTGTTGGGCTGAAGGGCCTGTTTCCACACTGTAGGGATTCTATTTCTAATTCACCTTGTTGATTAGTTTGGACATGCTTGTTCACTTTCAGTGACTGAACTATTTATTCACTTCCTTAATTGCATTTATCTAAAGATCCACACTTGATGTATTGATGCATTCAATTACTGGTCTCCCTGCTATAGGAAAGATGTTGTAAAACTTGAAAGGGTTCAGAAAAGATTTGCAAAGACGTTGTTGGAGCTGGAGGGTTTGAGGTATAGGGAGAGGCTGAATAGGCTGGGACTATTTACCCTGGACCATTACAAAACATTCATTATGCAGAATTCTCACTTCATTTGGAAAATTCAGGACATATAGATGAGAGTTAACTCAATTTATTTTTAGAGCATTGATTGTATTTACAAACATTTCCCAGCAATCAGGAGGCTGAGGAGTGACCTTATAGAGGTTTGTAAAATCATGAGTGGCATGGAAAGGGTGAATATCCAAGGTCTTTTCCCCAGAATAGGGGAGTCCAAACCTGGAGGGCATAGGTTTAAGGTGAGAGGAGAAAGATTTAAAAGGGACTTGAGGGACAACTTTTTCACAGAAGGTGGTGCGTGTACGGAATGAGCTGCCAGATGAGGTGGTGGAGCCTGGTACAATTAGAACATTTAAAAGGTCTCTGAATGGGTTTATGAATAGGAAGGGTTTAGGAAGGGTTTATGGGCCAAATGTTGGCAAATGGAACTAGATTAATTTAGGATATCTGGTTGGCATGGACCAGTTAGTCCAAAGGATCTGTTTCTGTGCTGTACATCTCTGCAATTTTATGTGTTATTTGTTGTGGCTGTTGAGGTTTTTTTTGGAAAGTAGGGAGGAAAAAGTATTTTACTCAAATTTCTCAGCTTCCAATGTGTGACTCAGAGTTTCATAATTCATTGCTCACTCTGCTGTACTGCAATCTGTCTCAATTCAATGGCAGGTTATTCAATTGTTTTGATTGGACTAAACTGTTTAGTTGCTTTGTTTGCTTTTCTTCTTGATGTTTGTTGGCACTTGGAATCTGAACTCCCTTCAGTGTTAGTATTAGTTTCTGCCGAACTAGTACAATCACAACTTTCCATCTCATGGACTGTGTGAAACAAATTTCTTATCACAATGTAATTAACCTCAATGGACTCTGCTTTTTGTTTAGGTTATGTCATCAGCTTACAAATTCCTGTAAAATCTTTTACTAACTGCTCCTTGTCATTTTGTTGCTTAGTGCCTTGCAACTTTTGAATGAGATTGAGATCAATCCACAGCATTCTACATAGAAGTGAATATTCTTTGTTGTGAAGCCCATAAAGATTTTCTAGTATTTGGTGTTCCTTATGTTGTAGACTTGCTTGTAGCATATCTTTAATGTTGTGCTCAATGCCCCTGGATCATGTAGTTGAATGCCTGACAATTGTATAATGTTTTGTCAGCCAAGCATTGCTATCTCATAATCTTATAACATTTGCTCCCATGTCAAACTTGAAATTTGTGACATTTCTATTGGCATAAATGCCCACTTGCCAAATGTTTGCTCTGGATCACTGATTTCCCCTAGGAAAACTTTGTGATTTTATTTTCTGAAGACTGCCCTACCTCACTTATCTCCTTGTATTAATAGTTTTTTTGGTCTTTTATTTTTATTTTATTTGATCATGAAATATGGGTTTCACTCAGCTATTTTGTTCATCCCTAGTTGTCCTTGAGAAGGTGGCAGCGAGTTGCCTTGAATTACTGCAGTCCACTTGGTGCAGATGCATCCACATTGCTGATAGGGAAGGAGTCCCATGACTTTGACTCAGCAACATTGAAGCAATAGTGATGTATTTCCAAGTCAGGATGGTAAGTGTTTTGGAGGAGAACTTGTGGATGTGGTGTTCACATGTGTCTGCTGTCCTTGTCCTTCTAGGTGGTAGTGGTTGTGGGTTTAGAGGCACTGTTTAGGCAGCCTTGGAGAATTTCTGCAACACCTGTTGAGAATTTTTGGGCTGAAGGGCCTATTTCCACACTGTAGGGATTCTATGATCTATGATTTGTACACATTGCTGGACACATTAGTTCACACATCAGTGGTGGAGGGAGTGGATGCTTGTGGGATGTGATGGCAAGCAAGTGGGCTGCATTGCGTTGGATGGTGTCAAGCTCCTTGAGCATTGTTGGAGCTGCACCCATCCAGGCAAGTGGGGAGTATTCCATCACAATTGTGATTGTGCCTTGTTGACCGTGGAGGTGGTGTCAGAACATAAGTTATTTGCTGCACTCTCACTTTACCTCTGGAGTTCAACTCCTTTGTAAATGCTTGAATCAAGGCCGTCCTGAGGTCAGCAGCTGAGTGACCCTGATGGAACCTAAACTGAGCATCAGTGAGCAGGTTATTGCTGAGCAAGTGCTGCTTAATAGGATGGTTGATGACACTTTCCATCACTTTCCGCATGATTGAAAATAGGTTGATGTGATGATCTTTGGCCGGGTTTGTCCTGTTTTTACCTGGTCAATTTTCAGCACTTGTTGGTAATGTAGTTGTACTAGAACAACATGGACACAACACATGTCTTCAGTACTGTTGCTGGGATGTTACCAGGGTCCAAACCTTTACAGTATCCATTGTCTTCAGCTATTTCTTAACATAATTTGCAGTAAATTGAATGTTGTGCTTCAGTTTTTTTTTTGCAAAAGAGGTCTTTGTTGCAATGGAAATATCCAGCTTTAATAGCTGAGTATCTTTCGGACCTGTGAGGTTACCTTGCTCTACAGCATTGTTCAGGACATTTCATATGTGTTGTCTGTTCCACCTATTGCATTGAATTGTCACATTATGTCTTTTGTGTTTCTGTACCTTAAAAAATAAATGGATTCTAAAGATCACTTGTGCCAAGCTTGATCTACTCCCATTAGGATTGATTTGATTTCCTTTTGGTCCTTTGCTTCACTCACCAAATAAATGGCTTTCTCTAAGTTGGGTCTTCTTTAGACTGTAATAAATCTGACAAAGACTCATCTGTAATAACTACAACAATTTGGCCTCTAAAGAATACTGACTTTAGGTCACCATGATTTCATTTTTCCACTTGTCTGCAGAGATCATTAAGGAAGTTATGTGTGGATTTTGCAGAATGCTGTATTCTTCTGTTAAATCTTGTTCTTCCACGAAATTAATCAGTTCTGAGATTGGAAAAATTGTCAAAAGCTTTCAGTAATTCTTTGAATATGTCTGTTGCTTCTTTTACCCCTTGACAGATAAATTCATCATCTGCTAAACTCCTAGTTGTATACAGAGGAGGCAATGGCCAAGTGGTATTATCACTGGACTATTAACCCAGAGACCCAGGTAATGTTCTGGAGACCTGCATTTGAATCCTGCCACAGTAGATGGTGGAATTTGTTTTCAATAACAATCTGGAATTGAGTCGAATGATGACCATGAAACCATTGCCAATTATCAACAAAAACCCATCTGCTTCACTAATATCCTTTACAGAAGGAAACTGCCATCCTTACCTGGTCTGGCTTACATGTGACTCCATACGCACAGCAATGTGGTTGATGCTTAACTGCCTTCTGGGCAATTAGGGATGGGTAATGAATGCTGGCCAGTGTGACCTAACCCATGAATGAATAAAGAAAAGAAATTCAGTTTATGACTTTGCATCCAGTTTGGAAGCTCTTATAGAGTCAAAGAGTTATACAGCATTGAAACAGACCTTTCAGGTCCAACTCACCTGTGCCAACCAGATATCCTAAACTGATCTAGTCCCATTTACCAGTATTTGCCCATATTCCTCTAAACGCTTCCTATTCATAAACCCATCCAAATGCCTTTTAAATGTCGTAATTTCACCAGCCTTCACCACTTCTTCTGGCAGCTCATTCTATACACGCACCACCCTCTGCATGAAAACATAAACGTTGCTCTTAATCTCCTTTGAATCTATCCCCTCACACCTTAAACCCTGTAGTTTTGGACTCCCCCACCCTGGGAAATGTCAAGTATTTTTTGCTCCAGACTATCTAATTTTGTGTTCTGTTCACACCATTTCTGAAATCAAATCTTCATAGCAATGACGTTTCTGATGCTGTGGCTTCCTGGTATGGTTAGCTATATTGTCTTCTTTGAAGGTCTTTATTTTGCAGTAATACTCCTGTTCTGGGGGAGGGGCAAGTTCCTGTTTTAAGGGGTTTCAAAGGAAATTCCTATGATTTGTGACTGTAGTAGAAGATTCCCTCCTTTCTTGACTGGTTTTTCCTATTTTGCATTTTTCATGAATGTACTGGAGGATTTCCTGCCTCTTACAGCTGTAATATGTTGTATGAGGGTGTAAGTGTATGAAGAGCACATTAAGTACTGCCTAATAGGATGATGTCTCATGGATTCAGGTGATAGAACAACTTAGAATCTCAAAGTGATAAGACCTAACATCAATGTTTTCCTCATAGTCTCAGTAATAATGTCTGTTATACAAATGTAACTTGTACCTAGTTGCACCAAGGGATGCCTATCAGACATTCAAAAATGCACTGTTCTTGATTCTTCATAATTTAAAGCAAATCTCTTCTACCATTTAAAGTTGAATTTTATTTTTTGCTAATGTTCCCTGAGCTTTGTGAACAGAATAGATGTTTGAAAGACATAAAACGACATTTATAGCAATACAGGTTTTTTTTTTGGCTATGCACATTCTACTTCACAGATACAAGTTTAATCAAAATGATGTGTTATTTATCACTTCCTTAAGTAACATTTGAATTCTGTTTCAGGGAGAATTAGTAGCATAGAAGTGTGCCTAGCCAGTTGTATCAATTAACCTAAGCATTTAAAGGAATTTATATCCATTACATTCTCCATCAGGAATTTTGCTTTAAAATTTACACTTGAATCAAAGAATTGGCAAACTGTAAAGATACATACTTGCTGTCCTTAGATAAGCTATAGAATTAACTGTGGCAAGGATTGTGCTGGCAGTTGCCTTGCTCACTTTACAGTTGGCTCTCTTTAACAATTGCTGAGTTAATTGTCATCCCAATTATCTGTAGGATATGATAGACCACTCAGCTGACCTATAAAACTTGTGCATTTATTGCCTCTGATTGAAGAAAGAGATGTAAAGGTAAAGACGGTAGAGTCCCAAGGGGTCATAGGAGTGTTCTCTCATTACGAAGAGATGACTGGTAGTGAGTTTAACCTGGGGTCACCACACCTCAGGAATGGGGTGAGGTTGTGAAGGCAGGTGAACTCATGGTGACCTCAGCCGATTGGGGAATTGAACCCGTGCTATTGCCATCACTCTGTATCACAAAGTAGCTGTTTGCTAACTGAGCTAACTGAAACCAAGCAAACTTAGATGCTATCAAGCAGCAACTACATACCAATAACCTACCTACTAATACTCAGTTTGATTACCTCCTCGATCACTTGGTTCCAAGCTTAATTGCATGGCCAGAAGACCCTGTTTCAGAGGTGAGGTGAGTTCAACTAAACAAGATCTCAAGAAGGACGAGTGAAAAATGTGGGAAATCCATCCAAGAGTTAATATTTTGTTAGTTAAGTTGAGAAAATGTTGTGATTTTTGCTCAAACACGATCCTGCTTAAGCCAACAATAATCCCAATATTCCCACTGAGGTGCATGAGGCAGAAATTAGTGAAACCAGCAAGGCCAGGGACCTTAACAGTAGAATCTCATCAGAATTTTATAATTGTGTCCCCTATTGGACAACTAACTACATTGCTTAGCCTGACACTTGGATGGGAAGGATCACCTCAAGCAGGGGAAGCTTGGGGAAAATCAATTGCAATTAGAAGATTGGAGAGGCTTGTGTTTTACGGGAGAAAGGACAAAGGCTTCCTTGAGGAAGCTAAAAGAGCACCGCTACTTCCTCTGGCCACAAAAGGTACCGAAACAAGCATTCTAGCTTGCAGAATTATCAGCTTACTTTCACTGCGAGGGTTTTGAATTATTGGGAAACGTTTTCAGTGTATTTTATAACCAACCTATTTAGATGTGTTATGATACCCACGTCTGAAGCAGGTGAGATTTGAACTTGTGTCTTTTACTCAGAGGTAGGGACACTACCACTGTGCCACAACAGACATACAAAGGAAACCTGTTTCAGTAATAGTCAGTTTTAAATGGGGCTTCCAATTGCACTTCCCAACTGCCAACTTCATATTAATTAAATGTCATAAGGGACAATTGGACATCTAATACCTACTGCTATTAAGAAACACAGCAGAAGCATGAACAATATGTCGTCACTTTCTCAGTATTTCATTCTTTAAGCAGCATCTCAAATCTCTTGTGCATATTGTGAGGGTAGATGGAATTGGAGAGAGGCAATTATTTAAGTACAACAATGAACAGGAATTTAATTTGGTTGTTAAAGTGTGCTTCCATATTTGGTAAAATTTAAACATGAATGCTGAGATATTCTAGAGTGATGTATTAAATCACCTGGTGTGGTGGGAAAACCTGTAGTGATTCTGCTGCTCCAGCTGGGGTGTTATAACCAACATTCAAACAGATCCTATGTTCACATTCAGGTTTCTACTCTTCTGAAAGATACGTTTTTACAAGCAAATTGTTGATGGCAGCAAATCTGTAAAATAAAAATCCAATTGAGTTATTATGTTAACTGTGCACAATAGTGTCTTTCAGCTACATCTAGTGATTGCTGCTAAAAAGAGTTGATACTTTGCCAGAAAGCTAGCATGGAGTCTAACCTATATTGTTATTTTAAAAGAGATAATAGGTACTGCAGATGCTGGAGAATCCAAGATAACAAGGTGTGGAGCTGGATGAACACAGCAGGCCAAGCAGCGTCATAGGAGCAGGAAAGCTTGACGTTTCGGGCCTAGACCCTTCATCAGAAATGGGGGAGGGGAAGAGGGTTCTGAAATAAATAGGGAGAGAGAGGGAGGCGGATAGAAGATGGACAGAGGAGAAGATAGGTGGAGAGGAGACAGACAAGTCAAAGAGGCGGGGATGGAGCCAGTAAAGGTGAGTGTAGGTGGGGAGGTAGGGAGGAGATATGTCTGTCTCCTCTCTCCCTATCCTCTCATCTATCCATCTTCTATCCGCCTCCCCCTGTCTCCCTATTTATTTCATAACCCTCTTCCCCTCCCCCATTTCTGATGAAGGGTCTAGGCCCGAAATGTCAAGCTTTCCTGTTCCTATGATGCTGCTTGGCCTGCTGTGTTCATCCGGCTCCACACCTTGTTATCTTGTTATTTTAAAAGTCCACTGCAACGAAAAACTTGTTTGTAAAATCGCATTTTTCAAGGAGAAGGAAACCTTATCTTGTCTGCAAGATCCAGAATCTACAATTGTTAGTTGAGTAAGGGTATCAAGGAATGTGAAGCTAAGGTAAGAAAATTAATTAAGGTTTTAGCAAAGATCTGTAGCTCGGACTGTGCGTGAGGTTGTTGACTTGATCACCGAGCTGGCTTGTTTTTGTTCAGACATTTCATCACTATGCTAGATAACATCATTAGTGAGGCCTCCAATGAAGCAATGTTGTTCTACTCCAGTTGGAATTTATACTGTCCTGTCCGTTATGGTGAGGACTGTTATTTCCAGTTTTGATCTGTATAGGTTTGTACATGGGGTCCAATTCTAAATGTTTGTTGATTGCATGATGGGTTGAGAACCATACCTCTAGGAATTCCCGTGCGTGTCTATGTTTTGCTTGGGCTACTATGGTTATGTTATCCCAGTCAAACTGATGGCCTTCATTGTCTGAAGGTACTGATGTTAAGGAAAGTTCGTCGTGTCATTTTACTGCTAGCTGATGTTTGTGTATTCTGATGGTTAGTGCTTGTCTGTCCAATATGATGATTGTGGCAGTCGTTGCATGGTATTTTATAAACCACGTTGGTTCTGCATGTTGTGGGAATGGGGTCTTTAATCTTGTGAGTGTTTGTCATAGAGTGGCTGTAGGCTTGTGTGCTACCATGATTCCTAGTAGGAAAATTGAGTTGGATTACAGATAAGCCATGATCTAACTGAATGTTGGCATAGACTCAAGGGGCTTGTGGTCTACTCAGGATCATATCTTCCAGGTCAGCTTTATTAATTAAACAGATACGATATTCAAAATATTGACAGCAGCAGATTTTTAAAAATAATTATAAAACATGATTTTGTTTAAAAAAATCACAATTCAAACGCAAGTCAAATTTAGTTCCAAAACATTATGAGAACCACTGTGAATGCTCACATCACCATCCTCAATCACAGCTCATTTGTGATTTAAGCATTTGTAGGTTATTAAATCAGCCCACTCATGCAATATGAATTACACATCGCTGCTCCTCATCACATTTCCTTGCATAAAGGGTAAAGAATAAGATACTAGAGATGCTGGTAGTCTTAAACAAAAACAGAAAATGCTAGAACACTTAGCACATCAAGACAGACAGAAAGTTATGTCTGAAAAGTTAACATTCTTCCTTTCTTTAGAGATGACAGTTGACTTGATGCATGTTTCCAGCATTTTCTGTTTTTATTCCTGTGTGAAGAATGCCTAAGGAATATAGTTGTTTGGTGAGTGTGTAGTCTTGTGCTTTAAGTAAATGTTGCTACCTGAACATTGAGATACTGGTCTGGAGTGTCTCAGTTTGTGAGTGTCTGCACGTATACTGTCCCTGAGGCTGCTTGCTCCTTATCACCCTTAAGACTCTTTAGCTCCTTATGTATTGTAACACTCCTTTATTTACATCTGTACAAGGCAGGTTTTCAAATATGTTTATCTAATGTAGTATCAAAGATCTCCTCACAAGTTCATTTCAGACTTGTGTTTTGACTCATTGATATTCAGAGAACACAAGAATAGGGGCAGGAATAGGCAACATCCCTTCAAACTTACTCCATCATTTAATACATTTATGGCTGATCTCATCTACCACTCCCCATGACTCTTTAACTCATTAGTGATTAAAAATCTGTCTCCTCCTTAAATTTACTCAATTTAGTTTATTGTCTCATAGATTCATAGACATTTACAACTCAGAATGAATCATGTTCATGGCATTCAACAAAGATCTGATTACACTCACCAAATTTTCCAGCTCTTGGCCCATGGCCCTAGAGTCTATGGCATTGCAAGTGAGTATATAAATACATTTTAAATATTTTGCGTTTTTGAATAAATCACCCTTTCAGCACTGAGTTCCAGACTCTCATCACCCTATGGGTGAAATTATTTCTTCTCTTATCTTAACTCCAAGCCCCCTGTTTACTTACCCGTCTACTCATGGAAAAGTGGATGCCATCCACACTATCTACCTATGTTGCTCATAATCTTATACACCTCAATCACATCTCCTCTCGACATCTTTTTGCTGCAAAGAAAACAACCAGTCCAACCTTCCCTTAAAGCATAGACCCTCCAGCCTAGTAAATCTCCTCTGCACCCTCTATAGTACAATCACACCCTTCCTATAATGTGTGTCCAGAACTATATGCAGTACACCAGTTGTCGCTTAATCAGTGCTTTCTCCTGTTATGGAGCAGAGCAAACCTCCTCAAAATATATTAAGAAGATAGCCTAGACCCTCACTTTTTCTTATATTAAAGGTAAGTGTAAGGCTTTATGTTCTGGATGCAATTTGATTGATCAAACTATCAGGCTTGAAACAAAATACACTCAGTCCATACCTTATAGTTAAAATACAGACAAAATACAAAATAAAGAAAAGAATTAGCCTAACTGTAACTCTACCAAAATGATTGACAAAATAATACAAATAAACTACCACTGATGAACTGTTCCAATATAATAACATCCCATAAACACACCCTTGGGAAAGACAAATGCTGTAAAATAGATTGTTTCACATGCTATTCTAGCAGCAGGAAGAGAACACCAGCTTTTAGCTTTAACAGAGAGAGGAACAAGAGCTTCCACATCCAGCTTCAAGATCCCAGCAACTGCTACTTGAAGGCCATGACTAAAAAACAAACCCTGGTTTTGTGGGAGCTTGACTACGCTTATTCAGGAGCTTCTATTGTTCTAACTTATAAGGAGCAAGGCCTCACAAGCTGTTTACTTTATTGGTTTTGGAGCAGACCACTCTATACCTCTGTCTTTCTTCATAAAAAAGTACAAAATACACCTCTTAGAGCCAAAGTACCCATCACAATACAGTTCTAAATATATGTCTTCTTAAGCACCTTGTCTACCTGGCCTACTACCTTCAGGGATCTATGGATATGCACACTGAGGCCCTTCTGATCTTCAGTATTTTCCAGAGTCCTATCATTCATAGTGTAATCCCTTGCCTTTAATAGCTTACCCCAAGTTCATTACCTCACAAAATAAAAAACCAAAAGAAATGCGGATGCTGAAAATTGTTTGAGCTCTGAAGAAGGATCACTGGACCCAAAGCGTTAACACTGGGACTGCACTAGTTTTTGTTTATTTATTCATTTTGTGGGATGTGGGCATCACTGGCTGAGCCAGCATTTATTGTTCATCCCTAGTAGCCCTTGAGAAGGTGGTGGTGAGCTGCCTTCTTGAACTGCTGCAGTTCTCCTGCTGTAGGTTGACCCACAATGTCACGAGGGAGGGAATTCCACGATTTTGACCTAGCAACAGTGAAGAAACAGCAATATATTTCCAAGTCAGGATGGTGATACAATTGAGGGGAATTTGAAAGGGGTGACGTTGATTGTTGTTGGTACTGCACTCATCCAGGTGAATGAGGAGTATTCCATCACACTCCTAACTTGTACATTGTAGATGGTGGGCAGGCTTTGGGGAGTCAGGAGGTGAGTTACTTGCCACAGTATTCCCAGCCTCTGACCTGTTCTGGTAGCCAGTGTGTTTATGTGGTGAGTCTAGATGAATTTCTGATCACTGATGTTGATAGTGGGGGATTCAGTGATGGTAACACCATTGAATGTCAAGGGGCAGTGGTTAGGTTGTCTCCTTTTGGTGATGGTTATAGCCTGGCATTTGTGAGGTATGAATGTTACTTGCCACTCATCAGCCGAAGCCTGGATATTGGCAGATCTTGTTGACATCAACAGGATGCAGAGCTGAGCAAAGAAGTGGTAGATGGAATTCAACCCAGAAAAGTGTGAAGTGACTAATTTTGGAAGGTCGAATCTGAATGCAGAATATAGGGTCAATGGCAGGATTCTTGGCTGTGTGGAGGAACAGTGGGATCTTGGGGTGCTTGTCCATAGATCCCTCAAAGTTGCCACCTAAGTTGATAGGGTTGTTAAGAAGGCTTATGGTGTGTTGGCTTTCATTGGCAGGGGGATTGAGTTTAAGAGCCGCGAGGTTATGCTGCCGCTCTATAAAACCCTGGTTAGACCACACTTGCAATATTGTGTTCAGTTCTGGTTGCCACATTGTAGGAAGGATGTGGAAGCTTTAGGGAGGGTGCAGAGGAGATCTACCAGGATGCTGCCTGGACTGAAGGGCAGCTCTTATGAGGAAAGGTTGAGGGAGCTAGGGCTTTTCTCATTGGAGCAAAGAAGGATGAAAATTGACTTGACAGGGATGTACAAGATAATAAGAGGCATAGATAGAGTGGATAGCCAGAGACTTTTTCCCAGAGCGGAAATGACTACCACATGAGCATAATTTTAAGGTGAATGGAGGAAGGTATAGGGGAGATGGCAGAGGTAGGTTCTTTACACAGAGAGTGGTGGGTGCGTGGAATGTGCTGCCGACGATGGTAGTGGAGTCAGATACATTAGGAACATTTAGGCGATTTTTGGATAGGCACATCGATGATAGTGAAATGTAAGGTATGCAGGATAGTTTGATCTTACAGTAGGATAATAGGTCGGCACAACACCGTGGGCCGAAGGGCCTTCACTGTGCTGTACTATTCTATGTTCATTTAGTCATGGACTTCTTCAGTGAGGAGAGGAAGTTCTGTCTCGAGGCATCTAATGCTTTTCTGTGAAGGAATCCAACTGTCAAAGAGTGGTTTGTCAGGAATTGAAAGATTTAAGAAGGGCCACCTGTCAGAATTCATCTGCTTGAGGAAGCATACCTTGTGTGCTTGGGATATGATCAGGGATATTCTCATCTTGCAGCATATTGCTCTCATCTCTCAACAAAAGGCAATTTCGGGAAAAAACAGGAACTCACTTCTAAAACTCTTCACATCACTGAGGCACTGATACCAACATTTTATGGAAATTCATTGTGAGTTGCCACAATCTAACACTATTTTTTACCTGTGTTGCTAAATCTCTAGTCAACTGAATGTAGAAAGCTGAGTTAAGATAAAGGCAGAAAGTGCCAGAAAACTGAGCGGATCTGACAGCATTTGTGAAAGAAAGTAACATTGATAACATCTCAAGTCCAATGACTCTTCACTAGAACTGAAGGGTTTGGAAAATATTTACGCTGTTGACAAAGTGGGAGGAAGTAGTAGTAAAAGAGGGACCAAGATGCAAAATAAGTACTAAATGATGGATGACAACAGTTGAAAATAAGTTGACTTTGCTGACAGCAGACACATATAAATAAGTCACTGGGGAAAGGGGTAACTGAAATAGAGGACAGTGCTTATGCTCGCAGTTGTTGAACTCAACATTGAGTCCTTAAGGTTGTAAAATGCCTCAGCTCAAACTTAGGTGAATGTTCATCCAACTTGTATTGGGCTTCGCTAGAGCACTGCAACAAGCCTAAGATGGAAATTTAGCACGACAGCAGGATGGTGTATTGAAATGGCAAATGACTAAAAAGGCAAGGGTCGTTCTTATGGACAGAGCATTGATGTTCTGCAAAGCGGCCACCTCCAATCTGCAGGAAACTGAGTTGTGATCTTAAAATTTAAATTAAGTTTAAAGTGAAGACAATTTTAATTTAGTTTACAGTTAAGACAATTGTGTTGCAACAAAGTTACTACCTGTTAGTTCAAAAGTAGTTGACTAGCAGGGGTGCTCACAAGCTTCTTGCTGGTTCAGCATTTTAATGGTATCTCTTCCACCTCAAATCCTTAAAAGACTGCAGGACTGCTGTGATTGACAAGGTTGTGTATATAGATATATAATATATATATGGTGTGTGTGTATATATACACACACAATATTATATATATGTATATAAAATGTAAAATATTGTAGTAATTTAGTGATTAGCACTTTTCAATTGACAACCCACCCCTCCAGTAATGGTTTCTCATGTGCAGCCAAACATGCTGAAATTGGCAGGTTGGAACCTGTTCCCCAATGTACTTTAGAGATAACAAGCATGGGGCTGGATGAACACAGCAGGTCAAGCAGCATCATAGGAGCAGGAAAACTTGACGTTTCGGGCCTAAACCCTTCATCAGAAATCTGATGATTTCTTGTACTTTATGTACTCCCAATGTACTTTACTCCCTACCCACTTCCAAACCTAAACATTCCCGATCTATTGGGAATTCATCCCAATGTGGTCCCCTCCCTATTGGGGAAATCAAATGCAGTCTCGGGGACCAGTTTGCAGAGCATCTGCGCTGTGCACACATCAACCAACCCGACCCTCCAGTTGCCATCCATTTTAGTTCCCCCTCTCACTCCCCTAGCAACATGTCCATCCTTGGCCTCCTTCACTATCAGAGAGAGGCGAAACATAAAATGGAGGAACAACACCTGATATTTCATCTTGGGAGCTTACAGGCCAATGGCCTCAATATTGACTTCACTAGCTTCAAAATCCGTCCACCCCCAGCCTTATCCCATGTCCAGCCCTCCCCCTCCTCCTCACCTCCCTGACCTGACTTAACCTGTCCATCTTCCTACTCACCTATTTGCTTCACCCTTCCCACAGACCAATCACAATAACCTCCCACCTGCATCCACCTATCACCATCCCACCTACCTTCCCCTAGCCCCAGCCCCCTCCCTCTATTTACTTTTGGGCTCGTCTCCCCCCTCCCCAGTCCGGACGAAGAGTTTCGGCCTGAAAAGTTGACTTTCCTGCTCCTTGGATGCTATCTGACCTGCTGTGCTTTTCCAGCTCCACATCTGTTGATTACACATTCATGTACACTGAAATGCAGCCCTTAGAGTTAAATTATTTACTAGTACCCTATGTTTCCTTACCAATTAATAGGAGGAATCACAATGAGTGACAACAATGTTCCTTAAATAATTTCAAAATTGCAACTTGATATCACAACAGTGCCACCACCACCAGCAGCACTATAATATAAATTCATTGGCAGTGCTGAGCTGTTTAAAAGCAGGTGCATTCATCTTTATAAGCATTCATTATATTGCTAGCTTTCTTCTCTCATAAATACAAGTACAAGTAGAGAAAAAGAAATAACACAATGAGGAAGGCATTCAGTCCCTCAACTCAGACAACATCAACATCTTCATCAATTTGTGTATTTCTGTGGGGAGTTCAGTGAGTATCTGAAATGTAATAGACAAGTGTTAGCAAGATTGAAAATACCAGTGTTACAAACCTTTTGCGCTATGGACATACTTTTGCCACAACAGGAGATATCTTTGGAATAATCTATTTCTCCCTCTATTTAAAAGCATTTCCAAACAATTGCTGCATTAGCCATGCAGATAAGTGCATACATCTGATTTTCTTTCATTGCGTGGCAGCAGAAGCAGCAGATGTAATAAGAATTTTGCAGTCTTCTCACTTCCCTAAGGTCCTAATGTTACCAACAGCTTGAATTTTAAAGTCAAGACATCTTATACATCTGTGACAGCTTTAATAATCTCAACACAAATTGTCTTTTACGATGCTGCCATCACATTGCCAGCATAGAACCAGCACAGAGTCTTGCAGCTTATTATTCCCTCCTGCATTTTGGAATCTTTTAGCTTCTTTGCTCTTCTCTCACATCTCAATTCAAGACTGAGGAGTGGGCAAGCAGACTGATTTCTATTGTTTATGTGACTTCTCTGCAGAGAAGCACAACTGGATGTAAACAGTTGCAATGAACATTCAGGGACAGTTCCACAGAGAAGCATAACCCAAGTAAAACATAAATAGTGGGAGAAGGAGGAACTGCATTCCACTCATCCCAGCTGTTTTATGTCTCAAAGAGATATATAGAATATTGATAGTCAATTTTACCACCAACAGCCCAACTTTGCAGTAAAATCCTCATCTCATTTGATGCTTCTTGATTTGTAAAAATGTGCAAGGGGTATAGAAAGTCCATTGTTAGCAAATTTTTAACCCCTGCTAGATTGTGCCCGGATGATTGATGTTAAACTCGCAGGTGCAATGATCTAATTTTCCAATCCCCCTTTGAATTGATTTGAATTCAGCCACTGTCATTTAAGGAAAGCATTTTAGAAAGATGTTGTGATTGTTCTGCTTCTATCGTATAAGCTCACACACTTGTTAATTTTATTTACCTGTTCTTCCTGGACTTAATATTTCCCGGTATAATCCACTTTTATTCTGTTTAAGGAACAATCTGTAAAGATCTGGGCCAGCATTACGCGGCAGGTAGACTTAACAAGTGCGTGGGTGTATTTCCACTCTTCGGTGGAAAGAATTCCCACACTTGAGAGCAGCTGACCATTTTAATAGGCTGGCAACTTTAGCAGTCCCAGCAGTACCAAAGCTCAGTAGTGGCTGCAGCCTGTCCCATGAAGAAGATTGATGGTGGCTTGACTGAGGTTCACCAAACCTATTTGGAAAGGGAAGGATCGGGCACCTTAGGGAGTGAGGCAAAAAAGGTATGGGTTTTGGAAGCGAGTTGCAGAGTATATATATGGGTATCCAACCTTAGGAAGTTGCTCCCAATGCACAAAGGACAACGCCCCAAAGGTTGGACACTGCTTCCCACCCAATAACACACCAATTTTGGTAAAAACAGAAGGATCTAGAGGGTGCCTTACCCACTTGACCATCTTAAACAGATAGGGTTGGTTAAGTGAACTGGGTTAGTGGTGGAGGGAAGGAAGTGCACTACCTGTTAAAACATGCTAATTATCAAATAAACCAGGATGCAGAACATTTTAAAACAACATAATATGATCAGACGGAATCATCTTGGCGTTGTAAGCAAGAAATCATGTTTGGCAAAATGATTAGGGTCCTTTGAGGGTGTAGCAAGCATGAAGATTAAAGTGAAACCAATAATTGTAGTGTATTTGGATTTCCAAAAGGCTTGCACAAAGATACGACATGAAAGGTCTCTATGTGAGATCAGAGCTTTTGGTACTGGCCTTAACATATATTGGCTTGATAGAGGATTATCTAACTAACATGGAAATCGGACAATCAGGATAAATGGTTCATTTTGAACTCCACAAACAATAACTTGTATAGTGCCACAGTGGTTTAGGATCTTCCTGACTCAAGCTACCCATCCTGGTAAAAATGCCCCAAGCGTGGGATGGAGCAGGACCTGCCAACCTGGGAAACAAAGTATAGACAATTACAGGAGTGAGTGGATGCTGAGGTATACTGGTTAGTAGGCCCACTTTGAATCTCTGGGACTTCACCCCAGTTGTCTTAGATGTTTTTACCCTCTAGCCCTCAGCATTACATTCTTCACCCCCACTTATACCATCATCCATGGTCTCTTATATGCCCCATGCAAAATCAATGTCAATTCATACCCCTGCATGTTCCCTCATGCCCCATACGCTCATGCCAACACAACAGCCATTCCCCCAGTATCAATGCTACATCATAAGCCAGAGTAAATAAAATAATCTTCTATAAGTTTAACAAAGCTCTCACTAATGTTTTGGAATTATACACAAGACTATCAGTGCTTCTGGAACCTTATCAAATAATAACAAGTGCTTCAAACCAAAGGGCAGTCAATGCTGCTAGAAACACGTTAAAGGATACACTGGCATCCTGAAGCAATAAAACACTTCTGGTCCAATTGAAACCACTCTGAATAGTATACACTGGCTTGGTATCCCATAAAGCAATTAAGATATTCAAGACAGATGTGAGGAAAGAAATCAGCAAATGTATTTTTGAACATAGCACTGCGGTTTTTTGAGAGTGTTGTCCAATATCAAGTGATATCGATGTAAACAGTGTGAGCTTAAAGCTCAAGGATTCAACTTGATTAGATGGGCATATGGGCAAAACTACAAAAGATTTCCTTCTTTCAGCATTTATTCAGCATTCAAATTCCATCAGAAGGCAGATTTTAACTTGTAATCATTGATTATGGCATTCTAGTTTACAGATATATTCTTTTCCACTTTGATACAACATTGTATCATATTACAAGATGAATTTCTCAAAAAGCATTTACATCAAAGCAATGGAAGAATCATGCAGGTTAATAGAAAAATTACAGACTAGAGTGTGGCCATTTGGACTGATATGTCCATGCCAACTCTTGGCAAGAACAATTCAAAGTAGAATTTCTTTGAAGATTTCAATTTGTTGCATTAATATTGGTTCAAAATCAAATTTGAACCACCTGGAAGTTACCACAAACCAAAAACTTTAGTTTCAGTACCAGTTCTAATATGTACTTCCAAGAGATTTGGTTGGATCTATCTGTGACAGCTATTGTATGAATGTCAAATAGAATGCCAAAGATCCCTAAATATCATCCAAGATAGATTGCATCTGTTGAATTTTAGGCATAAGATATAGCCACCCCCAAAATTGAGCCTATTAGGTCCCATTTCATGTCCAAAAATGAGTGCAATAATTTCTTCCCGTCTTTATCCTTATATCTTCTGCTCACTTCCTTATCCATTTTTGCCCGAAAAAGAGTGCTTAAGCATTTGACCTAGTATTCTTGCATTGTGTGACGGACAAAAGGCAGGGAACTGACTCAGACTTAAATTAAATAAATTAATTTTTATTTAACTCGTTAAGTACTAATATTAAATATAAAATATGCATTCAATGTAACATTTACTTCTTATTTCATTTAACTTCAACTTTAATTCACTTCATTTAACTTCATTTTACCTTACAGTACTTAATCTACATTTAACCCTAACTCTTACTTTAACTCAATAAGTTTGGTTTGAATCAAACACTACCTTAATTCAAGCGAAGTGGCCAACTTTGTTCTCCGTATAGGTCCCACCTCATGGTTCTTTATTCTCCTGAAGAAAACTTCAGGATACAGGCTTTCCCAATGTGTTCTCGTCTGAAAAATTCCTTTGTTCTCTTAACTTATCTGAAAATGTGCTCCATTTCCAGAAAGATCTCTGGCAGTCAACCAACCGATTGATCAAAGCCTGATCATATTGTTCAAGTCCAGCCAATTGAGTTTACTGGTAAACAACTCCCAAATGTTTAGACTAAGTTGTAAACAGTAACATTTCACACTCCATATAAGGTAGTAGCAGTGGCAGCATGTCTAGAGACCACCATGACACTTGCCTTATTTGGTTAACACAGGAAACTACAAGTCACAGTAGGTCCTGGCTACAGTTTAACTCAGGTCAGAGTTTAAACTGTCTTGACCAAAATTCCCAATGTACTTGGTTGTAGCTCTTAAACAGTCAGTAGACAATTCTGGCATTGGCCACCAGACCACAAATTAATAAAAATTATTCCTTAGCCCTGTAATATTTAACAAGTCAAAGTGATCACAGTAATATACATGAATAAAGTTTGCCCTGTTTATTGATATAAATAATGGTTACCATCTTCCTGATGGTTTGGTATTAACTTTGAAATACAATTGATTCCACTTAAATAACTAACTATGCAAAACATTAAAGAGTCCTACTGTAGGATCTCTTTAAAGGTCAACATTCTTCCTTTAATTAGTCTTGACATTTTAACTCATTCATTCATTGCTGTAAACATCTGATTGTTATTGCTCTACTTATATGCAGTTATAGTTAGACAATGAGCACTGATGAAGTCACTGGAGGAATCTATTGGAGTATTTACTGAGCCTAACAGCACAAATTAATTTAGTAAACGTAATGTCATGTGGCCAAGTCTGTATGCTTGGAAATATAGCACTCTGAGTTAACAGTGGCATCAACTGAGAACAATTTAGTTCAATTACACTATTAGAATCAGTAAGTTTTTAAGATTGAGATAAAGTTTTTTTTCTCTTTTAGGGTGTTGTTAGAATGTGGAATTGCTATCTCCAGAGGAAAGTAAATTTATTCATGGATCAGTTGCATTGATGTTTGATAGATAAGGGATTCAATGGCTCTGGGAGGCTGACAGGAAGGTGGAGTTGAAACCACAATCAGACCAAGTATAATCTTAAAGAATGGCAGAGCAAGCTTAAAGAACCACATGGCCTATTCCTGCTTCTAAGTCCTACATTCCTAAGTTATTTTGGACAGTGTCATTCTCTATACAAGACAAATCTTTCGGCATTATTTGTAATAGATTAACATTTGAAAGGAGATTATGATAGTTAGAATCCAAGCCTGAAAATCTACAAGGCATCACAATTTGGTTTGCAAAGGTGCATTGGGCTCTGAACTCTACAGCTGAATCTGTTCAAGTTTGAAGGGCCAGACTGCAGCCTAATGAGTGGTCTAGCTGCAGAGAATTTGGTAATATATTTAAGCCATATTCTTGAACAGCCGTTGGAAAATCTCATCTAAATTTCCAGGGCTAAAGAAATGTTTAACTGGCCCTTAATCCCTGTACAAAGAAAATCCCCTGAAAATAATTTAAAATAAATGTTGTTAATCTTCAAAGGTCTAGGCGTAATATCAACCAGGAAGCTCAAATGAGTCAACAGTGACTTAGAAACATTGTCAAAGACTGAAAGCCAATTATGCATTTGTCCTTAGGCTTAAAAATAACACAACTCATATTTCTACAGCACATTCAAAATAGTAAAATGTCCCAAAGCAATGCAAAAAGAAACTTGAATCACCAAAGGTGTTAAATGCAGTTGGTCATTGAGGTAGATTTTAAGGAGAAAGGAGAGGTAAAGAGATTTATGGAGGAATTCTCAGAGCTTAGCAAATTCGCAACTGAAAACATGGATTTTAATGGTGGGGAAATTAAAATTACGAATCTTCAAGAGGCCAGAAAGTGAGGACTACAGAGATCTTGTAGTGTAATGATGTGGAGATGCTGGTGTTGGATGGGGATGGACAAAGTCAGAAGTCACAAGACACCAGATTACAGTCCAACGGGTTTATTTAAGACCACAAGCTTTTGAAGCACTGCTCCTTCATCAGATGAAGTAGAGAAAGATGCACAGGCACAGAATATACGGCTGGAGAAAAAATGGCAAGATAATTCCACTTCACCTGATGAAGGAGCAGCACTCCAAAAGCTTGTGATTTTTAAATAAATCTGTTGGACTATAACCTGGTGTCGTGTGACTTCTGACTTCAAGTTTAATGAGTTTAGAATGTGGTGACATATAGCCTTCACAGAAAGAGTAAGGGGAATAAAACATTATTACCATAAAAATATTTATTTGTGTATTAATTTCAAACCCCAGTTGAATTTTAACAGCTGAGTGGGAGTAGCTAAGTAATGGAAGGCTGAGAAAATGGAACTGGAATGCACCTGATATCTTCCCCAGCCTCCGCCCCCCCACCCCAATGCCATTTTCCTAGTGCTGGGAAAGTTGTCAGATCAGCTACCTGTTGGAAGCCCAACTGAAACACAATGGCCATATATGAGCCATGTCCTGTCACTATAGACATTCTGGCCAAAGAGGTTTTGGGGTGTCATGGCCACGTCCATAACTTGAGGTCAGTTGGTCTGGGTTCAAGTGCCAGCAACCACGGAGGTGTGTCATAACTTGCCTCAACAGGTTGATTAAAAATATCTTATTCAGACATTCTGGTCAGGTCAGGTAGGCTTAATGCTGTATCAGACAACAATCTGATTAAAATTGAAAGCCTCTCAATGGGGACTTCCAAAGGCCCTCATTTAGGGGGAATCTGTGACCCATGAAGAAGACCCTGTGGTAGTGTTGGCCACCTCCATAACAACAGAATCACTGCTTTCAGCAAACCTTCCTGTCCTGCCAGGCCTGAGTGAGTCTGAGCGCAATTAACTGTTTCTCAGACACTTAAGCTGCCATAGATCTCATGTTGCAGTCTAAACAATAGCCACTCTAACAGTGGTGTTGTTGTATTGCTAACCATCTGAGTAGCCTGACAGCTACTGAGCGCTATGAACAACCCCAAGTTCCGACTTTGACTGAAGTTGTGTTACCTCTCATTTCTAGGCTAAGAATAGGACTTCTGGACTATTTAGGTGCGCTGGACTCTGAGACTGTAAGCAATGCCAGCTATCTACAAGTTTTCATTCATCATCTAAGACCAAACACTGAATGTCAATCAATATTTTGACTAATCGGTCAAACTCAATCCTATTTTTACCTGATATTTACACATGTGCACTTGAGTCAGACAGTGTTAATGGATATTAATCAGGAATGCAAATCTTCTGTGGTAGATTTTAACATTTCTTGGCCGAAAAATACTGAGTAAATTTGCAGAAACTTTGTTGATATCTCAGTGAAATCAGCTAACTTATCATAGCCTAATGAATGAATCCTGGACCATCTGGTCATATGTTTAATTCCAAGTCATGTCATGCACTTTCCCAGAAAGGCATCACCAATGGTCAAAAATATGAAATATCTTTTGAGAAAATGGGTTTGCGATATTTCCTGGCTTTCAAGAAACAACTATAAAATATAGCACACTTTTTTTATTGCTGCATCATTTTCCATTGCTAAGTTATCACCATAGTGGTATAATGTCTCTTGTACAATTATAAAAACATAAGTTCATCATTAGACATTAAACTACCTCAGTGTTACTGCAGACCATCAAGGATGAAAGGATAATGCTCCAGCATTCTAAATTGATGCAACCTACCGAATCTCCAGGTTAATGTTTAGTCCATTTTACATTATCTGTTACAGTTGGCTTAATTGTGTTTAATTTATCCTACGTAAATGGATAAATATTATTTATCACAAAAGCTGTCTCAAAAATTCCAGTGTTGGTGAATAATTTATGGAAAAATTCTTATGTCCCATGACATTGCAAGGCTACTTGGATATGTTTAAAATGGGAGTAATTTATTTTAAATATTCAAACATGCTTTGTACCCTGCTGTTCTGTTGGAACAAAACAATTTAGGGTCAGTTGAGACCACCTGACCTGAGGTTATGTGGGGAGTTCATATGCTTCTAATACATTTTTATGCAAACTTCATTTCAAGGGCTAATGTGACCTACATATCTACTACAAATAATACTGCGTGTTTCAGTACAATGACAAAGCTGGTGCAGAAGTCTGAACTATCCAACAGTTTTTAAAGGAGTTTGGCAGTGAGATGTAAGGAGAAAGAGAAAGTAATTATTCAGTCTTTTAAAAATCCTTTAAATTTTACAACGTGTTCCAACATCTAACTAATGAAATACTAATAATAACCCATCATGTTAAATTAATTTTGTATATTTCACATATATTTTACCCAGCCCCATGTCAGGTGTAGACAAGAAATATTTTCTTCTTTACTTTTCCTATGGAGTTCACTGCCTTATTATTGTCTTCTTCAAAGTAATGAATGATCGTTATATACGTCTGTCTTCCAATAAGTTCACAAAGTGAAGCCATTCTGATGAAGGAGTTTGAACAGTGGGTATTGAGGACTATCATAGCCAAGCTTAGTCCTGTCCTGATGCATCATAAATACCTTTGCAGCAATATGTGTTGAGTAATCAGACCGTATTTTTCCTCTTTCTGACTCAGCAACTGTGAAGCCTATTTTGATCCTTCAGTTCAGCAAACTCAGTACATTCCAATAATCAAACCGTACTTGTTCAATACTCCATATTCCATGAATGTATAACCATTTGACAAATTTTAGGGGGCAGATATTTTTCAGCAATTCCAGTGGAGTTGCTCTATTAAGAACTTCAAAGTTCAGGTTGTTAATGATCAATTTAATGTGATTCATTGCTCTTTGCAATAGAATTTCATTTTGAAAGTTGTTTTTGCGGAGTTTGTAGGTGAGTAACATCTCTGGAAACATTGCACTGTGTGGTAGAATATCTTTATTTCATTTCCTTTGGCGTCCAATATTTTGACGAGTGCACGTTTCAATATAATTTGCTTCATGTATCAGTTGGGTTTTCTGAGAGAAGACTCAGTAAGGCTTGCAACAAGGTTCCGCATGGCAGACTGGTTAGCAAGGTTAGATCACATGGAGTACAGGGAGAACTAGCCATTTGGATACAAAATTGATGCAAAGGTAGGAGACAGAGGGTGGTGGTGGTGGTGTAAGTTTCTGATTTGTGATAGGTAATTTACTGATTTTAGGTGGTCGAATCACCCCCCAGATCCCTGGCTCTGACGCTGGTCCTACTTAGGGAATGTGAAATGAAGAAGGCAGTAGACAGGTGCTTTGGTGCAAAAGAATCTCTGCATTTATTTAAATACAAAAAGGTGAGTATTATAGAAGAAATAAAGGCAAATGCAATAAAGCAGTGAAATTAACACAATTATACAGTGGACAGTAATTAAATACACTATTAAATTAAACATAAATTAAACTGTATTAGAACCTAAACAGAAACCTTAATCAGGCTTCCTCCCCTTGGAGTCCCATGCATTGTCCGCCTTCCTCTCCCTGCTAGCTAGGTTGGAAACTTTGGGGTCTTGAAAGTTTAAGCTCGCCGCTGGGGAAAACGCAGTTTTAAAGTACAGCTGGCTGTTCCCACTTGCCACACCAATTGTTTTGATGAAAATTTCAGATGGTGTAGGCCTTCAGTCTGGGTTGAGTCTGCTGATGCGGTAGGATCCGTATTGGATTTACTGGGTGAGTAATTGGTTTTTATTACTTTCTGGTGGCTTTGTGAGCCGGTTTTCACCTCAGGATGTGTCTGAGACCTTTTGGTGTCAGTCAGGTCGTTGGTTGTTGAAGGTTATCGGTTCTTAGGTGTGCTCGTCGTGGTCGGTGGCCGTTGCTTCCCCGGTATGGAACAGGCCTGTGTTGGTGGGTTTTGGAATTGCTGTCGGGATCTCTGATCTGCAGATAGCTGCGCAGGTAGCTCTCAGAGAGAAAGCTCTTGTTCAGATAGCATTTGGTTGGCTTCCCACCTCTTGCATATCCTTCATTGCGATGATGCACTTGGTTTGGCTTCTCGCTTCAGCTTCTCTGTTCGGCTTCTGTTGTTTTTGGCTCCAGAGTTGCTCATTCAGGCTGGAAGCCTGAGGGGAAGCTGTTTCTGCAGGACAGGCAAACAGGAGGCTGGAAAAACACAGGAAGCCAGGCAGCATCGGGAGGAAAAGAACAGTCAATGTTTTGGGTGTAACCCTTCTTCAGGACATGTCCTGATTCCAGCACCTGCAGTTTTATTTTGTCTCTGTTTCTGCAGGAGGTTGTTGTTGGAAAAGACTCATCCCCAGGTAAGATCAGGGCCAGCAGTTATACAGATTGTGTGCCCCATTATCTCCTCTCAAATCTGTGTTGTCCTTTGTGTTTCTGATGTTCACTTCTGAAGTCAATTAGCTTCCCAATAGTTAAGAGTATGTGTAAATGTATCTTGATTGAAGTTGAATGTCAGGTATCTCTGTGAAGGCTCTATACTGTCTGCAGCTGGGTAGCCCAGGTGTAAAAGTTATTTTCAGTCTAGAGTGTTAGGTTTGGTTGATTGTGCTCTTAGAGTGGAGGTGTAAACTGGAATTCTAGGCTGAACAATAGTTCCCAGACTCGGAGACCATTTCGTAGAACATCTGCGCTCTGTACGCAACAAATGACAACACCTTCCGGTCACCAACAATTTTAACTCCCCCTCCCACTCCCTGGGCAACATGTCCATCCTGGGCCTTCTCACAATGATATCACTCATAAACTGGAGGAGCAACACCTCATATTCCACCTCAGGTGCTATAACCCAATGGCCTAAACATGGAATTCACCAGTTTTAAAATTTCCCACCCCCAGCCTCATCCCAAGTCCAACACTCCCCCTCCCCTCCTCCTTGACCTGACACAACCTGTCCATTTTCTCTCCCACCTATCCACCTACTGATCAATCCTCACCACTCCCTACCTGCACTTACCTACCCTCCCCAGCCCCACCCTTCTTCTCTCAATTTATTTCCCCGCTCCCTTCCCCCTCCCCATTTCTGAAGAAGGGTGCCACCTTGAAACGTCAACTTTCCTGCTCTCCCGATGCTGCCTGGCCTGTTGTGTTCCTCCAGGTCCACATTGTGTTATCTCTGACTCCAGCATCGGCAGTTCCTGCTATCTCTGTTAGCCATAGACAGGAATCATTACGGCTCTGTGTGTATTTGTCACAGCCTGAGCCCAGGATTTTATCCAGTATTTTAGATGTTAGGAAAACCCAGGGTGTTGTCCAGTATTTTTGATGATAGAGATTTTTGCTCAATCCTACAGAGGGGTGCTTTTCGGACTGGAGGCCTGAAACCAGCAATGTGCCATAAGGATCGGTGCTGGGTGCATTGCTTTTCATCATTTATTTAAATATTTGGATGTGAATGTAGGAGGAATAGTTAGTAAGTTTGCAGATTAAATTGCAAATTGGAGCTGTAGTGGACAGCGAAGAAGGTTACCTCAGTACAATAGGACCTCGATCAGATGGGCAAATGGGCCTAGAAGTGGCAGATGGAGTTTAATTTAGATAAATGTGAGGGGCTGCGTTTTGATAGAGCAGTCAGGCAGGAATTATACATTTAATCAGAAAGTCCTGGGGAGTGTTGCCAGACAGAGAGACCTCGCAGGTTCTTGCAGGTTCATAGTTCCTTGAAAGTGGAGTCACAAGTAGACAAGGTAATGAAGGTTTTTGGTACGCTTACCTTTATTGGTCCGTGCATCAAGTCTAGGAGGAGATCATGTTGTGGTTGTACAAGGCGTTGGTTAGGCCACTTTTGGAACACTGCATTCAGTTCTGGTCTCCCTGCTACGGGAAAGATGTTGTGAAACTTGAAAGTGTTCAGAAAAGATTTACAAGGATGTTGCCAGGACTGGAGAGTTTGAGCTATGGAGAGGGGCTGTATAGGCTAGGGCTATTTTCCCTGGAGCGTTGGAGGCTGAAGGGTGACCTTGTAGAAGTTTATAAGTTTGTGAGGGCCATGGAAAGTGTAAATAGTCAAGGTCTTTTCCCTAGGATAGCGAGTCCAAAACTAGAGGGCATAGGTTTAAGGTGAGAGTGGAAAGATTTGAAGGGGACCTAAGGGGCAACTTTTTCACGCAGAGGGTGGTGATTGTATGGAATGAGCTGCCAGAGGAAGTGGTGGAGGCTGGTACAATTACAACATTTATAAGGCGTAAAAATGGGTATACGAATAGGAAGGGTTTAGAGGGATATGGGCCAAATGCTGGCAAATGGGACTAGATTAATTTAGGATATCTCGTTGGCCTGGACGAGTTGGACTGAAGGGTCCATTTCCGTGCTGTACATCTCTGTGACTCCATGACTTTACAACATTCTTCTGGTCCATTACAATAAAACTGCAAGAATTTAATGAGGATCAGGTAATCCACTTGGATTCAGCACAGTTCATAGAACAGTTCCAACTTCACTAAAGTTTCCATGAGATGGTCACAAAGAAGCCTTCCAATATTTGTCGGGTAAGATCAACAAAGCTGGCGTCCTCAGGAAAAAATGCAATGGCAATCACCAAACCACTCTGCCCACCCACCCAAACCCCATCCCCGAGGCACACACAGAGATACAGATGCGTAACTACAGCTGTTAGTAGAAATAACAGAATTAAATTGGGATCATCAGGGTCTGAAAGTAGCATGTATCTTGCTTAGCTTCAAGCTGTTGATTACAGAATTGGATAGCCAGTGAAATATATTCTTTACAGCTCATTTATTCCCTCTGACAAACTGACTCACTCTGATAGAATAAGCCACAGCCTCAGACAAAGAGCGCTGTTCCCATACAAGAATGTCTTTAGAATCCAAAAAGCTGGTATATGCAAGCCATCTTAAAAACAGGTGTAGAGGAAAACATTCCATCTTAAAGGATTCTCAAAGCAAGAAGAAGCAAAGGTATGTTTTTGTGGAACTGCACTCCAGCTTATGGATTTGACTAAGAATGTCAAGACATTCCCAAACGTTGTCTAAGATTAACATGGAATCATGAATATTTCTTCTAGTATTCTAACCATTGTGGGCTCTGATAGAAAATGTAGTACATTTGGACAACAAGTGTGGTGGGGCTCACCTCAACTTTGGGAGTAACTCATGCCATCTTTTATCCTTCTCACAAGTGGCATGGTGAGATTCTTGCTGGATAATTGATGGTTATTTCTATTTGTTAAATGACATGTTAATGTCAATTTGGCTCAATAATATTCAACTTTCTATCTTACCAAACTCGCCAAAAAACAAGATGTTGAGAAAATTTGATACAGACACCAGAGGGAGCATCTAGCAGATTCAGCTCACACTTGCTCGGAATGATTTCCATGTTGGAAACCAAGACCCAACATCTCAGTGCACACTCCACAGGCACTAGCCAGAAGCACACCACATCCAAGGGACATCATCATCAGATACGAGCCAGCCACTAAGCACCTTCACGAAACATCTCCAATTCAATACTGCACTTTGAGCTGCACCAGCAACTATTATTGCAATGCTGCAGTTAAGGACACTATGCACTCAGGGATATACAACCAGCATGTAGACTAGACCAGGCTGCATCATCAGGTTCTTTGTTCACTGTCATTACACACAATCTGAGCCTAGCTGGATGCTCACAACATCCCTGCCTTGCATCACCTTGCCTTGCTTTTTTACACTTTGCCCCTTCAGTCGAAGATACCAGGTTCATTTTACTTCTGGCTTGCCTTGCTGTTTATCATAAATACAAAGTCAGAACCTTCATCACAGTTGTCAGCAAGCCTCAGTCAAGTCAGGGGTCATAGTCTTTGCAGTAAATCAGGGGCAGTCTCCAATACCAGCCCAGGGCCTGTTTGGAGCAGTCAGTCAGGGTCCTCTCTGAATAAGGGGTGAGGATCCAAATGTTGGTCAGTTCATTCACCTGAGTTGATTCTTATTGCCTTGGGTTGGGCTATTTTCCTCCTGGAATGAAAGACAGGCAGGTATTACAGGAGTGAAAACGGGTGACACAGCAGTAATTTTTGGTGCAGGTGGGGAGGTATTATAGTGAGCATGCAGCTAAGAGGGATGACAAGGTCAATAGTTTTGAGGTGGGGTGGTAGTGACAGCAAGTGTGGAAGATGTTGCAGGCAATAGTGAGAGTGACAGATCATGAGGCTTGGTGGGAGGTGGGTACGGTTGCAGAGACAGAATGAATGTGAGGTTTTTGGGGAGAAGATGATGGCACTTACACTGGCACGTATCGTGGAGAAGGTGATTGACTCCCTTCCTACATTGCTGGGAATTTCTCTAGATGAGAGAAACTGCACCTACACAACCTCAGACAAAGGTTGCATAGTCCACTGCTAGACCTCAGGGAAGAGGTCATTCTGTGTCTACCTGTCCAGGCAGAATGTTCAGCTCCATTATATAAAGCAGGTTGTCGATTTCTCCCTGTCTGCCATGTCCAAGTCAAATATCCATAACTGTGCAAGGCAGCTCCAGACTGATAGTGCTTGTCTGGGTACGCCACATGCTTTCAAAGGTGACACAGCACCAGGGTGCTGGCCTTTGGTGATATCTGCTGATAGTTGTTCTGAGGACAGTAGATGGTAAGATGGGATGGGAAATTGGACAGAAGAGACACCTTCGAGCTCTGGTAGGTGATTAATGAGAGAGTTTGATAAGATAGGGTGAGAGAATTTGCAAGACCTCACAGCAACAAACCCACCAAAAAAAAGCATCAAATTTAGCCCAAGGTTTCAATACAAACCTTAAATTCTCAGATTATCAAAGGAGAATCAATCTTCAACAAACCAAAGTAGAAATTGCTGAAGAAACTCAGTAGGTCTTGCAGCATCTGTGAAGAGTAAACAGCATTAATGTAAAATCCAGTGGCCCTTCTTCAGAACCCTTCAGAGGTGTTTATCAATGACAAAGCAAGTCAAATAATTAGTGAGAATAATATTGTACCTCTAAAGAATGTAAAAGCACAGAAGAACAACAATAGTGGTGAATTTGTAACTTGCATTTTTGCCACTTATTCCCAGATTTTGAAATACTTTCTTTATAATTTATGGCATTAGTCCTAAATATTTCCTTTGTTTGTGTATAAATTATTTTCTCAGGTGCAAAAAGCAGAATCAAAGTTCAAACCTAAAAAAGTGTAACTATCATGTGCATAACTTGGTGTAAAATTTCCAGAAATCAATTTTTGGTTGGAATTGGCCTTCCTTGTTTCTGTGATAATGCTGTTAAACATTCAAGCCTTAAGTTACACGTAAAAATATATGAACATACAAATTAGCAGCAGGAGTAGGTAATTCAACTCCTCAAGCCTGCTGCACCATTCGATAAGATCATGGCTGATCATTTGTAATCCTAAATCTACGTTCCTGTCACCCCGATCATCTTTTACCACCCCTCCTGATTACCAAAAATCTACCTACCTTTGCCTTAAAAAGCTTTCAGGAACTCTATCTCCATCACCCTTTTAGGAATAGGGTTCTGAAAACTCTCAGCAATCTGAGAGATAAATGTTGACCACATCCCTATTGTAATTAGGCTACCACTTATTTTTAAACAATGACCACCAGTTCTAAGTACTCCTTTAAGAAGAATCATCCTCTCCACAGAATCTTATATATTTCAATCAACTCTCTTCCTCCTTTTCTAAACTCCAGCAGGTACAGGCCTAACCTGTCCAACCTTCCCTCATAAGATAACCCCACACCCCTGTCCATTTTGGTATTAATGTAATAAACATTCTCTGAACTGCCTTTTACATCCTTCACTAAATAAAGTGACAGAACCCTGTGTGGTCTTGCCAGCGCTCTGCATAACTGAAGTATAACCTCACTACTTTTGCATTCAATTCCCAGTGTTATACATTATAATATCCTAGTAGCTTTTCTAATTACTTGCTATACCTGCATACTAACCTTTATGCACAAGGACACCAAGATCCCTTTGTATCTCAGAAGGTGTGCACTATCTCACCACTTAGATAACATGCCTTTTTTTCAAAGTCTTCTTGCCAAAATGAACAATTTCACATTTTCCCACATTATACTCCAAGTGCCCAATTACGTAAGCAATCTGTATCTTTTCATTGTATCCTTGTGATCTCTTCACACTTCGTTTCCTACATATCTTTGTGCCGTCCAACAAATTTGGCAACTATGCCCCCGTTTCTTAATCAAAGTCATTCATATAAATTGTTATTCCCAGAACCCAGCACCATTCGCTGTGGCAACCACTTGTTAAATCTTGTCAACCTGAAAAAGACCCATTCACGCTTACAGTCTGTTCCTTGTTAGCCAGTCAATCTTCTTTTTATGCCGAAATGCTTTCCCATCTGCTACGATCTTTTATTTCCTGTACTGCTGCTTGATGTGGCACATTATCAAATGCTTTTTGAAAATCAGGGGGAAGGAAATATATAGCTAAGCAGCACCTTGAGTCTTTTCCAATGTTTTACTATCTCTTTTAAAGTGATCTGAGCCAGGCTTAGTTGATAATACAGCGTGAGTATGCGTGAACTGCTTAAAAGCACATTGTGTGATTGAATGAGCTCATGTAACGATTGCAACAATGTCCAAGGAGGGAGAAATAATTCCTTAAATGTTGACTCACTTGAAACCATCACACATCAAAACCCCACCCCAATTTCAGAGTCCTGCCAGTTCTCAGAGATAGCATTCTGAATTGAAACTGCTTGTCTGTCCCATAGGGGCACAGTCTTCTGAAGCAAGTGGCCGCAGGCCTGGAAACCAGAAGTGAATTTAATTAGCATCATGAACAAGGAGGGGGGCAAGCTGTAGCATGTTACGAGTACATTCACATTGGCGTAGCTTAGCAATAGATAATGCTTCCAACTTAATAAAAACCAAAAGAACTGCGGATGCTGTAAATCAGGAACAAAAACAAAGTTGCTGGAAAAGCTCAGCAGGTCTGGCAGCATCTGTGGAGGAGGAAACAGAGTTAACGTTCTGGGTCCAGTGACCCTTCCTCAGAACCCGTCCTGTGAATGCTTCCAACTTGATTGCCAGAACATGGATGAACATGGATGAATGTTCCAATCCTAGTGAGAGCCAAGATTTTTTCTTCATAATGAGTGGGGAGCTGAATGTGAAGCTTATCCCATCCATCCTAACTCTCTTAGACCTATTATGGGTCATTTTCTCATGGAAGAGACAAAGGGAGGGATTTAGTGAGATGAAAGTGGAAAGTACCATCATTAGTATTGGTGCAGGGTCATGGTGTATGGTTAATGATATGAGTTACAGATGATTGGATGGCACGGTGGCTCAGTGGTTAGCCCTGCTGCCCCACAGCACCAGGGACCCAGGTTTGATTCCAGCCTCGGGTCACTGTCTGTGTGGAGTTTGCTCATTCTCCCCACGTCTGTGTGGCTTTCCTCCAGGTGCTCCGGTTTCCTTCCACAGTCCAAAGATGTACAGGTTAGGTGGATTGGCCATGCTAAATTGCCCGTAGCATGTAGGGATGTGCAGGTTAGGTGGAGTAGCCATGGAAAATGCAGGGTTACAGGAATAGGATGAGGGTCTGGATGAGGGATGCTTTTTGGTGGACTCAATGGGCCAAATGGCCTGCTTCCACACTGTAGAGATCTGTGACTGCGTGAAAAAACTCACATGGTCTTGCAGACCAAAACCCTCCATGAAATTCAATAAAAATAACACAACCAATTTAGGTGAGGTTCAGGCTCATAGATCTCTTTGCTCTTCTAATGCACACAGTTTCTTCTTACTCAAAGCATGGGGCATGTTTCTATTTTCCTCCTGAAGTATATTTCTTCACCTATCTACATTAAACTTCATTTGTCATTAAACATCCCATGCTAATGTCTTCATGTTTTATGTAACATTCTTCCTCAGAGTTAACCTCACTCCAAATTTGTAATTATGTGCAAAGTCTGGTATTTATGTTAATTGTTCCTCAGTCCATATCATTTATGTAAATTATGACTAATATTGGATGTTGCCACTACAAATAATTCTTCCAGGTTAGTTAAATATGACTTAGCTCTTTCAGAATCTATTGCCGACTTTTATAAATTAAACGTTTTTTTTCTCTGGACATGCTTCCAATTCTTATTTTGTTATAGATTCCAATGTCTTTCCTTTCATTGGCACTAAGCTGACTGGTTTATAGTTTGCAGATTTTGTTTATATTCCATTTTTATATGTAGGAAGAACATTAGCAGTTGATTATTCTTCTGGCACGATTCCCCACCTATTTATATATTACTTACATGCATAGAAGCTAGTGTCTCTGCTATTTCCTCCCTGTTGTCAATGAATACATATGTATGCATAACAATTAGACCTGAAATTTTATCTGCTTTTAGTTCCTGTCTCCCTTTCTAAATGTTTTTATCTCGCCAAAGTGTTTTGTTACTTGAGGTAAATTAGCCAGTCAATACTTACACCTTCACATCAGAGTTTGTCTTGCTCAGCCATTAATGTCCTGATCCCTATTTTAACTTCCTTTTGTTAATTTTTATATTGTCCACAGAACACCATTATTTCCTTCTAAATTCCTTGATAATTTGATTTTGTATTTTCTCTTTTCCTTCCTGATCATGTTTATAACATTTCTCTTGTGTGCTGTGTATTGTCACCCCACACCCCAACCCAATTCGTTTTGGAGCACTTCCTATAAGGTTGACACTGCCGTACAAGTAAGGAAGTTGTGCGTTTTTGAAGATTTTTTGGAATAAGATGTTAAACTGAAGCCCTGTCGGTTCTCTAAGGTGTACATAAAAACACCCAGGCCACTATTTTGAAGAAGACCCTAGGGGAGGGGAATTTCCTCTTTTCCTGGATAATGTTTATCTACACAGAGAATCAATCTGCTCATTCTGCAACCCAATTGCTGACAGTCTGGCCATTTCATCCTCAATTATGTACCCAGAACTTATCAAAATTATTCTAGCCACTACATCCTATATGCAGGAGTTCATAATTTAAAAATTTTCATCAGGAAAGGATGGAATGATTTCCATTAGTATTAGAAATGCCCTTGAGCGGACACTTAAAAGCCAGAGATAACTGCCAATGCTGGAGGCAGGGATAACACAGTGTGGAGCTGGAGGAGCACAGTGGGCCAGGCAGCATCAGAGGAGCAGGAAAATTGACGTTTCGGGTCAGGACCCTTCTTCAGAAAAGGGGGAGGGGGAAAGGAGCTCTGAAATGAATAGAGAGAGGAGGAATGTGGCTGGGGAATGTAGGCGGGATGGTAATAGGTGAGTGCAGGTAGGCAGTGGTGAGGATTGGTCAGACAGGTGGGAGAAGCGGATAGGCGGAGCCTAAAACCCAATGGTCTCAATGTGGACTTTACCAGTTTCAAAATCTCCCCATCCTCAGCCTCATCCCATGACCAGCCCTCCCTCTAGTTCCTGCCTCCTTGACCTGACGCAACTTGTCCATCTTTTCTCCCACGTATCTCCTCTTTCCACCTCACCGACAGATCGCCACCACTGCCTTCCTGCACTCGCCTATCACCATCCCACATACCTTCCCCTGCCCCACCCCTCCTCTATTTATTTCAGAGCTCCCTTCCCCCTCCCCCATTTCTGAAGAAGGGTCCTGACCCGAAATGTCAACTTTTCTGCTCCTCTGATACTGCCTGGTCTGCAATGCTCCTCCAGCTGCACACATAATTAGAAGTCAGATAGGATAGGATGAGATTAAGGAAAATAAACCAGGCCTGTGCATAATTTTTGCAGAAAATTCTAACACATTGACCGTCTCCATGTCACTATTAGAGGTTAATGACTTTCAAGTGTACTTATTTTGAAATCAAACTATATATGTTAAAGACAAACTCTGATGCATTAACTATTTTGTAGAATAGAGGAATTAATTTCTTGTAACTTCTGCATTTTTCAGCATTTTATTGTACATCATCTTTTCTAAACTACGAGTGCTACCCCTGCGAAATACAATGTTTAGCAATGAACACACATTATGCTGTAGTTATAGGTTAGATATGTACTGTCAAAAGTATTATTTCAACTGTATTGGATGTATATTTGTACAGAATCAAATTTGTTTGTGTTTAATGATTAGCTTGTAAGGGTTGAAAGTAATCCATTTTCCATAATTCAAATTGATTTCCTGTTTGGGTACTGGATCCTTCATTCTTTTAAAGCTTCCAGTAACCTGAAATTGGGGAATGGAAATTGAACAAAAACATTTATTCATACAGGGGAAGATATCATCCTGGAATTTAAAATCAATTCATGTGCCATTTGGCAGCGATGCCTTAGAACATTGTGAGCATGCCAAAGACAATAGTTGTACTTTTTAAATTAACAACAGTCATTCAGTAAGAAGATGCACAGTGCCCTTCTTCCCTACCTGCCTGAGCAAATTTGTCTCTGACATTTTAGAAGATTTAATCCTTTATGTAACTAGAGATATTTGTGTTTTACATTGACTCTGCCTAATAAGAAATAATCTATCAAGGAAAGCTGGGAGATACAATTTATAGAACTTAATAAGAATGCAGATCGTTTGATATAGCTTCCCTGAGAGATCGTCAAATAGACAAGCATTACTTTCCACTTAATATCCTTTTGAGAAGTCTCTGTTTATTTGAATGACATGACTTGTCCTTTCCTGGTGTCTTCGTACTGGGATCACTGCCAACTTTTGAATGTGGGTACCAGACAAGAAGATAAAAAAAAGGCATCGACAGGCCAAAACCAGTGAGATTATAATATTGCAATTTAACAAAACCAAATCTCAAGACGAATTGACAAGGCGAGTTACACCTTCCTCTTTAAACTGTAGTCCCCTATTCTCACACTTAAATAATGCCGTGAACAGTGAAACTATGCCAGACAAGAGGTTCAAAAGACATTTTCATATATCTCTGTCACCCTCATTCAGCCCAACCCTGCCTCTTTTTTTCTAACTTCCTCTGTCATCTGAACCTTTTATTATTGATTTAAAATCTTAATAATTAACTCTTACCCTGTTATTTCAAAGTCCAAAGGCTTCTAAAAGGCACCTCATCTCCCCATTCTCTCTTCTGATAACTGATAGCTCTATTTAATTAATAATGGAAATTACATAAAATATGATAAAAGGTTGCATTTAAATATGTGGAGAATTACCAACAGTAGAGTATATTGCACATCTGGATGCATAGGCCGTCTAGTGGATTATTGAAGTTTCGAAACAGAAATTCCTGATCACAAAGGAGAAATACATTGCGCTACTTTTGTTAGAAAGCATCTATATTAAGGTATTTTCTGTATAATGATTGGTGATTTCTGAGTGTACAATATTGTTTCTTGCTGAACTTAGGTGAGATATATGAACCATGGGGAGGTGATGATTCAGTGGTATTATCGCTAGACTGTTAATCCAGAGACACAGGGAACACCTGGGGACCTTGGTTTGAATCTCGCCTTTACGGAAGGAGTTTGGAATCCTTACCTGATCTGGACTATATGTGATTCCAGACTCACAGCAATGTGCTTGACTCTTAACTGCCCTCTGGGATGGGTAATAAATGCTGGCCTAGCCAGCAATGCCCTCATCCCAAGAATGAATAAATTATAAGAAACAGCAAGGTGTGTGAAGAAATCTTGGCTCTTGCTATGTAATGGAGTAACATCAAATAGAAGCAAAATACTGCGGATGCTGCACTCTGAATTAATGACAGTGAACAAAAAACACAGGAGAAACATGGCAGGTCTGGCAGTATCTGTGGATGCAGAAACAAATTTAACTCTGGAAAAGCATTTAGAAGAAATGTTATATCAGGTTCAAAACATTCTCTCTCCACTGATGCTCCCAGATTTGTTGAGTTGCTCTAGCATTTTCTGTTTTTAATTAGCAGAACTGGCTCTGCTGGGTTGATTCATAATTGCAACCTCACATAACCAAGGCCGCTTGGAGGCAAGGAACTACTGTTACACCTTATAATGATAGCATGCTGGATATCAAGCTCAGCTATTGTAGGATCATCACAAAAGTTAACAATTTTATTGAAGTGCACAAAGCCTCCAATTTTACCTGTCGGTTAGACTCAGGTTAACAGAACAGATGGACCAGAATTCTGTACTCAACAAGAACAACAGTTTATTAGAAATAAATACATTCTAATTTCAGATAAACAACCATGAACTGTCAACATACAACTCTACTACCTAAAACTATAAGCTTCAAAAGCCCCCCTACAAACATACAGAAAGACACAGATGGACAAAAACATTGGTGTTGTGGATAGAGGGGAAAAAGTACTGGAGAAACAGTTCAGTGGTACCAGTCCTCAGGATTTGACTGAAAGGTTCCTTTTGTTTCCCAAGTGCTTTAGTTCTTTGAGCTTCTCCTTCAAATCCTTTAACTTCTTCACATGAGGTGCAGAGCAGCTGGTACACAAATTATAAAACTTTTGCTTTATTGATTAGAAGCAACAGCTTACAGTCACTGGTGGGAGCAATCAACTGGCTTTCTTTAGCTTCAGGTATTTTATTAGAGAGAGACACACCATCTCCCACTCCCCTTCCAGAGGTCTGATGACACCTTGCTGTATTGTTTACATTTGCAAGCTGTTTGGTTACCCAGGAAGGAATCAGAGAGTTGTCATCAAATTGATCACTTTGACATCCATACTTGTACAAACCAATTAGGTACTTGTCGCCAGCCAATTCTCACTTTGTCATCTATTTATACCTTCCATCACTGTTTGCAAAGTAACAATATGATCACAACTTAGAATGAATTTTGATAACTTGCTTTTTAGAAGTACATCAATTTCTTTCTCAGTCCTTTTTGTCAACGTCCCCTTTTATAAATTCAGTTCACAATCAACACTAAAGTGAACTGTAAAAGATGCAATCTTTTACACCGCCTACTTAAAATGTTACATTTGTGGCTCCCAAGAATTGAGACCCAACAACGTTAAAGTCAAAGTCATGCAATGGCAAGGTTTGTCATTGAGCAAATCATTGGAACAGCGACAATGCTGCTTACATCTAGATAGATTGCAACAAATCTGGAGGTGTTCTTCAATAAGCACCAGTCTGGGCCTTCATATGATGCTGGTGTGCTGGATTCTGCACAATATAGAACAACAATGAGGACGGCACCTTTGAGAGGAACAACATTCAGGGTGCAGTATCACTTCAAAGGGAAACAGGGAAGGAATGTGACCATAGTTCAAGTTGAAGTTATGCTCACCCATATTAGCTGGTCAGGCAATCTGGGAAGTCAGGTGTAAATATACTCCAGTTTTGAAGAAGGGTCATACCAGACTTGAAATTTTAACTCTGTTTCTCTCTCCACAGATGCTGCCAGACCTGCTGAGTTTCTCCAGCATTCTCTGTGTTTGTTTTAAATTTCCAGCACCCACGGTATTGTGTTTTTACTTCTCTGACAGTACCTTTGAAACCCATGACCTCTACTGTCTAGATGGACAAGGGTAGAAGGCCATGGACACAACACCATCTGCAAGTTTCCCTCAAAGCCATGCACCATCCTGACTTGGAACAATATTCCTGTTCCTTTGCAGTTGCTGGTTTAATATCATGGAACTCCCTTCCTTATTGCACTGTGATTGTCCCTCATCTCCAAGGACTGCAGAGGTTCAAGAAGACACCTCCACACCATGTTCCACAGGGAAGTTAGGGGTAGGAAATATATCAGGCTGAGCCAGCAAGGCCTACTTCCCATATATGAATAATCAATGAAAAATAAATGTGCCCATTCCCCCATTGTAACATCCAATTGTTTTCCAGATGTCTCCTGGGTGTTTTGTCTTCCTGGACACTGCACAAAACTGTATTGAAAATATTTACTTCAATCTAAAAAGTATTTGGCAAGTTTCTGCTAGTTTCAAACAGGAGCTTCCAACTCTGGAGCATCAACACCCAGAACAGATTATCTCCAAGTGGAATGATCCTGACCTGAATCCTGACATGTAATGCCTTCCCTACATCTGTTTCAAGGTATCAAAGACACCACAATGACTGCTTGTCAAATGAACTTTTTAACCTCAGTTGCTATATTTTCAATGGGCTCCCAGCCAAGCTGCCAAC
>JAHRHZ010000032.1:8858959-9012720 GCA_024137785.1 Ginglymostoma cirratum
AATGTTAATTTTTCCTTCCAGTTGCATTTGGTTGGCAGCTTGGCTGGGAGCCCATTGAAAATATAGCAACTGAGGTTTAGGGTTTAGGCCCGAAACGTCAAGTTTTCCTGCTCCTATGATGCTGCTTGACCTGCTGTGTTCATCCAGCCCCATGCTTGTTATCTCACCTTGACTAAATTCTGTTGTTCAGAATTGAAACAGCACACTAGTGATCCTGCAGCAGTTCTAAGTCAATTCATGTTTCATTGGGGTAGAAAATAAATGCATGCTCATGAATTTCCTCAGACCTACACTTTTTTGGTCACTGTAGTGTGGTGGGAACCACTTTATTCTCACAATCCGGGCTCCTGCCAGACTTACAGAAAAATTAAGGCAGCTCTACAGGAAATTCCCAGGTACAAAACTTGACCTGAAATGTAAACAGAAAATGATGATAAATATAAGTACATATTTTTAGAAAGGAAGCTCTGAGGTATTGTAGTTCCATTTTTAAATTGATATATGTAGCCGTTTGATTTAAAGCCTGCTTTTTTTTGATCAGCTCAGACTATAAAGAGTTAATGAACAGTTGCTTTTATTGATGTTACGTACAGCTGCTAAAAATGCCTTCTATCCACCATGAACTGTTCTGTAGGTTGCCATAGAAACAGTTCTACAATTTCACATGGCTTTCAACATCATGTCACAAATAATCACTATAGTTCCAATGGAGAGGAAACATCATTTTAACACTGCGCATCTTATCGCAGGCTGAGGACATGATAAAACTAAAATTGTGTTTACAGAGTTGTAAGGAGAATGATGAGTCAAGAGAACACACTTGACATGGTAAGTCTAAAAGGTAGTTTCCATCACAGAGTATTAAATAAATGAAAGAAGAAAATTAAATTTTGTAAGAACAATGTCCAAGATATTGCTTTTATATATGCATTGTTGTACATAGCCTTTGGGGTCTGAACCAATGTAAAGTATAACATTAAAAATCTAATTCTAATTAAATTGGAGACAATAATCAAGTTAAACCAAAATTAACATAAGCGTGCTAACACAAGTAGCTCCCGGCACTCAACAAAATGCCCCAGATTGGAGGTCACCAAACATTCACCATTCACCAAACATTGGCAGCAACCTTGACTAATTATTGATCAGAACAATACACAGAAAGGTAGGAAGATGATACTAAATCTGAAAAACCAAAATAAATCATTTTATTCCAGGACAAATAAATCTGCTATCAGTTGGTCATCAAATGGTATTAATGGGTGATGAGTGTTCTAAAGCACACAGCCTTCACTTGGACATTCCAATACTACAATGGTGACACTGAAATAGGCCTGAACTTCCAGTGAGTGATTGAATGCCAACAGAGCAAGCAAACAGCCCTGAGATGCAGCCTAGCCAGTCTGTGAGCTGGGTCTCTATTCTTGTGCACATGATGTCCCTGCAGCAGCTTTCCAACGCTGTTGCTAATGTGTCCTGAAATGTTAATCAGTGCTTCCTGAACAGCCTGCAGCTGTATCAAAGAGGTTCTATGATGGTCATGATGCCAATATCCATGGAAGAGGGGTACCATGAGATGATGTTTGGTCCTAAACAACATGGAAGTCCTTTAGAGCCATCAGCGAGTTGAAATCATTGGATACCCACTGATTTTGCTGCTGCTAGCGAGAAACTTCCCACCTCACTTGTGAAAAGCATCAAAGATGGAGCGAGATTCCTAATATTGAGATAGGGCTTGCTGGACTTCTCAACTGATTCTACCACAAATTACTTCATATCCCACATTGTTCAGACCCTATAAATTCCATCTTATGTATCCAAGTCTGTGATACTGTTGAAAATAGTTGATGTTGTTAAATAAATTTCATTTTATCTGACTCAACATAACCTGATTATCTGTGGCATACATTATGTGGGCTAACGTATAGGAAACAACAAATATCATTATGGTGAGAGCGCATGGATACTAGAAGATAGTAAAAGCAAGGTACACTAAAAGCTGGTGGCAGCATGTGGGTACTAACAGCTAGTCCCGATTGTTGATTAGTGGTAGTACATGAATGCCAAAGGCTGAAAAGATGACAGCAGTGTGACATTTGGGAATTTTGTTTTTCCGAATGGTCATCCATTAATTATCTGCATTCAGAACTACAGTTACAACCATTACTGAAATTAAAGGATTGTCCTGATAACCAGTTAGTGGCAGTATGTGAATGCTAATAGCTAACAGGGTGACAACAATGCAACATTTGTGAAAACGTTCTTGTTTCCCTGATGGTCGTCCATCAATCTGTCTGAATTCAGAGCTAAGGTTACAACTACTACCAAAGTTTAATGCTACCAAACTGTCCTAAAGCCCAGTGAGTATTTCGTCTCCCCATCTCTTGCTCTTTTAAAAGAAAAAAAGGCATAAGAGACTCCCAATCTGATTGAAATAAATGGCAGTCTTAAATTGTCCTGGGAGCATAACTCCAAAGTACACCTAGAAGGTGTTTTCTACATTAAAGAATCTTGCCTGTGTTCACATACCTGTTGATTGTACAATTTACCAATCATGACCTTATCTATCTCTGTCTTAAATACACTCCTTGACTTGGCCTCCACAGTCTTCTGTAGCAATGAGTTCCATCAATTAACCACTCTCTGGCTGAAGAAATTCCTCCTCAACTCAATTCTAAACGGTCATCCCTTCAACCTGAGACTGTGCCCTCAGGCCCTAGTCCGTCCTAATAATGGAAACATCTTCTCCACATCTGCCGTATTCAGGCTTCTCACTATTTTGTAAGTTTCATTCAGGTCCTCCCTCATCCTTCTAAACTCCATTGAGTCCTCAACTGCTCCTCATAGGAGAAGCCCTTATCCCCAGGATCATTCTTGTAAACTTCCTCTGGACCCCCTCTGTTACAAGCATATCGTCCCTTAGATAGGGGGCCCAAAACTACACACAATATTCCAAGAGCTTTATACAGCCCTAGCAGTACGTCTGGGCTCTTGTATCCTAGCCCTAATGAAATCAATGCTAACATGGCATTTGCATTCCTGACTGCCAACTGAACCTGCATGTTAACCTTAAGACAATCCTGAATTAGGACCCCCAAGTCCCTTTGTCTTCAGGTTTTTGAAGCCATTCCCCAGTTAGAAAACCAATGGTCCCTGACATAATAACACTCTTTCTTGTCATTCAGAGATTAAATAGGATTCTCCAAGGGCAAACAAGTTATAATTCCACAAGTTCTTTGTCAGTACATTGTAGAACATGTCCACAAAGATTAAAAGGGTATCAAGAAAATCAAGGGTTTGAATCCACACATTGGTCCAGAATTAATAAGGACATTGATCAACTGATCAGGTTGTGTGAAACATGTCAATACTATCAACCCCTACAATTGGGAGAAGCTCTCCTTCCACATGAAATTCCTTTGAGTCAACGTGCAAGATTGGTTTCCACACCCAAGGATATTTTGGTGACCTACTATTTTGCCAAACTTCCTTTTGTGCACCGAATTAAAAATACTACTAGTGCAATGATTGTTGACACTTTGACTGCCATATTCAGTATGTTCACTGAACCTCAACAAATTGTGCCCAACAATATTTCACATTCACAGTTCACTAGTACACAATAGAAAGACATGCAGGAAATGTAGTGTTCAACAGTATAGACTGTAATGTTGCTTGTTACTCCCCTTTGTCTCACAGCACTATTCATACCAGAAAATTCATGATCACTAAATGTAAACTGATTTGCCAAGATTTTTGCACAGCCATGTGAAATCTTCATGCTGTTCTTCAAAGCTACCTCACCAACAGCTTTTATGTTTAGAAGACAGATCCACACAGTTCGTCCTTTCCACGTTCTCATCACCCAACCAAGTGCACTACATAATGCTGGAGAAAATGGTACAAGTACAAAATCAAATAGCTTGTTGACTGTTATCCCAACTTGAACTAGGATGAAGAGCATACAGGTTCAAAATTTTCTCACAAACAAATGAGTTTGTGCAGAGATGGTACGTTGTTGTACCCAGCTTTGGTCATATGATATTGTAATAAATAATGGTCAAGCACTTGGAGAATTAGATGGTATATCCAAACTTCTTATCATCAGCCACTTGTCAAACAGGATGATGGCTTGGATACTGAAGATATCATGCCGGACAACACCCATACATCTACAACAATCCATCTGTGATGACAGATAGCACACTACAAATTGAAACTATACTGCCAAGTTATGAGAACTTTATAAGCACCAGGTTGTGTTGCAAGTCCACCAAGTATAGAGACATTATATCTGTAAGGATTTTCGTACATGTTATCCAAAAAGAGTTTAGTGTTCTTTAAAGGTAAAAGAAGGGGTGTTGTGTCATGGCATAGATTCCAGACCAGAAAGACTTTAAGACCATCACGTGAGATTACATCATGCGAAATTCCAGTATAAGGTTACCTGTCTTACCTTCAGTCCTGTCTTCTGGTAAGGCAGTCAGTCAACTCTGTAATGTACAGTAATATCGGTAAGCACAGAACCCAGACAATGGATTGAATATTACGTTTGGTGTTCTCTTTGTACCTTTCAAAATCACCTCATTAATCATTACCTCATCCCTATGGCACCCATTTTGCCCAATTCTATCCCATTGTACCATGCATCATTCCCAAAACCACTCACCACTCACCACTCACCACTCACTGGATGTACACAGGAGACCAGCATCTCTTTCACCCATGCCACCTTTAAAAGGCAAATGTGCACCCAGATAAGCATTGGTAATCTGGTATTGCCTCTCACCAGCAACATAATGGCACAGCAGCCAGAAGTCTCACTATTCTCACCACAAAGTGAGCATAGCTGACAATCTCTCTCACATAAAACCCCATTTTCTTTCGCTAGTCACTGCTAACTACCAAAGCAACACTTTAACTGTCCTTAGCTACATCCTGTCTAAGTTACTATTACTCTGTCCCCAATATCCACTGTGGACTCATAGCTTGTCTTTGTCCAGAAAGGAAACACCAGATACAGGAAAGCAATTAGACAATTCCAAACATGGACGTTTACTTACAACAAGCAAATGTGAACACAAACAAAACCAATAGAGGCTTTAGTTCATCCCCATAGTGCAAACCAAATGATGACCAATGACTATTTTACATGGCCTGCTGCCCGCAGCTTCCATCTACTGGATGAAAGGTCATGTCTGGTTTGCAGTGCCCAGCGCAGCTGAGCTCCGTCATGGATAAGTAGAGCTTCCTCCTCCCCAATCTTTTTCTTCAGAAGGCTGCTCCCATTCCCCCAGTTGCTCAGCATCTATCACATCGCCTCAACGCCTGTTCTAATTTTGAAGACAAAAGCATGCCAGGATGATGAGGCACACTCTGTCTGCAGTATAAGGAGTGCCCCCCCAAATCACTGTAAGCAGCAGAACAGCATCTTCAACAGCCTGATACTCCATTCTAAAATGGCCATAGCTGGAACATTGGCAGCATTGTATCTGTGCTCTGCGTCAGTCAGGAAGTTGTGCAATAAGATCACTGTGGGTAGTCCTTGTCCCCCAGTAATGAGCCTTGTAAGGCTTCTGGACCCTCAAATGCACCATGTACCTAAAAATGCTCCAGGATGTAGGAATTGTGATAGCAGCCAGGGTAGTAAGCACACACCTCCAGGGAGTGGTAATGGTAGTCACAGATCATCTGAACATTAATCATATGGAGCCTCTTCGTATTGATAAAAGTCACAGTGTTGTGCTATGGCCTGTTCAATGCTATATACATGCAGATGATAGCATCCCGCACTACATTCCTGAATCTGACTGCTCGAGATGCAGCATTGACCTCATGACAGGGAGAAATGAAGTGAAATGATGTGACCTCGCACAGTTAGCATTGGTCATTGTCATTGATGTATTTTTGGGTGCACAACTTATGAATCCCACACAGGTCACCTACATTCATCCCTGGAAAGAGCCAGTAGCATTAAGGTTTGGAGTGACTTTCACCTTCTCAGCATCTGGGGAGATTGACTTCCCACTTGTGCAGTCCTCCGATTGTGCTCTAGCACCCGACACAGGTTGTCACAGTGTCCCAGAATTATAGACACCGTACCGACTCTGAGCCACACTCATCCACAGGAAATGGAATTGGGGACAAAAAATCTCAAGTCCTCCTGTGGACTCCATGCACTCTGAGTGGCCCTGTGGCTCTGAACTCTTCTTTAGCTGGGTGCTTCTTGTCTTTTATGCCTGCCTGCTGCTGCTCCAGGGCTTGTCTTTGGCTTGGTCTTCCTGCATTCACCTTTGCCTTCTTAGGGAGGATGCCTTAGCCATCCCACCAGTGCTTGAGTGCATGACTCTTGGTAGAACTTACCTAGGAGTTGGAGCAGGATTGAACCTGTGGGAAAGGAGTTTGGAGAGGGACAGTATAAATCATTGCTGATGCTCAAGCCCAATTACCTGGGAGTCAGAGCAGGATTGAACTTGTGAGATGGTGGCACAGCTTGGTCAAGTGGAATGTGTGGTCTATAACACATGGAAAGTCATAGGCCCTACTGGGGTCCTAGATAGCCACATGTGCAAGAAGTTCTTTCAGCTGTAGAAATTTGATCTCAAGGTTTCAGAGCTCAAGTGGTGGCTGGAGATACTGTGGTACATCCACAAAGCTGAGAGATACATAGATGGCACATTCAAAGAGGTGGACACGTCATAGATTAAGGTCCTGGAGGAAAGAAAAGACCACTAGGCAGTCTGAGAAAAACAGGCAAGCAATGCAGGATTCCCTGGGATCCCTCTCACAAATCATTCTTTTATCTTGGAAGTTGATGAGGTGCCCATTCTTCAAGGGAATGCAATCAGTAGCAATGTGGATAGAAAATGAGCTGAGTAATGTTGAACAAGTATTTTTAGGTCTGATGGAAGGTTTACAGTCAAGTACCCCAGGGCTTGGCATTGGGACTTTGTTTTTCCTGATATATATTAATGATCTAGATCCTGGTGTACAGGGGAGAATTTGAAATTTTGTGGAATTTGAAAGCAATATACATTGTAAGAAGTACAGGAACAGGACATGGACAAGATGGTGGAATGGGGGAAAGGTAGCAGATGATTTTCATTGCAATTAAGTGGGAGGTGATGTATTTTGGTAGGAAGAATGTTGAAAGAAAACATAAAATAGGGGATAAAGGTCTAAAGGGGATTGCAGGAGAAGAGAGACCTCAGTATATTTGTGCAATACTTGAAGGTGGCCAGACAGGTGGAAAGAGCTGTTAATAAAGTAAACAGTGACCTCAGCTTTAGTAATAGGGGCACAGAGTGCAAGAGCAAGGAGGTGATAATGAACTGTATAAGAAGTATAACTGTATACTTGTTAGACCTCAGGTGGAGTATTGGGAACAGTTCTGGGCATCAGATTATAGGAAGGATGTGAATGCATTGAAGACAGTGCAGAAGCAATTTATAAAAATGATTTCAGGAATGAGGAACTTTAGTTATGAGGACAGATTGATGAAGCTGGCTGTTTGCTTTGGAGGGAAGAAGGCCAAAAGAATGGTCTGAAAGAGGGTTCCAAAATCATGAGCGAGCAGGATGAAGTAGATAAGAAGAAACTGTTCCCACTCGCAAAGAGAGCAAGAAGCATACATTTAAAGTGATTTGCAAAGGAGCAAATGTGATATGAGAAAAAACATTTCACTCAGCAAGTATTGCATAGAATGCACTATCTGGAAGTGTGATGGAGGCAAATTCAATTGAGATGTTCAGAGGTCTTTGGACAATTGTTTGGATAGAAGTGGTTCACAAGGATATGGAGAAAAATACAGGGGATTGGCACGGTAACAATGCTCATTTGAAGAGCTGTGCAGACATAATGAGCCAAATGACATCCTTCTGCACTGTAATACTTCTGTCAATCTTTGATGACAATGTGAAAACATAAGGAGGAAAAGTTTTTAAGTCTCAGAACAGTCAGTGGTGGCATGCCCTGCAGATAAGGCCTATAGGTGAGGATGAGACATGCAGTGCCCCAATAACGTGGATCATTTCACACTGAATGGAGGAGAGAGGGCCATCATTCACTCAACCTCAGCCTGTGCACCAACTTGGTGAAGGTGTCACTCTGGATGAGTTATCAACATGCTATATGAAAAGATATTGCCTGCTGCTCTCAGGCCTCCTTCCTATCCCAGAATCACATCAATCATTCAGCTTTTCATTGCATTGAGTAGAGTCCATCATAAAACTTGCATGACAGATGATGATGTGATGATCTCTGATAACAGAGACAGGAAACCACAAACAGCATCATCAGTTCCAATGTTACTATCAACAGTCGTCCACCCCAAAGACCAACATTTCAGAATTGCATTTGTTGCTTTTTTCTACTTCCCCAATAGAATTAAGTGCTATTTGAGCACACAATAGTGAGGCTCATGTACAGCCTGGTGTAGCAAGTACACCAGGTTCAGGCATACTTTCACTGAACAAAACTGGTGGTGTAGTCAGATTGATGATGAATGCTGGATCCTGCCAAACACCTCATCAAAAGTGGTGTTGTCATGAGATAGGGGTTGTGACAGCTGGAGTAAGCATCATCTCGGTTACAGTGGGACTGAACAAGGCATGGAATCTCAGCAGGAACGGGTTCTGTACCAATGTCTATTTCATCTACTGCAACAAGGCTGGTTGTCTGCCCCATAAAAGAGTGTGACATCTAGGTTCCTCAGTTACTTGTAGAACACCTATGAGGATGGGTCATTATTTATTGAGGCATAAACAGGAACAGGATTATTATGCCAAGAATGTCCCATTCTACTTTCATCAATGTTTTGGTAGAACAAAGCAGACATGAAGTAGGGTACAGGGTAGGTGGGTCAAAGGTCAGACATATGCAAATTTGGGAAATGTTTCCTCATACTGACCTGTAGTTACTTGCCAGTATTTCCTCACAGTTAATCAATGCAAGATTCTTTTCATCTATTTCCTTTCTTTTTAGTCAACATACAGTTGTTTGTGATTGTTCTTTTTCTGTTCTTACATTGAGCCTAATTATGTTGTAGCCACAGATTTTCAGCCTATAGGCTGCGTATCTTCTCTATCATATTAAATCAGGCTAATCAAATACTTTCCCCACTGCAACCCTCTTAATCAAATACTTTTGTTACTTATTGGAAATAATACTGTGCTAAAAACATGGAGATATCAAAAATGCTATATAGTTCTGAGAACGTTTGGAAGATTCTTGGGAACTCAAGGTACTGTAGGAAATTAGCTATTGATTTGAAACATATAGCTCCAATGAAAATAGAACACAATGAAAAAGCAGGCATTGCTGGTGATGCATGTTCCCTCCAAAATGCTTACATTATCAGAAATAAAATGATTGCAACTGTTTATAATCTGCTGTGTAAGAAAACCTGTCTGATATTTCCAATCTGAGAGTGGTTTGTGCTGTTTCTTATACTATGTGCACTTGAGTAATAGTTCATCTCATGTGTAGGTTGACCATTAGCATTTAGCCAGAAAATCATAACCTTTTCTATTTGCCTCTCACTTACTGCTGTGTCAAATTGCCCTGGTTCAAACCTACCAATTTATAGAATTATAGTTTAGGACCTTTCCAGGAACTGCATGGTGTTGGCGTTGGTGAGAAAATTATGTGAGAAAGGTAGTAAGAAGCTTCTTGATGTTGAAAATAAAATGTCCATTTTACAGATCATGTGTTGAATGGTGAGATGAGATTCTTACTAGTGAGCAACATGAGGCCTATTTTCATGTATTCGCACCTATTAACTTTGTTTTGTTAGTTAATCATACCTCATTCTCCCACCCACCAGACAGAAACTATGCAGTGACAATTCCCAACATGAAAGTTACCTAGCGATGCTAGCTTGCTTCCTCATCATGGACAGCATTCACCAATATCTCACAGAACACTTCATGGACAATGACTGGATGCACCCCTCTAAATTCACAGACATTGGCATTTGATACATACCAGTCTCACCACAACCTGATGGCACATATTTGATCCACACGTAAGATGCTTCTACACTTCAATACTGCAATTCAGAGCACACAGGCATCTTTCATTGTAATGCTGTTGCCAGGGAGCTTTTCACAATGCGACGGGTACCTACCTCATTGATTATACCTGATTCCATTTTATGAATCATTCTATTGGCAGCCACTCACTTTGCACCTTCTTGGATGGTCCCAGCGTCCCAGCTTTGCCTTGCTTTGTCTTCTTGCACTTTGCACACTTAGTCAGAGCTTACAAGCTCATACTACTTCTCATTTGACTTTCAGACGAGACACCAAGTCAGACACCTTGTCATTGTTGAATCAACAGTAATCCTTAGTCGAGTCCTGACACTTTCAGTCAAGGGCATTGTCCACAATCAGTCGATGGACATAGACACAGACAGTTGGCTGTTTGGGGCAGTGAGGGAGTAAGCAATGATCAGTGTGCAGTTCTGTGACAAGTCAGTCAGAAAACAACACAGAGATCAGGCAGAAGCCTGGCCAGTCTTCAGTTGAGGTTGTCCATTGAAATCAGTCATGGGGGTGGGCCATGGTCAATCCTGGGGGTTTTCTTCATGAAAATCAAGGGATGGGGTTAGTTCGTCAACAGCAATCACTGTGGTAAGGATTTGGAGAAGTCAATTGTCAAAATTGGAGGCAACATGTTTGCAGTGGGGACAATAATTATGAAGGGGCAAAATCCAACATTTAGGGCAGGAGATGCTAATGCATTTGAGGACATAGGATATTGCATGAAGGCTGTTTATCAATATTTGCAACCATTCCGACCTTCGCAGGGGACAGAGCTGCACAATGGTTTACGAGTAAGTGTTCTTCAAGATGGTGGCAGAGTAGGATGCTCCACTTGGAGCTCCTCTGCTTGCCAGTTCTTTTTGCTTTTTCCTTTCCTTTCTTTTTCTCCTCTTTGTAGCACTTTTTCTACCCCTCCCCCCAACCTTTGACTTCCCCGCCTGGAGACTGGAGTCGAGGGAGATGAGTTGTGGTCGGAGCCCGAGCAGGAGCTGATCGAGTGAGTCAAGTCCAGCAGTGGCAGCAGAGCAAGTGGGCCGAGTCCTGCGGCAGAGCGAGAACAGGCTGTGTCTTGCGGCAGAGCGAGCACAGACCGAGTCTGACAGTGGTAGCGGAGTGAGCACAGGCCGAGTCTGACAGTGGTAGCGGAGTGAGCACAGGCCGAGTCTGACAGTGGCAGCGGAGCGAGTGGACTGGATTAACAGTGTGGCGATAGAGCACACAGGCCGGAGTGGCGGCCAGGCGAGTCCTGGACGGAGATTTGCGTGTTGAAGCAGTGTGGCCTTGTGTTCTGGGGCTGGCAGGCACGGACTCACATCGGAGGGGGGCTGGAACGTGAGCACTTATGGTCACTTCTATTATTGTTCTGAACCTTTTAAATTGTTCCCATGCTAAACTATATTTGTTTTTACTTTGTAACAACACTTAAAGCATCTGCACCCAAGTACCCTGTACCTAAGATAGCGCTACGAGGCAACATTACAAACTTTTAGCTGCACTCACTCTCACACGTGACAGTCATGGCTATTCTATTCCAAGCTGAAGGCGCAGTGCTCAGGGGGTGAGACAATGATGTTGCAATTGAAAATCGCACATAGGAATGTGTGAAGGCTCAGTATTGATGTGCTCTACAGAGAGTGTCAAGAGGAAAGGCACATGGAAATTTAAGGGCAAGGGAGCCTTGATTATGAGGCTGAGCCCATTACTTACTACACCAATACAGCATGACCTGTGTTGCCTTCTATATGCATGTGACTTGTAAATTTGCACTGGAAATGGCTGTAAACACACCAGAAGTGGGTGGAGTAAGTATATTTTCTGCCTGAGCAAATGGGCACCACTTGTGAGCGATGAGGCTCTTCAAGGGGCATTTTCATCAACCAGGTATTTTCACATTACAGGTTACGGTCACTTGTAATCATAGCATCCTGCATGTGAAATGCATGCAATGTCCAACTGTGTGGGTACAACTATTGTAAAGACAATTTTGCAGCTTGAAGGTGGCCACCCCTGTGAGGCAGAAGTAATTGCAGACAATTTTAAAGTGACACCTGTGAGTCCCAATGAACAAAATTAAGGAAAAATGTCATAAGCTGCACAGGGACAGGGGCTCATTTCCTCTCATAAAACCAAAAGAACTGCGGATGCCATAAACCAGAAACAAAAACAAATTGCTGGAAAAGCTCAGCAGGTCTGGCAGCATCAGTGGAAAAGAATCATGGTTAACATTTCGGGTCAAGCAAACTTTCCTCAGAATGCTGATTAACTCTGATTTCTCTACACAGATCCTGCCAGACAATTTCTGTTTTTTGTTGATGATTTCCTCCCACTTTGAATGTTAGTATTTCGCAACAAGCTCTTATACGCAGCTTATTGCAAAGCAAGAGCTGCCTGAAAACTTTGGTGATGACAACCATCACTTTACTGATGATCGAGAGCGGACTGATGGATGGAAGCATGGCTGCTTCTTGTGTGCAGGGCATACCTAGGCAATTTTCCATATTGTCAGGTAGTTGCCAGTTTTAGAGCTGTACTGGATCTTGGCCAGGGGTGCTGCAGGTTCTGGAGCACAAACATCAGTACTGTTGTCAGGGCCCACATCCTTTCAGTATCCGGTAGCTCCAATCATTTCTTGACATCATGCGGAGAGGATCGAATTTCCTGAAGACTGGCATCTGTCATGGTGGGACCTCTGGAGGAGTCGACATTGGATCATCCGCTCGGCTCTTCCGGCTGAAGGTTGTTGCAAATGTTTCAGCCCTGTCTCTTACACTGATATGCTGGACTCCCCCACTATTGATGATGGGTTTTTTTCTTAAGTATCCTCCTCCAATGAGTTATTTAATTGTCCTCCACTATTCACAACTGAATACAGCAGTACTGGAAATCTTAGATATGATCCATTGGTCATGTAACCGCTTAGCTCTATCCATCAATTGTAGGTTGAGCTGTTTGGCATGCAAGTAGTCTTGTTTTGTAGCTTCACCAGGTTCACATCTCATTTTTAGGCATGCTTGGTGTTGCTCCTGGCATCCCCTCATGCCCTTTTCATTGAAGCAGGGTTGAACTCTTGACTTGATGGTAATGATAGACTGGGATAAATGTGGTGTCATAAGATTGCAGATTGTGTTAGGGTATGATTCTGCTGCTGTTGATGGCCCAGTCTTGAGTTGCTAAATCTGTTCAAAATCTCTCCCACTTAGCACAGTGATAGTGCCACACATGGAGAGTGTGCCCGATGTGAAGATGGGATTTTGTCTCCAGAAGGATTGTGTGGTGGTCACTCTTACCGTTGCTGTCATAAGTAGATGCATCTGCAGCTGGGAGATTGGTGAGGTGGGGTCAAACATGTGTTTCCCTCTTGTTGGTTCACTCGTCGCTTGTTGCAGACCAAATCCAGGAGCTATGGTCTTTAGGAACTTAAGCAGCTCGATCATTAGTGCTGTGGCCAGGTGACTCTTGGTGGTGAACACTGAAGTCTCCTATCCAGAGTGTACTTTGCACTTTTGCCACTCTCATTGCTTCCTGTAAGAGCTGTCAAACAAGGAAGAGGATAAATTCATCAGCTGAGGTGGACATGTGGTAATCAGCAGGTGGTTTGACCTGATGCTATGAGACGTCATGGACAGGACATACCCAGGGATCGTGATGGTTTTGTCTGGCATATTGCGTGTAAGGTATGGTTCAGTGGGTATGATTCCGTGAGTATAATTATATCAGGCTGCTGTTTGACTAGTATGTGAGACAGCTCTCCTAATTTTGGCTCTAGCCCCAAATGTCAGTGAGGAGGAATTTGCAGAGTCAACAGGGCTCTGTTTGCCATTGTCATTTCTAGTCCTTTACTCGATGCCAGGTGATCTGTCTAATTTCATTCCTTTCTTTAGGTTTTATAACAGTTGATCCAACTGAATGGCTCTTTTAAGCCATTTCAGAGGCCAGTTAAGGGTCAACTACATTGCTGTCGGTCTGGAGTCACATGTAAGCAAGGCCAGGCAAGGATGGTGTAGGAGGTACAGGAAAGCCACAGTCAAGCATCATTACTTCCACTTCCTCCTGATGTGTGAGAAGCAATGTTGCCACAGACTGAGGATGTCCTAGGACACTGTCAGTTCCTGGAGAGGTCATCCATCCTATCTCAGTGACTGTTATGATTGCAGCTGTGCCATATATAACTGACTGTTTCCGAAGACCCACTGAGGGACCTGTGTAGGATCTCTCAATTGACCACACACAAATATGTCAAGACTGTTACCAATACAATACAATATGATCTCAAGGTTTCATCCTGTTTCCCCGTGATGTCAGTGCTACAATTCGGGCATAAAACGTTGTGGAGCTGGATGAACACAGCAGGCCAAGCAGCATCAGAGGAGCAGAAATGTTGACGTTTCGGGTCGAGACCCTTCTTCAGAAATTTGGGCAGTAGTTTTTGGCGACATAGTTGGCTTCCACTGGATGCAGGGTGCTATGGACGAGATACACATTGCTTTGAGAGGGCATATCATAACGTAGATGAGCTCATCAATAGAAAAAGCTTCTATCTGAACCACATGCAAGTCACCAATGATCATCAGTATCATATCTTAGATCTGCATGAGGTACCCTAGAAGCTATCACAATGCCCTCATAGATAGTAGGAACTGCAGATGCTGGACAATCTGAGATAACAACGTTGCAGAGCTGGATGAACACAGCAGGCCAAGCAGCATCATAGGAGCAGGAAAGCTGACATTTCAGGCCTAGACCCTTCTTCAGGAGTCTGTTCCCAGAGGAAAATGCACCTTCTGTTTTTGTTCACATTTTCAATTTTTGAATAAAGGAGAATGTTTTGAATTGTTTGAAGGCTTTCCTTGTTGTGATGATCCCACATTGATCAATGAGAAGTTGTTGGCTTACACTGGGAATTGGGAAAAGAGTAATATTCAGACAGGTATTAAAATGAGATTAGGCGAAGGACAGGTGAGATGTATAGCTGAGCTCTTATTTAACAATAGATGCTCAAACACGCATTCATATGTGCGATGAAGTGCCAGCTATGTTATCTGTGTGCCCTGAGAAGCATTTGTCTTGGGTTACGCTTCCACTCTGTGCATGGTGAAGGGTAACTCCAGACTGACAATGCTTGTCTGAATGCATGCCTGGGCTTTAGGCATTGAGCTGGTGCTACAGATCCCAGGAGGTCTCAGCAATGGCAATCTGGAACAACTGGGAGAATACAACGAGTGGAGTGACACTGGGAAGATAGTGTGAGACTATGACAAGGAGTCCCGGAGAGAAACCCTCCATGAAACTCACCAAAATTGACACATAGCTGAGTTCAGGTAAAGTTCAGCAGTTAGAATATCCCATCATCAAAGGGAGCTGTACAACTCCTCATGCTAACATGCACTGTCAAGGTTACTGCCTCACTGGTGGGCATCGTGTTCCTATCAATCCCACTCTCTAATATGACAACATGACATCAAGAAGGAACGTCAGAAACACAGCCCAGTTCAAATTTAACGTTGTTGACATTGACAATTAATTTTGCAGCAGATACAGGGTTCCAGATATCGGAGAAAAATGGTAAAGATGTGAGGAAGCTCTCTTCACAGTTTAGATGTATGCCTAAAAATAAATATGTAAACAGATGGATATGATCACAGCTGGAAAATGAAGTTGCAAAATACTTCAATGAAAGTTACCAGAACGGACTTTCAGTTTCTTGTGATCTGTCTGAATCTTCACCCTGAAACATGCAAGAAAATAAGACATTGCAGATTTCAAATCCAGACCTGGTTGGTGTACGAGGTTTATTTAGGGAAGTTTATGCTATAACAGGATCAAAATTTTATAGTATCTCCTGGATGAACTTGATGAGAAACTAATTGCATTTCAGCAGTTTATAATCAGAATCAACAAAGGAATGGCTACAGATTGGCCTCTATTGGGAACATGGGAAAAACTTCCCATGAATTTGATCTACTAGCCAGTCAAATGATGAGGAAAGTTGGAGAGAAAACATTGCTAGTGAAGATAACTGCATATGAAAAGAGAAGATTCATGCTTGTACTACTGTGTGTCTTTGCCAGCACGAAGTTTAAGCCAGAGGTGATAATCAAGAGCGAAAGCACCCCAAAACAAAATTCCAAAACTGAGTCATCACCCAGATTCATGATAAAGGAAGGATGAATGAAGATGGTTTGAAAATGTGCTTTGAGGAAATTCAGATAGTTTATGTGGAGAAAATTAATTTTTGTCTCAGACTTGTTCCGATCATATCTTTTCAATGATATCAATGCTGAGGACACTTCACAAAACAATGATGTTGCAGTGATTGTTGCTGGTTTAACCAGATTTGTTCAATCAATGGGTCTTTCTCAAGAGAAGCCCTTTAAGGATAAATTGCGAAAAAAAGTGGAATGGCGAAAGGGAGAAGAAATTTAGCAAGGAAGTATTATATGGGTTCCAATGTTAGCAACGTCTCAATGGGTTGTATAGGTTGGAATGAAATCAGATGTAGATTATTGTCAAATTATTCAAGAAACGTGGGATATTCAATGCATTTGACGTCACATAAAATGATTATTCATGGAATGAAATGACCGGTGGAGACACAATTACAGATGAAGTTGATGTTGATGATCCACATGATGATGCTATTCAAGACAGAGACTGAGACAAAAATATTGGATCTCAAGATAAGGAGAATGGTGATTTTTATCAACTTTAATCTACAATCAGTATATGTTCTGAGGCTGAGTGGTATCCTTTCCTATCCTGTGAAAAATATTGGATGCAATTGTGTACATTTATACGGATTTTGTTTTTAATGAATTTGCTAGGTTATACTAATATTGTGTACAAAAAATAATTATCGTAAATTAAAATTCAATATTAATATTAACAATATTTTTGGCTCCATTTGCACTGGTTTTGAGTGTGAGGTTGGTGAAATTGATCTCTGACAAGGCAACTCTGCAATCAGCTGATGTATTGTTGTAAACACTAAGGTAGCGACATGATGGGAGGGTGGATTACAACCCCTTGAAAATAATATACATTTATAAGTCATCCACCTACTTTTGGTCTCAGAAAGTTGACCCATGAATATACAGTACTCAGAAATACGAAACAAAAAGTGAGAGTATTAGGACAAAATATGTTAGCACAATGTAGCTCCTTTATTATTAATCAGTAAGAATAAGTTCTTTAAATTTATCATGTATGTTAGTACATTTGAGAAAATAATGGTCCAAATGTTCCAGTCACTGGATTGTTAACAATTGGACGTAAGGCTAAGATGCTATCAGAACGGTGTCTAAGTCCTGATACATTGATCTGCATGGAAATTGCCTGGGAAGTTTCAAACTCCATTCGACAATTCCCACACTGCCAGAGACTCTCTGAATGAAAACTGAAGATTTTAGACATTCTGATGTACTTACATGGATAGTTAGAAGGAAAGAACCTAACTCCTGGATAACTTGAGACCTGACATTGCAATTACTCATGCTAATCCCAGACAATCCCTCTGAACTTCCTGACTGTCCTCTGACTATCAACTACATCCTTGACAATCCACCTACCGCCCAGACTGGATGACCACATCATCCACCTACCATGTCACTCATCTACCACCCTATCTAACAGCTACCTCACCTACTGGTCACCTCATCTACCCTCCATCCTACCCACCTGACATCCTATCCAATTGCCATCTATGACCTTATCCATTTATCCACTACCAACTTATCCACTTTGCCCAGTTACCCACCTCACTCATTCTATCCATTTTCCTTATTATTAATTACTCTACAGCCCTTCTTCTCTGAACCTATGTACTACTGCCCTTACAAGCTATAAACCCAAAATAAAGATTTTACAAACTATAAGCAATAAGAAGAAAATACTCACCCAACCTTACTCACCCAATCAGTTGCTTCCTCTTTCCTCTTTTCAACACTCCTTCCAGATGGTTAGACTATAATGATGACTAAAAGTATTTGAGGAGATGAATAGAGTTTTGAAATATCACAGGGTTCACAGCTATGCTGAGCTAGCACAAAAGAGTTCTTGACGTGGTGGGGAAGATCAACCAGTATATTAGTGAATGACAGGGCAGGCTTGAGGGGCTAATGGCCTACTCCTCTTATTTCTTCTGTTCCTGCGTTCCCTGACATTATGTGCTCATTTGTGTCAAATAGTACTTTAGGAAGAGCTGCTAAGTGTAGCAACAGAAGATCTCCATGTTAACTAAGTATCTTCCATATTGACCCAGTGATATATGCAACATATGTATGGTGGTGTTATTTATCTGGGGTGAATTTGGAATGGAAATGGGTTGAAGAAGCTTGTCATGGTCTGTTGACCCTTTTTGCACGCAGAGATAGCCATGCAGGTGTGTTTTTAAATGGTCTAGTCATTGTTTGATGGCAAAATAAACGTCAGAAATTTTTATCCTCTCTGATGGCAAGCTTATAGGTTCGAAGAGCATGCAATTAAATCAGATTGGCTGCCAGTTCTTGATAAGTATGGCCTCTGCCCGAGGAATCTGGAATCCAGGGAAGGCCTACCGATGATCTCAGCATTACCTGGTTGGCACTTGGTTCAGTGGGCCATCCCAAAGAGAGTTAGCACAAGTCTCTCAGTGACTCTGTAAGACCCGTGTCACCTCAAATGTTGTTCTATTTACTTTATGTAAGGGCTTTAGGACCTTGAACAACTTCACAATGATGTTAAGGAACTGCTTTCCACAGGGTATTGTATTACAGTATAAGCATAGTTAGTTAGCTAGAAAGTAGATAAATCAAAGATGGAGGATTGATAGAATTCAGGAAACAGTCTCTTAACAATGTAGTAATAAGATTAGAACCTTCTTTAACTTTGGTTAGTATGTATGAGTGTGTACAGCATTAACATGCAATACAAAAACGCCTACACTTGAAGACCTTACTTTGCCTTCTCCTCGATCAGTCTGTCTTGAATCCAAACTCTTAGGTGCAGGCATAAATTCACGTTACAAAAGATGGTGGCGGCAACATTGTAGTGCTAAAGATCAAGAAACAGAATTGAAAATGTTTAGAGAAAAGAACAGCTCAAAATAATCACTGCCAAAAAATCACCGGTACAGCTTTAAGACCACTGGCAACCAGAAAAACCATAACGTGAACAGCTGCTATGAACCAAAAATCTCTGAACAGAAAAGCCCTGCAGAGAAATCACCAAGGTGACTGTAAGTGAATAAAACCTTCTTACAGCTTGTGATAGGGGAATAAGCTTTTAAGAGAAATAAAAAAGCTAAGTTTACTGGGGCTGCCAAGAGATAAATCCAGATCCAGCAATCACAAAAAGAGACAATTACCGGACTCCTGGTCAAAATATTTAAATTATTTCCTAATTTGGAAAAAGTTAAATCCCACCGTAATCTATTAGAGGACCACAATAATGCCAGATGGAGTTAAATGGTTGACGAACGTTAGCAGTAGAATTGACAACAATGTTTAAGAGATTTAAGAGAATCTCTTAATGATTTAAGAAAAAACATTGTCTTATTACACAGCAGCATGGCTGCAACATTCATGTTATTTTGAAAATTTATCACGTATTAAAAAGGAAATGAAATGTCTGAAGTGTTAAGTCCACCACCAAGAAAAGCTGATTCACTACTTGACTTACAGCTCCTGCAGCACTTAAATTTGCAAGTATTACAATATGGCTGATTTATCTGAGGTAATTAGTTCTGATGTCTCGAGGTGGCAAAGTTAATTCACCAGCGGTAATCAGTTATTGCTATGTTAATTGCATTTTGGAATATTTGGAGGGGAGTTGCCGGTGGTGGTGTTCCAATGTATCTGCTGCACTTGTCCTTCAAGGTACAAATGGTCATGAGTTTGGAAGGAGCTATCAGAGGAACTTGGAAAATTTCTGCAATGGACGTTGTACACACTGCTGGTGGTACACAGATGGAACACACTGGTGCTACTGACCATTCAGGGAAAGAATGAATGGCGGTGGGTTCCTTTTTTATTCATTCATGGAAGTTGGTATCATTGGCCAGGTGTCAGTATTTATTGTCCATCCCTAGTTGCCCCTAAGGCAGTGTTGATGAGAAGTCTTCTTGAACTGCTGTAGTCCATGTGATATAGATACACCCACAGTGTCATGGGGAGGGAGTTCCAGGATTTTCACCCCACAATTCTGGAGGATCACTGATATATTTCCAAGTCAGGATGGTGAGTTGCTTGGAGGGAAATCTGCAGGTGGTGGCGTTCCTCTGTATCAGCTACCCTTGTCCTTCTAGGTAGAAGTGGACACAAGTTTGGAAGGTGTGGTCAAAGGAACCTTGGAGAATTTCTGAAATGCATCTTCAGGATAGTATTGTAGCAGAGCATTGGTGATGGCTGGAGTGGATGTTATTGTTATTGTGGTGCCAATCAAGTGGGCTGCTTTGTCCTAGATGATTCCAAAGTCTTGAGTGTGGTTGAAACTACATTCATCCAGGCAGATGGGGAATATTCCATCACACTCCTGACTTGTGCCTTGTAGATAGTAGACATGCACTGGGTAGTCAGAAAGTGAGTTACTCACTGTAGAATTCTTAGCCTCTGACTTGCTCTTTTAGCCATTATGTTTATATGTCTTATCTGATTCAGTTTCTAGCCAATCCCCAGAATGTTGATATTGGGGAATATAATGACCGTAATGCCATTGAATTATGGCATTATTGATTAGATTCATCCTTGTTGGAGATGGTATTTGCTTGGCACTTCTGTGACATGAATGTTACTTGCCACTTGTCAGCCTAAAACCTGAGTATTATTCAGGTCTTGCTATACTTGGATATGGACTGCTTCAGTATCTGAGCAATTATGAATGGTGCTGAACATTGTGCAATCATCATCAAATATCCTCACTTATAAACTTATGATGGAGGGAAGGTCATTGATAAAGCAGCTGAAGAGGATTAGACCTAGGAAGTATATTGGGGGACTTCTGAACAGATGCCTTGGAGTTGAAATGACTGACCTCCAACAATGACAACCATTTTCCTTTATTGCAGCCATGATGCTAACCAGTGGAGAGTTTACCCTTGATTCCTATTGAATCCAGTTCTACCATGGATTGTCAATGCCACACTCGATCAAAAACAGGCTTAATGTCAAGGGTAGTCACTTTCAACTCACCTCTGGAATTCAGCTATTTTGTCCATGTTTGAACCAAAGCTGTAATTATGTCAGGAGCTGCGTGGTCCTTGGGAAACCAAAGTTGAGCATCAGTGAGCAGGAAATTGCCAAGCAAATGCTGTTTGATACCACTGTTGATGACATTCTCAGTCACTTTACTGAAGGTTGAAAATAGAGTAAAGGACGGTAATTGTCCAGTTGGCTTTGTCCTGATTTTTGTGCGAAGGACATACCTGGACAATTTTCCCAAATTGTCAGATAGATGCCACTGTTGTGTCTGCACTGGAAGAGTTTGGCTAGGGACATGGCACATTCTGTAGCAGAAGACAGCAGTACTATTGCCAGAATATTGTCAGGGCGCATAGAGTTTGCACAATCCAGTATGTCGAACTGTTTCTTGAGATCACGTGGAGCGAACCGAATTGGTTGAAGACGGGCATCTGTGATGTTGTGGAGCTCCAGAGGAGGCTGAGATGGATCATCCACATCAACACTTTGGTTGAACATTACTGCAAATGCTTCAACCTTATCTTTTGAACTGATGTGCTAGCCTCCTACATCATTAAGGATGCAGATGTTGTGGAACCTCATCCTCCAGTGAATTCCTTAATTGTCACCATTCATAACTGGATGTAACAAGACTTCAGACTTAGATCTGGTCTATAGGCTTTGAAATCACTTTATTCTTTGTGTCACTTACTGCTTCTACTGTTTCGCATGTCATTCATCCAGTTGTGTAGCTTCACCAAATTTACACCACCCTTTTAGGTGTGCCTGCTGCAATCCTGCACTCTTCATTGAGCCAGAGTTGATGCCCTGGCCTGATGGCAATGTTCGCGTGTGGGATATGCTGGGCTTTGGGGTTCCAGATTGTGTTACAATATGATTCCGCTGGTGGCCCTCAGTGCCTCATGGATGCCTTGTCTTTATTTGCTAGGTCTGTTCTCAGTCTATCCCATTTAGCATAGTCATTGTGCCACACAACACAATGGAGGGTATCCTCAATGTAAAGACAGGACATTTTCTCCACAAGGACTGTGTGATGGTCGCTCTTACTGATATTGTCATGGACAGATGTATCTGCAGAATATTGGTGAGAATGAGGTGGTTTATTTTTCCCTCTTGCCGATTCCCCCACATCTGCCACTGACCCAATCCAGCAGTCATATTCTTTAGGACTCGACCAGCCCAGTGAGTAATGGTATTGCTGAGCCACTCTTAGATCATAGAATCATAGAATCCCTACAGTGTGGAAACAGGCTCTTTGGCCCAACAAGTCCACACCAACCCTCAGAGCACCCACCCAAACCCATCCCCCTATAACCCACCTAATCTACAAATCCCTGAATACTGTAGGCAATTTAGCATGACCAATCCACCTAGACTGCACATCTTTGGACTGTGGGAGGAAACCGGAGCACCCAGAGGAAACCCATGAAGACATGGGGAGAATGTGCAAACTCCACACAGACAGTTGCCAGAGGGTGGATTCAAACCCAGGTCTCTGGCACTGTGAGGCAGCAGTGCTAACCACTGAGCCACCATGCCGCCCTTCCCACTCTTGGTAGTTGACATTGAAGAATCCCACCCAGGGTACATTCTGCAGTCTTGAAACCCTCAGTGTTTCCTCATGGTTCAACATGGAAGAGCACTGATTCTTCAGCCAATGGGAGGTTGGTACATGGTAATCAGCTGTAGGTTTCCTCGTCCATACCACAAACGGATTTTGAAGCCACATACCATTGTGTTTCCCTTTTCCCTCCATTTCAGGTTATGCTTAAGAATGATATACTTCTCATTCCATCGCTGATTTGATTAGTAATTCCAATTTTGATCGTGTCAGTTCAGCAGGAAGAAGTTAAAAATAACAATCTCCATTGCCAGTCGACTGTCACCCTCTTATTGGTCAATAATGGACTCAGTTTGCTTGTAACATGCTACAAATCGATGTATTCCTTATTTATATTTAATATTAACTGATTCTCTGATCATGTGACAGCACTTAACAGAGCATCATATCTTACTACTATTTGGACTGTTTCCAAGTTTCATTTCATTGATACCTTAAAATATATATAAAGGATTTGATAGTGCAATAGAATTAAGCGGAGCAATGCCAACTTAACTGAACGTAATGGAAAATACAATGAATAATATGTGACCATATAAAAATACTGTTTAAGTGCACATTCCCACGATCAGTTTGCCCATTAGGAGTTATGTAGCCCCTATCTATTTGTTTTCAAATGTTGATTTTAGTACTCCGGTCTGCAATAATAGTGACCAAGGTCATTCATAGCAATTCCTTTGTGAACGGCTACAACAAATTTTTACATGTTAAACCCATCAAACTGATACATTAGAGCTCATTAAGATTAAATTGGTTTAAATCCAAAACAGGCAGCTAATAAATTTCTCCAGCTCCACACCTTGTTATCATAGCTAATAAATTTCAGTTAATTTCTTTGCTATCTTCCATTTAAACATAAATTGTTATCCCATTTCAGCAAAGACAGCAGGTACACAAAATGCAAGTTTTTCATGAAACATGGCATTAATGGATTATGATATAAATATAGTTGCATTGATACTGTTAAAAAAAAACTACTTGCATTTGTATAGAACATTTAACGTTAAATCTTCGAAACAGGATTATCAAACAAAATTTGATATTAAGGCTGGTAAGGTGACCAAAAGTCAGATAGGTAGGTTTTAACAAATATCTTACAGGAAGAATGATAGTTACAGAGGGTGACATGCTGGAGCTTAGGACTCAGGGGCTGCCAGTGATGGAGAGATTAAAATCAAAGGCATAAGAAGCCAGACTTAAGCAATGCAGAAACTGCGCAGGATTGTGGGGCAGGAGGATGTTACAAAGATGCAGAGGTGGGAAGGGCAAGGCCATGGAATGATTTGTAACTAAGGGTGAAAATTTTAAAATCAAGATGTTGCTCCACTGAGAGATAACACAATTCAGTGAGCATATAGGGATAGGCGAACAGAGCTTGGTGTGAGTTTTGTATGAGCTTACATTTATGGTTGGTGGAAAATGGAAGGCTGGCTAGGAACGCATTTCAATAATCTAGACTGGAGGTGATAGGAGCATGGATCATGGGATGGTATGATACAGAAGAGGCCTTTCAGCCCATCAAGTCTGTACCATCAAAAATACACTACTACCAACACTAGTCCCACTTTCCTACACTATACCTATAGCCTTGACTGTTATGACACTTCGTGTGCATCCAAGTACTTTCTAAAAGTTGTGAGGTTTCTCAGGCAGTGCTTAATGGCCAAGGGATTCAACAAATGATCCAAAGTAGGGCTAGAATAGGACACTGTTAAGTAGATGGAAGCAGGCAGTCTTTGTGATGTCACAAATATGTGTTTGAATTCTGACTTTGAAGTCAAGTGCAAAGAAAAGATTCAGGGTGAAAGATGGAGTCAGTGGCTAAGGAATGGAATTTGCAGTAGGGACCACAGACAATTGTTGTCATTTTACAACATTTAATTGGAGGAAATGTCTGCTCATGCCAGTCTGGATTTTGGATATGCACATTATTGTCCATTTGAATAATTTATTGAATCAATCTAATTGTGGCAATCATTATTGCTTAGTATTAAATGGATTAGCAACTGTGTTACCATGGTGCAGACAGGAATAAATCTAGTGGATGTAATAAATATAACACATAATGAGAAATGCAACCAATTTATGTTTTGTTTCACTGTCACAGTACCAACACATCTCTAAAGTGCAGCATCTATGAATAGATTGCACAAATGTACAATGTTAGAGAACTTGGCTCAGTGAAAAATTAGTCAGATTATTCAAATTTACTAGCTGAATAAACAGAAATTAGTCACTGAAGATAAACATGACTTACTATACCAGTAGCAATAAAGAGTATAAACAGAGATGAAACAAATATCACACAGGAGTAGTAGTATGCCGATCCTGAATAGATGTGTCAGTACAAATTTAAAATTGATTTCACAGGCACTCAACTGTCATTGACAAAACCAGAGAACCATCCACAGTCACCACACTGAAGTCACCACTCTAAAATATCAACAGAATTCATTAAGTGATGAGAAATGAAATTGAAAGGAGACTTACAAACAGCTCTTACAAAAGAACGGGCCCAATCTACCCTGGTCCTTTTGGTGCACTCCTGCCACAACTCAAGGTTGAGAAATTGGGTTATTTTGGTGTCGATTTTTGAGTTTCATTTAAGTGTTCAAAATGGTGCCTGTAGTGCTTTCTTTTCAGTTGTTGCAGATGTGGGTGTATCTGCTTGAGCCAGCATTTATTGCCAATCTTGGGGGAGAAGGTGGAGGTAAACTGCCTTCTCGAACCGTTGCAGTACATTGGAAATGTACATCCACAGAGGAAGGGCTTTCCAGCATTGTGACCAAATTACTTTGAAGGAAAGGGAATATAGTCCCAATTCAGGATGCTGTGCAGGTTGGAGGGAGCATGCAGGTTGTGGTGTTCCTATGCATTTACTGCCTTGTCCTTCTAGGTGGCAGAGGTCATCGGTTTGGAAGGTGCTGCCGAATGTGCTTTGAGGGGGTTCTCCAATGCATTGTGTAGATGGCACATACTTGGAGGATTGGGTATCAGTCAAGAGTCTGTCTTGCCCTGGTTGGTGCCAAGTTTGTAAAGCTGTACACATCTGAGGAAACGGAGAGCACTCCATTACACTCCTGATTTTGGCTTTGCAGAGAATTTTGAAAATGGACAAGGAAAGTCCTTACAGAGTCAGGAGGAAAGTTCTTCACTTCAGAACCTTTAGCATCTGACCTGCTGTTGTAGCCGTAATATTTATATAGCTAGTTCAGTTTAGTCTCTGGTCAATGGTAATACCCGAGGATGTTGAGAGTGGGGAATTTAGTATTGGTAATGCTATTGAATGTCAAGCAGAAATTTTCTATTGTTAGGGATGGGCAGTGCCTGGATCTTGTGTGGCATGAATGTTACTGATCACTTATCAAAACAAGCCTGGATGTTGTCCAGGTCTTACTGCATATGGACACAGTTTGCTTTAGAATCTGAGGAGACATGAATGGTGCATGCAGACTCATGTGCCATGATTTACTCTAGACACAATAGTAATGATAGTGTTTTCACAGGAGTAGTGGATGTCCACCTTTCCCCATCTCTATAAGCTCTTTTGCTGTCCTACATTTCTCCCTATCTCTGTAAGCTCCTCTAGTCCTGATATCCTTCCCTACGTCTATAACCTCTTCCAGCTGAAGACTAGCATCTGTGAAGAAATGGATATAGGAGGAGGCTGAGATGTATCAGCCACTCAGCACTTCTCGCCGAGGATTACTGCAAATGCTTCAGTTTTATCTTTTGCACTGAAGTATTGCCCACCCCCCATCATTGAGGACAGGGATATTTGCGGAACCTTCTCCTCCAGTGAGTTACTTAAGCTCGCCACCATTCATTACTGAATGTGGCAGGACTGCTCCTTTGGTTGTGAAATCACAGCCCTATCTATCACATACTTCTAATGCTGTTTGGGATGCAAGTAGTCTTCTGTTGTAGCTTCACCAAGTTGACACTTCATTGTTAATATACCTGATGCTGTTCTTGGCATGTGCTCTTGCACTGTTCTTTGAACCAGAGTTGATCCCTTGGCTTGATTGGAATGGCAGAGTGGCGGATTGCCAGGCCATGAGGTCACACATTGTGATGGATTACAATTTAGCAGCTGTTGCTTGGCGACAGTGCCTGATGGATGCCCAGTTTTGAGTTGCTGGATCTGTAGCTGTTGATTTACAAGCTTGCAGCTTCTGCACATGTTTATAACTTGCTTGACCATCAGATTCTCTTCCCTAGCAGTCGTACTGTCATAATAGAATCCCTTATACACAGGATCATCTTATCTTTGCTGAGATTGTCTTTCAGGTGCTCAAACTCATAGGATTCTGTGAGCTGTGTTTATTGTGTCACTTATCTATCTATAAACATGCTCTTTTTCAAGATGTGCTGTAATATTGAACATAGGCCATTCCTAAGTTACTTTCTGTTGAGATTCAAAGCATGCCTGAAAAGGTTTACAACATTTCTGCAGCACATACAAGGGAGAACAGGCAATTTTGTTGACAATGCAGAGAAGCAGCCTGGTCCTGTACACTATTTTGCTAAGTACCTCAAACCTGCCCAGTATGTTTAAAGCAGCCTAGATCTTTCAAAAGCAAAACAATGTAGGGAAAAGGAACAAGTATCTGCACAAGGGCCAGCAGAAAGATCAAATGCTGAAGGGAAATTTGGAAATATTGTGGAAGTAATCACATAAAACTAAAGCCAATATGCCCAGTGTGGGGAAGGCAATGTTTTAATTGCAAGAAGATAAACAAAGGTATAAATAGTATGGAAAAGCTATCCAAATAGATGCTGGATGACGATTCTGACAATTTAACTGTTTATACCAGAGAGATTCCAGACAAAAAAATTCAGACAGAGTTTAGATGAATCAATTGGGAAAATTTTGGGGTAGAATATACGTTGAGACATTCTCTCCCCGACAGTGTTAGAGTAGTACCCATTTGTAGCTGCCCTTGTTTGTTAAGTAATCTTCCACAATCTCATGGTTTTGTCATCACGAGTGGAAAAACTGACTTCTATTTCATTTCAACCGGGTGACAGGAGAGGAAATTTTGTGATTTATGTTTTCAGCTAGGGCCTGTTTCTTTCTTCCCTTTCTCCATTTCTTCCAGTGGCTTTGAGTGGCTTTCACCAACTCTGCGCATTTGTGTTTCTTTTTTGTTAGCTGTGGTTTAATACAACTCTTCACAGAATCTCAGCTCCACTCAGATACCACATTACATAGTCACAGAACAGCAGTCTTGTGCGTACTGTGTCTTTATTGAACTGTTTGTAAGATGGCTTGCTCAAGTGAGTGTGCCTTATGGCATAGGTGACACAACTATAGAGAGCCAGGGAGGACATTAGTATTGTATGGCCTTTCTAACCAACAGTACTAGAAATTCATTCATTGTGAATGCTCAGCTACTGTAATGGTAGCACACTACCAGGGTCATAACATTCAGCAGGGCTGTGGAGAGGGAGAAGGAAGAATATGATGAATGAGATCAAACATATGTCACAGACCTGGATTGGCCCCTATTCTGTTCTCTCTTATTTGGGGGATTGGCCCAAATTACACTCTGTGAGCCCCTGTTTGCAGGAGTACGCACTGTAGCAGGTACAGATGTAAAGCCTAGACATTTCTAAAAGCCTAGAGGTTTCTGATGCAGGATCAAAATTATTACATCACTAGCACATAGAATACAAGAATATTGTTTTTATTTTCAAACAATAGTACAAAATTAAATGCTTCTCAATCATGACATGTCATGATCGTAGTAAAAATTGGACTATCAATATACAGCTTCCATAATTTGATTATCACCTGATCACAGATTGAGATAATTCCGGGCAATCTACATGGAATATATAAATTAAAAACCAAAAGAACTGCGGATACTGTAAATCAGGAACTGAAACAGAAATTGCTGGAAAAGCTCAGCAGGTCTGGCATCATCTATGAAGGAAAAATCAGAGTTAATGTTTCAGGCCCCAAAACTTCTGAGAGTGGAATATATAAAAGCACCTGTACTGGAATTATCTTTTTAATCAGAGGAAGGGTCACCGGACCCAAAAAGTTAACTCTGATTTTTCCTTCACAGATGCTGCCAGATCTGCTGAGCTTTTCCAGCAGCTTAGAACATAGAACAGTAGAGCACAGTACAGGCCTTTTGGCCCATGATGTTGTGCCGAACTTTTACCCTAATCCTAAGGTCTATCTAACCTCCACCCCTGCCTTATACTATCATCCATATGCCTATCTAATAGCCACTTAAATGCCCCTAATGAGGCCGACTCCAATGCGTTCCACACCCGACCTGGGTAAAGAAAAGCTTCTGTGTGTGTAGAATATACAAAAAGAACCTGTACCAGAATAATCTTTTTTAATCAGGAGGTACTGAAACTCAGTGAGGTGTCAAGAAATTCACATCTCTTGCTTTACCCATGCTTGCTTGGTAAATTCAGATTTTGGGAGAGGAGAGGTCTCCTGCAGAGCATTCAGTTTGAAAAAAAGACAATGAAGCTAGACTTGGAATATACAAATGGATCATAATACAACAACTTGCTTGTGAGCAGCAAAGGGAGAGAAAGCACTACTGGTTAGTGGCAGCAAGGGATACTGAAAGGATCTGCTCTCCTCCTCTCTCTCTCTCTCTCTCTCTCAATCTCATAAACCAGCACCTGCAAAGGATCAACTTGAAAAAGAATCACTGTTCACCAAGAAATCAAGGTTATCTGCAAATTTAATCACTCTTGAGAAAACAGAGCCACAACTAAACATTTGGGACTCAGATTGCACTCTCACAACTCAAGAACTCAAAAATCTTTAAACCACAAATGCCTTTGCATTTGAGGCTGGACTATATGGCTCACCACAGCCCTGAGGTCTGCAGCTGGGGTGGACGGAACCTGCCCTACCTTGGCGTTTTGGTACAGTGCCCCGGTGGCATTTCTGTGTAGAGGACTCAGACACACAGAGTGTCTCCTGCCTGTGGGTAACTGTACCCTCCTCAATTTGAACTCTTACAGAGCTGAGGATGGAGGTGCAAAGCTTGGCCACCCCTGCAGTGTACTTAGAGGAGACTTTCGGGGCCCCTGTACATGATTCATCTATTGGCTGGGAATTAATTTGGTTCAGAAAAGGTTATGGAGCATTAGTAATATACTATGGATGCTGGAAATCTAAAGAAAGGACATAGACCTGAATGGTTAACTCTCTTTCTCTACTGACACCCATCTGTCTCTTTGTGAGGAAGGGCACCTGGAGTTAGGTCAAGATCCCTCATTCCCCTATTGCCTTGCTATTGGTGCCAGTGTACTGGAGCATTCCTGCCTTAGCCAGCTGTGTAGACTTGGTAGTGAAATGCTCATCAGCAGGTACTCCCAACTCCAATCTAAATAAAATACCCACTGAGATGTCAGTATCTGATCTGATGGGGATGCAGGAGGCCTCTTCTGAGGCATCTATGCTTTCTTCCTCAAAAGTGGACGATTGCATGTTATGCAGGCCAACCAGCTTAACCAAGGCCACTGCGGACATCACACTGTTCACCTGCAGGAGTCAGGGCAGAGAATGTGACAAGCAAGGGATAAAGCTTGTGGCATGTTAACACTAAAATATTGAGGTGCATTGGAAGGGAAGCACAACAATGAGCTAGGCACCTTATTTGGTTGTTGGCACTTGGGGTTCTCTGCATCCCACTACGTATGGTTCCAGTCTTTGCCAGCATGATCCAAGACCTTCTCCTTGTATGAGCAAGGAACAGAATATCAGGCCCCTCACCATCTGTCCCTGTCCTTCTCAGCTGCTTTGAGCTGTTTTCTTCTGTACTGAGGGAAAGGGAGGGATTGAGTGAGATGAAAGTGGATGACACTGTTTTTAGGGCAGCTGTGGATGGGAGAAACATGCTGAGGTGTCCCAAATGAGTACATAAGCAGTACATGGATAATGCAGGGTTAGTGGATGTGGGCTTTGGGATGGGTAAGAGTGAATCCATGAAGATATTGCATGTGAAAACAAGGGTAATAGAGCATTAGACTTTGTGGCAAGTGTGTGCAGTAGCAGAGATAAAGTGTGAGGTTGAGGAGGGAAGTTGGTTCCAGCTACTTTGGAGGAGCAGAGATTGTCAATCATCTTCCTGCATTGCTGGGTTTTGCTCCAATTGTGGAGACCACAATGAACCAGGCAGCAAGATCAGACCAGGCTGACAGGGTCTGCTGTCATGGTGTCCTCCAGCAGTACTGTGGGCTGAGTTTGTCCATCCTCTGCACCATCTGTCCACCTTGACCCTAAAGGAGGGAGCCAATTTGCCCTTAACTGCCATTCCCAGGAAGAATGTGTGCGACTGTGCAGGGAAATTCTAGACTGCCGGCACTTAACTGAGTGTACAACAACATTTTAAATACAGTGCTGGAGCTAGAGATGCCAGTATATACAGGGACAACCAGGCATTGGTGAATACTTGCAGCTGCAGCCAGGGGGAGAATTGGGCACAGTGGCTGAGGGACACCACAGGGATGTGGTATGTCTTTAATGAGGCAGATTTAGAACAGTTGTGTAAGAAACCTTGCTGCACGTTGCAGAGAGAAAGTGGCAAAAATGTCACTGTAAAAATATGGTAAGATGTAGCACACTGCTTACCTAATAAACTAATAGCTTTGGAGTCGACCATTGTTACATAATCAAGATCTACTGAAGCTAATTCTTGGTGATATTACCTTAAGTTTTTAGATAGTCCTGGTGCATGTTAACCAAAGACCTACTGAGGAGATAATCAAGAACCAGTTTTGCAATTTTTTTCAAGCGTTATTTATTTTGATAAATTGTGTATTGTAGTTGATGTCAGCTTTTATAAAACAAGAATAGTTTTAAGTCATCTATGAATTTTATATGAATGTTTGACCTGGCAGTTTCTTTTTAATTTCTTTCAATATAATTTATTTTCAATAATACTTTTTGCAGCGATCTCTCAGGTTGAGTGCTCCCAATTACTATTTCTCGCATGTAGATATATAATGTACCATTGCCAATGTCAATTTTCCATTATATCACACTTACAATTTCTAGAATGTTGTCACTTGTGCGGCAGTGTTTTCTAAAAGTTCTACACTCAAAACATGTTGATGTAAATGATGGCTACCCTTGCCAGTTGAATAATAATTAAATTTCTTGACAAAAAATTACAGCATCAAACTTTTCTTCAATGTTTATTCAGAAGAAAACTGTGAATTCATGTACTGCAATAATTTTGTTGCTTATTGGACTGAACGACAGTATGGGAATAATACCTTTTAGGTTTTAGAATCAGAGCTCTATCATGTACTTTGTAAAAAAATTGGAAATATTGCCTTAAGTCACTTAATGGTAATGAAACAGTTTCAGCATTGATGGTGTTGTGGTCGTGAAGCATGAAGTCACATAGGTTAATTGGATGTGCTGTCTAAAATTGGTCATATTGTTGCTTTGAGTTGTCTTGCAGAAATTTCATATTTCTGTAATCAAGCCACATAGAAATATGCTAAGTAGTGATGGCATCATGATAAATGCCTGATGCCTGCACTACGGTTTTCTGTCAGGCAGTAATTGGGCAATAAAATTATTGCTCTAACATTCCCTGCAAAATATGATTTTGTTGTTTTCACATACATAATACCAATTGCATAATATTTATAATATCCAGCTCCCTATGTTTTTCCGCATTGTGCTCCTTGATTTGTACTGCATCCCCTCAACAAAAGAATATGAATGATCCATGCTTATTGCATTTTTTTTTGTTTGCTGAGTGCATTTAGTCATATATTTCTTCAGCATTCTGGATTACTCCACTGGTACTCCAGCAATGCTCAGATATCTTATCACAATGTTCACAAAAGTGCATATTTTGAACAGTAAATTCAGACAAAGGAAAGTATAGGCTGCACATTATTAGCACCACTATGAGAACATTTGAAATTTATATTTTAGAAAATCTATGAGCTAGGCAATAAAAAAAATTGAAAGTGTATTCAATAATTTATGAACCGAATTAAACATGACCACATCCTGCATCATAAATTGCCTGCATGTCCCCTACACTAAGTACATCTCTGGCTTGCATCTAATGCAGAAGCTTTTTTTTTTATTTTCAACTGGAAAGGTTTAAGTCTCTATTTTGAAAATTCTTCAAACTAAATACTGTAATTATTTCTTATAGACTTGGCATTATTATATTTTGTTGTGGTCTGTACAGTTGGTATATAAATTAATCTCAAGATCATCAAAATATAGCTATATTAGTTGTGAAATAAAGTAGTTGGGAATTCCTGTTATTGCAATTGTTTATTCCAGCAGGGATTATTTAATTGACTTCATGAATATACATTCTTCCCACCTGCTCAGTACAGCATTTGGAACTTCCGAGAGCATCTTAGAGGATAGATTGGTTTCATGCACCAGGATCTAACACGTAAATCTGGCAATTAATGAGATTTAAAAAGACAGTCAATATTGTCAAACTAACAAATTACTCACCACTGCATTAGTCTCATCTAAAATTGAAATGAGCATGCAAAATCATTTTGGTCTCCCATGTTGGGAATGAAAGCAAAAATTAACTAAAGGATATATAGGAGCTGAATTTTTGTCTCAGCCAAAGCAGAGAAGTAAGATTATTTTTTAAATGTCACTTAAAATGCACACAATCAACATAAGAAGAACTGGTTATTTCAATTACAAAATACTAGTCTACAAGTTTAAATATAACTTAATATTACAGCTAAATAAAACCAAAGTTGCAGCATTACATAACGTTACTGTATTTAATATCTATTGTCAAAAATTATGATTAACAATACGTCACAACGTTTAGAAACAAAATCCAAAATTGCTGGAAGAAGTCTAGAGGTCTGGCAGCATCTACAGACAGTTCACTTTTCGGTCCAGAGACCCTTCTTTAGAACTGTGGTTTTTTGTCACAGTGATTACTTGGGATTCTGGGGTGCCTCAATTTCTCTGGGTTTTGTACTATCAGGAACCTGGTTGTAAGGCAACATCAACTGGGATTATGGTAACCAATGATATTGCACACGACACTACCTCTTTCCAAAAATCTGCTGCAAAAATCTGTTCTGAACATTAGTTCATCAAAATGGGTGCCTTTCCTCCCAGAGACTCTACAGATGGATTTTCAACTCAAGGCCAAAAAAACTGGACTTTCAGTAGAATTCTCAAACTTATGCAGTTTTGGCAATGATCAGCTAAATTTGTTTGCCCATTGGACTAAGAGGCTTATATATATCTGGTGGTCTATGAGGCAGACAAAGCGTATACTTATGTCCGTATCCATAACTAATTTCTGCTGGAACAGGCTGCTAGCCTGTCACGTGCAGAAGCTAAAATATCACTTCATATTAAGCATGCCTGACCAGGATGCTCTCACATACCTACTGCCTGTTGTAGGCGTACTGGAAGCATTCACTGGTTCATAATCAACCGATTTAGCCATGTTATGAACACACATTCCATGTTGATCAAGGCCTGGAGTGCAACTTGAACCTGGATTCAGAGAGAAGCCACTACCTAATATGGTACAAGATTTGCTTCTTCCAAGTATTTACCTGGCTGTTAATTGCAATTAGTATCTGGGTTAAACTGCATGGGAAATGCAGGGTTATAGGGCTGGGGGTGTGGATATAGGTAGATGTTCTCCAGAGGGTCAGTGTGGACTGGATGCTTCCACACTGTTTTGATTGTCTGATTCTATCATTAATTGCTATCCATTTACATTTCCTGCCCTGGCAAATGGGAGCAGTTTAGTTTAGCCCACCAACTAAATCTAGGGCAAATAAAAGTAAATCAGCATTCTCAAACAAATTCTGACTAAGCATTTAATGTCAATGATTGGCAGATTAACAGAATTTCTTGGCTTATGTCTGATCTGGGTGGACTTTGCAAAAAGCTTTATACATAAATACTATGTCACCAAATGAACTTTATGCCGTTCTGAGGAAGGGTCACCAGACCCAAAATGTTAACTCTTCTTTCCTTCACAGATGCTGCCAGACCTGCTGAGCTTTTCCAGCAACTTTGTTCTTGTTCCTGTTTTATGCCATTATGGGTTTGCCATAAATAAATATGTTACATTACCAAAGTTAGGTTATTTATTAGTTTTAAACTGAATCTCAACCTGGTCGTGGTTTTGGTAGTGTCAGCCTGATTTAGCTGTCAGCCCAGCATAAACAATGGCCTGATAATTGCTTTCAGTCACTTAACATCTCATTTCTGGGAATGTCCCAGCCATCACATTCAGGTTGATGGTAAGAAGACCAGCCTGTTTCAGGTGACATGCCCCAATTGAAATTTGGAAGGAGAAAAAAGTTGAGCATGCACAGTGCACTGTCCATTGAGCATTAATTTTACTGGCGTTTACAGGGGAATACAGCATCCCCTTTGTTGGGCAATGCAATTTCGAATATCATTGATAGTGCCTAGTGCCATATACTCCCATATGTGTGGAAGTCAAACTGTCCATGAGTCCACAACACCTACTCACTGTTCCTATGGGCCCCTGGGGAAGGGGGAGTCTCTCTAAATCTTTTAAATAAAATTCCAGATATTTTGTGAGTCCAGATCACTTCCCTAGGGCAGGCTGGATCACATCTGTTGAGTCCACATCTGCCTTTCTGAAGACTGCTATGATACCCCGACTTGGTTTACATATCATAGTTACAAATGCCAGGCATTAAAAGAAGTTCAGTAGCCAGAATAGCAAGTTTCCTCTTCCACATTTAATTTGAAATGGGGTGATGGAAGTTTTGCCCATTATATGACATAGAGAAAACCTCCAGACAGGGCAAAAATCTGCAATTTAATCAACAATAGATTGTCACTAACAGCTTGATAAACAGAAACATTTTTAATCCAATAAGAGAAACATAAAACACACTGAAAGTCCACAGGAGTGACACAGATCTTCTGGCAGGCAGGAAATCAGGCAGACAAATGGTGGAACTTCATAAAATTTCATGTTACTTCATGTTTTCATTAAAAGCTCAGAAATGCCTCTCTTTATTAAACATGATAAAGGATCATAATGATTTGTCAGTGACAAGATTTTAAAATTTTAATAGTTGAACCCAATTAATGTGGATATAAATTGGATTATTTATAAAGTAATGGTTGACATTATATGTACATTCAGGCTTTGTGGAGCTTATTATACAACATGACTTAACCCTAGGGAATAGAATAGTGTTTAATACAATGCATATATATTTAGATTATGTATGTGCATGTATTATATGTGTGACAGTGGTTCTCGATTATCTTTAGCCCACTAAATTACATGTTAGTGGAATTCTAATTTACTTACCAGTCAAAGAGAAAATCATTGTTTATTTGCTTCTTTCCCAGCAAAACATTTTTACATTACTTTATTTTCCATCTAAGTCTAGCTGTTTTATTAAGTTTTCTAATAAGTAAATGTACCTGACTTAAATGTAAATGAGCATGCATGAATAGTAAGTCATGCACAACTCAGGCTGTGCTGGCTTTTTGAAATGCTGGCAGGATGAATGTTGCTATTTTTAGTACCTACAGAAACTGAAATTCAACAGTGAAAAATTCTATTCAAATCAATGTATAATGTTGCAAAAATATATGACTTTGTCAGACTGTAGGTAATGTTGGCGTGGCTACATTTCATTTGCGTGTGCTTAACTTCTCTGAGAAAGTGATGAATCAGCAAAATGTGCTTGAGTCAGGATGGTGTCTGACTGTGTGTAGGGCTGAAAATCTGGTGTTCTCATGATTTACTCTTCATCTTGTCATTTCAGGTAAAAGATCAGGATGGTTTTATCAAATTAAGCTTGGTGAGATGTGCAGTGCGCACAGTAATCAAACTATGTCAGCAGTCAAGCGGTTGGATATTGAGTCTAAAGCAAATTAATCTGTCCAGGATGGCATCAAGTTTCTTGTATGTTTTTGCAGCTGCACTGATCCAGGCCATTAGTAAATAATCCATCACTCTTCACTGCAGCTTTGCAGAGTTTGGAGAAACTTTCAAATTATCAAGAATTAAGTCACTCAAAAATAATGACACAGATCTTTCACAAAACAGTAATTACTGTTGTGTTCCTGTTCCATACATACTTTTCTGGATCCCAATGCTGTTTCACATTTCTGGCCAATTATTCAAAATTGGGCTTCTTCAGAAGCCCAGAGTGTAGAGCTCCAAAAGAGTTCCATCGTAGCAAAGTAGTGTCAGGGAGAAGATAAGCAATGGTCCCTTGTGACAATAGGTGCCATAATGTACTTGAAATATCCATTGTGAATGTTAGTGAACAGATTTGGGATAAATGAGTGAATGGGCAGGGTATTAGCATGCATGATTAAGTGTGTAAGTGGGTAGGGTGGAAGGTGAATGAGTTGATTGGGGAATAGTGTGGTTGGTAGGTATTACCTATTCAGGGTAAGTGGTCAGGATGCTAAATCAATTACATCTCTGATCTAATGGAAGCCAGCAGAGAAAAAAAATCTCAACAACTTTACGTGAAGTATTTCAAATCTTTGTCATAGATTTTCCTCATTGACACATCACAAGACGATAAGGTATAGGAGCAGGATTAGGCCACTTGGTGTGCTCTGCCATTAGATCATGACGGATATGTAAAATATAGCTGAGAAACATATCGCCAAACCCACAATTGTCTGAAACCTTACTGGGCTCTACCACAATCTGCTCCAAGAAAGCATCTCATAGACATTTCACAAATTCCTTTTCTCGGGATCTGCTACCAACCTGATTTTGTCAGTCCAGCTGCATGATGACGTCTCCCATGACTTTGTAATAGTGCCTTTTTGACTTGCTTTTTTTATCTTCTGATTTATTTTCACATCATGGCCATTCCTCAGAGGCCTGGACATTAATTCCATCAAGGTCTTTTCTTTGTGGTACTTCACTTCTACCCAAACGTTTCTGTGCCTTCCAATCCTATATTGCTTTTTGCTATCAATTTAATTTTATTTCTTACGAACAAGACAACTCTGGTCATCCTTTTGAGAGGACGCACATTTTTTGGAAATTAAGTCCTCAACCCTGATACCCTTGAAGCCCTGTCTTTGTGATGCCCACAATATCATACCTGGTAATTTCAATCTGTGCTACAAGCTCATTTATCTTTTTGGTGTATTGTGTGCATTTAAATACAACATCCTCAGTCTTGCAATGACCACCCATCTGCTCATAGTTGTCCCCTCATCTGCTGTGCGTGAAGTGTCCTAGCCCCACTCCCCAAAGACCAGCCTTGTTATCACAAAGCCTGCCATTACACACTACCTATTGTTAGCTGCTAATAGTACCCATTAACAGCTATTCACTGCCCTAGCCAGATCACTATCAACTCCTTTGTTTATCCAACTGCTCTTCTCTCTCTTCAGGCTCTATCCTTTATTTTGCCATTTACACCCCCTATCCCCTCCCCCTCTGTTCTGTAGTTGCCACAGTTGGTCCTTTTGCTTTTCTTGAGGATAGTCACAGTTACTGTATTTCTGAAATCTCCTAGCATACTTTCTTCCTTCCAGACAAGCTTGATGAGCTTGTGAATTTGTGAGTAGAGCGCCTCTACGCCATATTTCAGCACTTCAGTGGGGATTTCATCTGTGCCAGAAGTCTTGTTGTTATTCAACTTTCTCGACCTCATGGCAGGTTAGAGGAACGGTGAAATGGCAATGAGTAGTGTTTTACAGGATGGTGTCACAAGCTCTTGCTTCAAAGGCTTGGTTTTTGAGTGTCTGTTCATTTTGGCTCTCAACAGAGTAGACCTCTGGGTACTAAGATTGTAGATGGCTTTCATTGTGCTGGAGAAGATGTGCATGTTGCGGTAATCGGCAAGTTGCTGAATCACCTATGCTCTTTTCATCAACCATTGATTCTTTAGGTCATGGATTATTTGTTTCATCTCAGCATTCAGTTGCCTACAGATTTGTTTCCTCTTGCTTGAGTTTTGGTGGAGCTGCCAGTTCAGGAATACTTAACATTTGCAGTCTAAGAGATGTTGGAACTTCTGATCATTCTCATAGAAACCAATCTTGATGTTTCCTGTTTGAGAGGCTACGGACTATGGTGACTTTTAGGGTGGGCCAGGGGCTGTGAGCAGTCTGCCTCTGTGGCACATTGGTTATCACCATGTTGATTTTGAGGGGTCACATGAATAGTGTGACAATACTGAGACTTTAAGAAGTGTATTTTGTCCTTTTGTTTTTAAAATTAAGATAGTTTGAGACACAGGTGACAAGTGGTCTGCTCAAAGGCAATAAAGTAAACAGCTTATGAGGCTTTGCAAATTTTTTTAGAATTTGAATCAATAGATGCAGCCTGAATGGGTGGGGTCATGTTCCCACAGAACCAGGAATTTGAGTTTTAGTTTTCTGCTGTTGCTGGGTTCTGGCTTCTGCAGCAGGTGGGACTTGAACCAAGGCTTCCCATTCCAGGGTTAGGGATGCTGTCACTGTGCCACAAGAAGGCTCAAAGAGTTCAGGTGATGAGTTCCATTGGCAGGCCATTGCCTGTTACTAACGGAACTCATACTCAATGATCTCAATGAAGAAATAAATTAGTGATTTCCCCATTAGTCTTGTAGGGTTTATCACAGTTGTTAATCCTGTAGTTTAAAGCTTCAAGTTAAGAGCCCTCTTGTGGAACAGTGTTAGTGTCCCTGCCCCTGGACAAGGAGGCCCAGGTTTGTGTCTCACCTGCTCCAGAGACAGGTAATAACATCTCTGAACAGACTGATTAGAAAAATAGGCTAATAAAACAAAAATTCTCAGGTCATTAGTCCCTACCATATGTGATGGTGAGGAATTTATCAATGGTTATGACGTTAAAGGCCAGGAAGAGGTGATTGCATTTTTTTCCTTATAGTTGAAGGTTAACATGCCTATCAACAATCAACTGTCATCTTAAGCCTGGATGTTGTCCACATTTTGCATAGTCAAGCACAGGTGGCAATATTATTGAAGGAGTTGGAATGAAGCATTATGCTCAGTTTTATGAAGGCCCCTTGTGCTATACCAGATCATTTCACAATGATTACTGTCATCAAGAAGGTTTTCACCAGTACCTATTTTTGGGTGATATGCAGCAGGGTCTACAGCATTACAGAATGTGACAGAGACCAAAATTAAGTGCTTATAAGCCAGATTGTTGGGAAACTAAGCCTCTTCTTACCCTACCCTCCCACTTCAAAACTATTACAAGCACCACCTTCCATGAGTCAGGCTCAGGTTACAGCATTAAATGGGAGAACATCAGAAGTAAAGGGAATATGAGATCATGCTATGCACTCTGCTGACATTGACATTTACCAGGCAGGAAAGGGATGTCCAGCAATTTTGAGGAAGAAAGTATAGACCAAAAAGAAAATGTGATTATACCACAGAATTGTATCCCCTTTCTACCAATATATAATTTCATCAGACCCTTTCGGAAAAATTGAACCATTTAGGTATGAATTCAAGATTGTAGAACAGCTAGGTCATTGATTGGAGATATGGTGGAATTATTCTGGTGATAATTGTAAAAATCAATGCTGGGAGCCTAACAAGTACCTTCTGGCCTGGTCCAATACAGGACATAGAGCTTAATTCCAAACTATACAGCTAATTATTCAACTGTTTTTAATGAGATATACCTGATTACTGTTCTATCTCAATTTGAAATTTAAAGCTAGACTAATGTTTAATGCAATGACATCCTCATGTCTTTCCACTGAAACTTTCCACCTAGGTGAGGGAACATCTTTCCATTAAACCACTTAATCTACCACATTTGTGAACGAGATTGACGGTGCATCACATCATATTCCTATAATCTCCATCCTCAAATATACTTAAGTTATAACAATGGAAATTACTAACCAAACAAGCAGAACTGGGTAAAGGAAATGATCTTATGAAAAGTATCGAATAAAAGTGCTGCTAACAATATTTGCTCAAAGTCAAGTAAACCAGACAATTTGGGAATGTTGGAGGTGGTAAGAACTGCAGATGCTGGAGTCAGGGATAACAGTGTGGAGCTGGAGGAGCACAGCAGGCCAGACAGCATCAGAGGAGTAGGAATGTTGACGTTTCAGGTCAGGGCCCTTCTTCAGAAATGGGGAGGGGGAAAAGGGAGCTCAGAAATAAAGAGAGAGAGGAGGGGTGGGGCTGGGGAAAGGTAGGGAGTGGTGGGGATTGGTCAGTGGAATGGGTGGAGCAGATAAGTGGGAGAGAAAATAGGCAGGTTTGGGAATGTTGTTTTGGTTTGCAGAGCACTTTAAGATCCAAAGTAAATAACTCTCAGATTAGTGACAATTTTTGACTGCCACCTATGGTACAAATGTACACATCAGAGCATGAATGTTTCTGTAGTAATTCTTCTATTTTAATCTTAGTAGAGGATGATGTCTGAGGCAGTGTCAAAAAAGGATGATGCAACCCATATTGACCATAATCAGCGTTTAGGTACTGGAGGTCTTACAAAGGGCTTGGTGATGATCTGTGCTTTATTCTGTAGGAATAAAGGCTGAACTTTTGCACATACCTGCAGTGTATATTAATTAATAAACTGAACAGCTCCATCAGTACCTGTCAGAGTCAGTACAACTCTCAACTTTTATGTCGCTGGTTTCTTTTGGGATGCAACTAGGGACTTTTTCAAAATTAATTAGCTTGCTGACTGAGCGTTCACACAATGGGTCCCTTCAGAAGAGCCAAAATATTAGTTTATTTTGAATTGGCTTCTAGGCTGCAGGATTATAATATTACAGAGGCTATTCTGTTCTATCATATTTCTCCAAAACTACGGAGATGATTTTTGAGTTAAAGAGTTTGACCCTATTTCAATTCATCAGCTGAACATTGCTACACTGAGGCCATTCATTTCTAGAATGACCGTTGAGCAAACAAAAAGACCTCAAGACAAAATTTTGCTATATTAATAAACTTGGCAGAGTTCTAGATTCGGCACCAAACTGGTCTCATGCTGTGCTGTGCATTAATTTGCTACTCAGAATAGATTTTGACAAAAATACCAGTCGGGGATTGGTTCGGATGTGATAGAGCTGAGAAACCTGAATCTCACCATCATTGAGGATTGATACTTGGATAATTTTAAAAGCTGGCTACAAGGTGACATCATAGAGAGATTATTAATAATATGTACATCTCAGGTTTAAAGGTTTTCCTTTGAATACTTCCATTACCACATATCCCAAGCTCCCCTATCTTTCCAAAAACAGTCAGACAGATCAAACTTATCTAATCCTTGTGTATTAATAAATACCTGGAACGTCATGTCATTCCTATTATTCTGGCACTACTTCAAACTTTTCAAACAATTAACCTAAATTAAAGTGCTCACTAAAATTTATTTTATAATGAAACTGTCTAAACTTTGTTCTGTTCATCAGATTTTTCCCCGAGGTAGTTGGATATATTTTCCTATTGCCTATCCTCATGTTGCATCTAGATGTCACATTAGCCACAAGTGAGGTCCTGGAAGACTGGAGGGTAGCAAATGTTGTGCCCTTATGCAAGAAGTGCTGCAAAGAAAACCTGGGAATTGTAGACCTTTGAGCTTAACATTTGTAGTAGGTAAGTTACTTGAAAAGATTTTAAGGGATAAGATATACATGCATCTGGAAAGACAGGGTTTGATGAGGAGTAGTCAGCATGGCTTCGTGCATGGGAGATCATGCCTCACAAATTTGTTCAAGTTCTTTGATGCAGAGACCAGGAAGGTTGATGAGGGCAGGGTGGTAGCCATAGTCTATATGGATTTCAGTAAGGCCTTTGATAAGGTTCCACATGGTAGCTGCTCTGGAAGGTTAGAGATCACATGGAATCCAGGGAGAGTTGGTAAATTGGATACACAATTGGTTTGATGATCGGAAGCAGACGGTAATAGTGGAAGGATGTTTGTTGGACTGGAGGCCTGTGACCAGTGGTGTACTTCAGGGGTCGGTGCTGGGCCCATTGCTATTTTTTAATCCTATCAATGATTTGGATGAAAATGTACAAGGCATGGTTCATAAGTTTACAGATGACACTAAAATAGGCAGTATTGCAGACAGTGAGGAAAGTTATTAGAAATTGCAGCTGGATCTTGATCAGCTGGGGAAGTGTGCTGAGAAATGGCAAACAGAATTTAATATAGATGAGCGTGAGGCATTGCATTTTGGAAAGTGAAATCAAGGTAGGAGTTTCATGGTGAATATTAGGGCCTTAAGAAGTGCAGTGGAACAGAGGGACCTTGGAGTTCAGGTGCACGGTTCTCTGAAAGTGGAGTCTTAGGTAAGCATGGCAGTGAAGGCAGCTTTTGGCACACTGGCCGTCGTTGGTCAGGGCATTGAGTATAGAAATTGGGTAGTTATGTTGCAGTTGTACAGGATGTTGGTGAGGCCACACTTGGAATATTGTGTTCAGCTTTGGTCATCTTGCTATAGGAAGCATGTTATTAAACTGGAAAGAATGCAGAAGAAATTTACAAGGATGTTGCCAGGACTCAAGGGACTGAGTTACAGGGAGAGGTTGGACAAGCTAGGACTCTTTCTTTAGAGCTAGGAGACTGAGGGGGAATCTTATAGAAGTGTATAAGATCATGAGAGACATGGGTAGGGTGAATGCACTCAGCCTTTTTACCAGGTTTGGGGAATTAAGGTCTGGAGGGCATTAGTTTAAAAAGTAAGAGGGGAAAGAATACATGGGAACCTGAGGAGCAACTTATTTTTTTTACTCAGAGGGTGATAAGTATATGGAATGAACTGCTAATGGAAGTGGTTGAAGTATGTACATTAACAATATTTAAAAGTCACTTGGATGAATATGGATAGGAAAGGTTTAAAAGGATATGGTCCAAGTGCAGGGAAACGAGGTTAGCGTGGATGGACATTTTTGGTTGTTATGGACCAGTTTGGGCTGAAGGGCCTGTCTCCATGCTGTAAGACTTTAATGACTCTATATCACCTGAGGTCATGCCTTATGAGATGCGGTTGGTCAGCACTTTGGTACAAGAGACTTGCAGGACTGAGGTAATTTTCTCCTAATGACAACTGAGTCCTGGAAAGGACTTACTGTAGGTTGAATTATTTTCAAATCTGCATGAGTCACTTGGTCTTGGCATCCTTGACTGGAAGCCTACCTCTACCTGAGTAACAGTCACCTCATGCAAGGTGCTTCTGTCCATCTCCATGCTTACTGTGCTGATATTTAGTACTGATTACCAGAGTTGGACTAATGCTTTTCTTCAGATGCTGAGACCCTGAGAAAAATGGTGTCCATAAGGTTGATCCTATTTCTCAGGGCCATTAAGGAGGAAATACCAATGTCCTATAAACATGCTGTGATGGCATCATAATCCAAGATATCTGTGAAGATTCCACATGTTCCATTGATTACTGCAAAAAGGATTAATATTCCAACATCTTGACAATAAACTCCGTGATGAATTATTAACTGTACACAACTATGGACTTGAAACTATTTGATGCTGGCATGCTAGCACTGAGTAGGTGTAGAAAACAATCCCTGTGTATGAATAAGTTAACCCAAGATGCACCTGACATTGGACATTGATAATCTAATGTAAATGAGGTCCAATCTGCAAGCACTGGGCAAAGCATGAGAGCATGTTGCAAAGAGGAGTTCAGTTTTGGCTCATTAAAAGATGGCACATAGGTTGGTCCTGTGAGATGGGAGAAGCCATTGGATGGGAGAGGTGTAATTAGAAGGGAGGTATAAATGCATTTACAGCAAAAGTTAAAATTGTTTGTTTCCTATTAGACCAGTTGTCACAGTGTAATCGATCACTTTACAATTGATTTCATGCTAAAATCAGTCTTTTAAATTTTAAATATTTCCCTCAAGCTCTTAGCAACAAGGCATACAGGCATCCCTTGCACCAAGCACTGCTTGGATTAAAATCCAACAATTTATAAAAACAAATATTAAGCAATTCTGTTTTAATTAAAATCTGTGCCCCTGCCAGGCTCCATTCTCCTTTGAGATAGACTGCTGTTAGGAGTTACACAAAGGAAAATGTTAGAAAATAATTCAGACACTGGACCCTTCGAAATTAATATTATAATTCTCATTTGCTACAATGCCAAGTACTTTCTGTATCACATTTTTAAAATATAGGATAAAATATATAAAATATAGCTAACCATGACAAATGATGTCATCTTTGAACATAAATTGCATACAAAAAAGCCCTGCCATTTCTCACGTAGCAGCAAGAAATTGACAGATTAAATACACTATAAAGGTGATTGCTATCACAGGGGGAGAGGTGGAGATATTTATTTCTTCATAGTGAGCTCAAAGCACTCTAATGCTCTGGACTGGGGTGGACAAGATGAGAAGTCATATGACACGTGACACAAGGTTATAGTCCAACAGGTTTATTTGAAAACACAAGCTTTCGGAGCACCTGAAGGAGGACTGAGGCTCCAAAAGCTTGCCTTTTCAAATAAACCTGTTGGACTATAACCTGGTATGCCTTCCGGAGGGACCACTCCCTCCGCGACTCCCTTGTCCGCTCCACACTCCCCTCCAGCCCCACCACACCCGGCACTTTTCCTTGTAACCACAGGAAGTGCTACACCTGCCCCCACACCTTCTCCCTCACCCCAATCCCAGGCCCCAAGAAGACTTTCCACATCAGGCAGAGGTTCACCTGCACATCTGCCAATGTGGTATACTGCATCCGCTGTACCCGTTGTGGCTTCCTCTACATCGGGGAAACCAAGCGGAGGCTTGGGGACCGCTTTGCAGAACACCTGCGCTCAGTTCGCAACAAACAACTGCACCTCCCAGTCGCGAACCATTTCAACTCCCCCTCCCATTCCTCAGATGACATGTCCATCCTTGGCCTCCTACAATGCCATAGTGATGCCACCCGAAGGCTGCAGGAACAGCAAATCATATTCAGCCTGGGAACCCTGCAGCCCAATGGCATCAATGTGGATTTCACAAGCTTCAAAATCTCCCCTCCCCCAACCGCATCCCAAAACCAGCCCAGCTCATCTCCACCTCCCTAACCTGTTTTTCCTCTCACCCCAAGCCACACCCCCATCTCCTATCTACTAACATCATCCCGCCCCCTTGACCTGTCCGTCCTCCCTGGACTGACCTATCTCCTCCCTACCCCACTACCTACACTCACCTTTACTGGCTCCATCCCCGCCTCTTCAACTTGTCTGCCTCCTCTCCACCTATCCTCTCCTCTATCCGCCTCCCCCTCTCTCCCTATTTATTTCAGAACCCTCTTCCCCTCCCCCATTTCTGATGAAGGGTTTAGGCCCGAAACGTCAAGTTTTCCTGCTCCTATGATGCTGCTTGACCTGCTGTGTTCATCCAGCCCCATGCTTGTTATCTCAGACTATAACCTGGTGTTGTTTTCTATTGATTTCTGACCTTGTCCTCTGTCCTGTTGTCAGTGGTGCTATGAGCTCTCTCTACTGTCATGTTCTTGATATCAAGTATTGCATGAACACTTTTCTGATCCTTGTAAGATAAACATTGAATTGTCATTCCAACCTGAAAAAGGAGCAGAGGGGCTAAAATTCAATTTTGGCATAGGGGCCAAGCAGATGATACCAGATCTGCTGGTAATCAGTATATGACACGATCACTGCACAGCCAGAAGGATGCGGAGGTTTTGGAGAAGGTACAGAAACGGTTTACCGGGATGCTGCCTGGCTTGGTGGGTATTAGCTACGAGGAGTGATTGTACAAATGGGATTGCCATTCAAGTGAAAACCAAAGGATGAACAACCTGATAGAAGTTTACAATATTATGAGAGGCATGACTAGAATGGATAGTCAGAGTCTTTTTCCCCGGGGTAGAAATGTCAATTACTAGGGGACATAGGTTTAAGATAAAAGGACGTTACTTTAAAGGAGATATCAAGAACTGCAGTTGCTGGAGTCAGAGACAACAGTGTAGAGCTAGAAGAACACAGCAGGCCAGGCAGTATCGGAGGAGCAGGAAAGTTGACTTTTTGAGTCGAGACCCTTCTTCAGAAATGGAGAGGGGGAAGGGAGCTCAGAAATAAATAGAGAGAGGAGGGGTGGGGCTGGGGAATGTAGGTGGGATGGTGATAGGTGAATGCAGGTAAGGAGTGCAGGTGAGGGTTTGTCAGTGGGATGGGTGGGGTGGATAGGTGGGAGAGAAGATGGACAGGTTGTGTCATGTCGAGGGAGGGTTGGATATTAGGATGAGGCTGGGGGGTGGGGAGATTTTTAAACTGGTGAATTCTATGCTTAGGCCATCAGGCTGCAGACTCCCGAGGGGGAAATAGGTATTTCTCCTCCAGTTTGCAGGTGGTGACATTGTGACATTGTGACACTGGAGGCGGCCCAGGGTGGACATATCACCCAGGGAGTGGGAGGGAGAGTTAAAATGGTTGGCAACTGGAAGGTATTGGCATTTGTCGTGTACAGAGTGCAGATGCTCTACGAAATGGTCTCTGAGTCTATGTTTGGTCTCACCGACGTAGAGGAGGCCACATCGGCAGCAGCAGATACATTGGACCAAGTTGGCGGATGTACAGGTGAACCCCTGTCTGATATGAAAGGTTTGTTTGGTGCCTTGAATGGAAGTGAGAGGGAAGGTGTAGGGACAGGTGTAACACTTCCTGCGGTTGCAGGGAAAGGTGCTGAGGGCGGTGGGATTAGTGGGGAGTGTACAGCAGACAAGGGAGTCACAGAGAGAGCCATCCCTATGAAAGGCCGACAGGGGTGAGGAGGAAAATATCTCTTTGGTTGTGGGGTCGGATTGTAGGTGGCGATTGTGATACGCTGGATGCAGAGGTTGGTGGTGTGATAAGAGGACCCGGGGGCTTCCGTTTTTGTCGGGGGGGGGGCGAAGAACTGTGAGGGCAGAAGTGCGGGAATTGCAAGATATGCAGTTGAGGGCGTTTTCAATCACTGGAGGACCAGAAGTTATGGTCCTTGAAATAAGAGGTCATCTGGGATGTTTGGGAGCAGATGCGGTGGGGGCAGAGGAATTAGAAGTAGGGCATCGCATTCTTGCAGGAAGGTGGGTAAGAGGAGGTGTAGTCTAGGTAGCTGAGAGAGTTGGTTGGCTTGAAATAGATGTCAGTTTCGAGGCGGTCACCAGGGATGGAGACAGAGAGGTCCAGGAAGGAGAGAGAGAGAGGAATTAGAGATGGTCCAGGTGAATTTGAGATTGGGGGTGAAAGGTGTTAGTAAAGTTGATGAAATGTTCAAGCTCCCCAGTGGAGCATGAGGCAGCACCAACAGTCATTAATGTAGTGGAGAAAGAGGTGGGGGATACTAGTGTAACAGCAGAAAAGGAACTGTTCCACGTAGCCTATGAAGAGGCAGGCATAGCTTGGGCCCATGTGGGTGCCCATGGCCACCCCCTTAGTCTGTAGCAAGTGGGATGAGTTAAAGGAGAAATTGTTCAGGGTAAGGACAAGTTCAGTTAAGCAGTTGACGGTGTCAATAGTGGGGGACTGGTTGGGCCTGCCAGAGGGGAAGAAGTGGAGGGCTTTTAGGCCATCGGCATTGGGGACACAAGCGTACAGGGATTGCATGTCCCTAGTGAAGATGAGGTGTTGCTTGCCAGGGAATTGGAAGTCGAGGGTGTGGGTGGTGTCCCGGACTTAGGTGGGGAGTTCCTGGACTGGAGGGAGTCAAGGTAAGCGGAGATGAGCTCAGTTGGGCAAGAGCATGCAGAGGCAATGAATCAGCCAGGGCAGTCAGGTTTGTCGATTTTGGGAAGGAGATAGAAATGGGTGGTGCAGGGCTGGGGAACGATGAGATTGGAGGCTGTGGACAGGAGGTCACCTGAGGTGATGAGGTTTTGGTGGTCAGGGGTGGGGTCATGATAGAGAGGGTAGTAGGAAGAGGTGTTAGAGAGTTGGCACCTGGTCTCAGCTATGTAAAGGTCAGTGCACCATACCACTTTTGCACCCCTCCCCTCATACGCGAGTTTGATGGTGAAGTTAGGGTTGGAGCAGAGGGCTGCACATTGCGTGGGGTAAGAGGTTGGAGTGATAGAGTGGTGGAGAGATTGAGGTGATCGATGTCACGATGGCCATTGGAAATGAAGAGGTCGAGGGAGATTAGGAGGCTTTGGGGTGGTGTCGAGGAGGATGGGATATGTTGGAGGCAGGAGAAGGGGTCTGTAGAGGGTGGGTTTGACTCACGGTTAAAAAAATAGGAGTGGAGGCAGCAGGAAAAGTGTTCGACATCCAAACATAAATGGAATTCATTGATGTGTGGGCAGAGGGGAATGAAGCTGAGTCCTTTACGGAGGACTGACCATTCGTCCTCAGAGAGGGGGGAGGTCTGGGAGGATGGTGAAGACCCGGCTATGTGTGAGGAAAAATTTGTTTTTACAAAGGTGGTAAGTGCCTGAAATGCACTGCCAGAAGATATGATGGAGACGAATACAATGGCAAAGTTTAAGAGGTATTGTGATAGATATATGAATAGGCAAGGAAACAAGGGAAACAAGGCATAGAGGTGAAAGGTTTATAGCTTAGAAAGGCATCAGTGTCAGCGCAGTCTTGGTGGGCCGAAAGGACTATTCCTGTGCTGAACTGTTTTTGTAAAGCAAAATGAATGGGAAAACTGAAATTGTTAAAATTTTCTCATGATATGAATTAGTTCAAAATTCTTCCCCTTATACAAATATTTCCCACTCCAAACTCTACACTGCGATTGCCCTGGAAAAATATTGCTCTCAATTCACTTACAACCAAGAAATTCCAACTTCCTGTCGTTTGTCCCTTCATTCAGCACAACATTTCCACAGCTATTGGTTGGCACAGCTACACAACTCCACTTTAGATGCCTTAGCCTGATCAAGATCATTATTCTCTCTTACTGTGGCCATTCCTCCAGCACAGTTCTCATCTCTGTTCTCATATGCCCAAGTGATGCTAACTGGTACAGATTTCACCATTCACCACTAGAACTGGCTGGACCATTCAAAGATTGTACCTTCATCAGCTAAAACTGAACTTGCACATTTTTCTTTCCCATCTCATTGCATGACACTTCCAAGCTCTTTGTCCAGGAAATCAAATCTGGCTCTCTTGACTATTCTCATAACTGACTTATCAATGTTCATTTCATGGCGTCTATCTTAGTTGATTGAAAAATTATCAGTCTATACCCAGACTGTTTTCTTGAAATCCTTGAGTATTGGCGTCTTTAAAATCTGGGCCCACTTTTTTCAGAACTGATGCTTAAATCCCTCAAGTCTCGGTTCCTGCCAGAATAATAAAAAGACTTTTATTAAAGTTGCTGATGTCATCCCCAAAGACTATCCCAATGATAAACTGTTTCTTCTTGAGCTTTGATGCGGTTGATCACACCAAACTTATCAACCACCGCTCTACCTTCACCCAGCCGGATGAGATTACACATGCTTGGTTCCATTTTTATTTTCCCAAATGTAGTCAGTACACCTCATGTAGCCTGACATGGGATGTTGGTGTTACTGTTAGGGCCAACATTTGTTGCCCAGCACCAGATTGCCCTTGAACTCAATGGTTTGCTAGGCCATTTAGAGAAGTTTAGAGTCAATTGCTATGGATTTGAAGCCAAAGAACCAGGTAAAGATTGCAAGTTTCCTTCCCCAAAGGACACCAGCCAACCAGATGTGTTCTTTTAATAATGATCAATCAATGGTATCGTCGATGAAACCAGCTTTCAACTCCATGACTGGATCTAACTTCCACCAGCTGTCCTAAAGTTATTTGAATCCATGAGCATTAACCTGGGCCCTCAATTACTAGTGGTATGATATTAAAAGAACATCACTGTCTCATTTACAATGACTTTTCTTTCCACTTTCACATTGGTAACTCTGGCATCCCCCAATGATCTATCCTTGGCCACTTCTGATTTCTCATCTACATATTGCTTAGAAACATCATTAATGTTGTGTATTTGTTAAGTATGGTGGACTGTCATTTTAAGAGTTCATTCACATGATATCATGATTATGTCGTTGGTCATTTTGAATGGGAAACAGCTCAGGCTAACCCTGCTGCCTGCAGTGAACACCCTCCTTCATAAAGTTTCTGCTGTTCTTAAACATTTCAACTTCCTGATCCTTCTTCAAATGTAACAATTATGAACACCAAGTGTCAGTTCTCACATATACACTAACAATACTAACAAATGCTGTACCCTTCAGTCATTGTCCTTCTGAACTACTTAGTTCTTTCTACATTTTCTGACTACTTACCCTGCAATCAATCATTGATTAACAGAAACTTCTTCCAACTAAGTATTAGGAAACCTGAAGGCCAGAAACCCAGTTCCCTAGACAGCAATTCCATCCATGAGCCTGGCAATGTTCTGAGACTGAAACAAACTGTTCGCAATCCTAAGGCCATATTCAAGCATAGCAAGCTTCTGATTTATTATAACATTAATAGATAGCAGAGAAAAGAAAAGGTCATTATTCTACTAGTGTACAACTCAAATAATACCCTTTTAGAAACTTCAAATATATACACGCTCATTCACAATTAAGATAGACAATTTGACACAGACATCATGGGTGTAAAAGAGAACTGTGGACAGCGAGAAACAAAATCCTGAAGATCAAAAATCCAAACGTCAAGAGTTGGTTAAATTGTTGCTCACAGCTCCTTTTGATTTCAGTAACGATGACATGTTGTTTCCTGCAAAGCATTGGTCATTTTTCAGCTCATTAGTTGATCTGGTAGATCTAGGATTTTTCTTGTTAGAGTTTGTTCTTTCAAGCTTTCTTCTTCACCCAACAGAGAGGTGCGAGAGGCTGGGGGTTGGGGAAGTGGGGCGATGTTTTTAAGCTCACAGGCTCTGGATGTTTCTGACTGCCTTTACATCTTAAGCGTTGCAATAAACGACAGCTCAGAGGACTATCATCAAGCAGACTTCCCTTAACGCAAATACTCAGTGCTACCTTTCTCAATATAGCCCCCTCACTGCTTCAGACATTATCCTGCACAGCTAAAACTAGGTACAAAGTTGCAAAACTCTCTTTACATGCCAGCTGTGTAGCGGTTCAAATTCTATTTTAGTTTAGAGTACTATAGAGGAAATATGTACAGTCCCTTACAAGAAATGGGAACAGGAGTAGGCCGATCAGCCCCTTAAGACTGCTCTGCCAGTCAATAAGATCACAGTTGAACTAATATGACTGTTCCTGATTTACAGCATCAGCAGTTCTTTCAGTTTTTATTTAATATGACTGTAACTCTAGTTTCCTGTCTGTATCCGTAATCCTTGGCTCTTTTCTGTCTGTCTAACTCAATCTTGCAAATAATCAATAAAGCAGCCTCCACTGCTCACTGAGGGACAGAATTGCAAATACAATTGATCCTGTCAGAGAAGAAATTCTTCTTCATAGTCCTACAGCAAGACAACAGACCTTTTGGTCCAACTAGTCCATGTCAAACATAATCCCAGACTAAACCAGTCCCTCCTTCCTGATCCTGGCCCATATCCCTCCAAACCTTTCCTTTTCATGTACTTATCCAAATGTCTTTGAAACATTGAAACTGCGCCCACATCCACCACTTCCTCAGGAAGTTCATCCCACACATGAGCCACCATCTGTGTTAAAAAAATCCGCCTCATGACTTTTTAAAATCTCTCTTCTCATCTTGGAGAAAAGACACCTAACCATTAACCTTATTTCTACCCCTCACGATGTTATAAACCTATAAGTTTACCTCTCAACCTCCTATGCTCCAGTGAAACAAGTCCCAGCTTATCCAGCCCTCCGTTATAACTCAAAACTTCCATATCTGGCAACATCCTGGTTTATTTCTTCTAAACCATTTCTAGCTAAATAATATCCTTCCTGTAACTGGGAAACCAAAACTGGATACAGTATTCCTGAAGGGGCCTTACCAAGGTCCTGTCCAACCTCAATATGACTTTCCAACCCTTATACACAAGGAATAAGTCATCACCATTTTAAATGTAAAAAATACTTACTTTAAATTGTGTCCCAGTTCTTCATTCAATTCTTAAAACCTCCTCTCAGCATTTACTCTGTCAGGGTACCTCAGAATTTTATGGCTTGTATTGTTCCTCCTGGATCAAGAGCACAGCGTCAAGACATTTCCCACATATATGGGAGAGTCTGTCCCAAATGTTGGGATTTTCATTTCAGATGGTGAGGTTCCTGAGGAATCAAATCAGATAAATCCACAATGAGTGCAGAGGCAAGTTAGGCAGAAGCCCTACTTCGTGCCCTGCCACTATTTCAAAGTTCAAAAATAAAAAAGAAGAGACTTCCCTTCACCCTTCACAGTTTTACTTTAGAGTTTCATCATACCCTAACTGTGGCAACTTCTATCTTGTGCCCAAGTCACAGGACCCCTCTTATCCTCCACACCAACCTATGCCCCTCTGCCCATTCTCAATCTCTCATACAATCTATACCCTTCTGCCCACATTGTAACCCCACATAAGCTACATGTAAACTTCTTCCCTCTGCCAAATCCATAGTCCTTCATAGGCCCATCATCAATTCCATGCCCCTTGCACTTAAAATTCCCCTTAATACACCACGGGTAGAACTCTGCACTCATGCGACAATAAAGTAAAATAAAATTCTAAGTGTCTATTGCAGACTTCAACATTAAAAAACCTCTCATTCAAAAAATCCCAATTACTACATATACATTCCTCCAATTGCATAATGCTTTATAACAAAAGTATTTCATTCAAGTGCATAATTCCTTACAATAAGAAGCACTGAAATTCATAGTCCCACAGTAAAGAGTCTATAATCACGCAGAGTTGTCAATCAAACAGTGAAATGGCAGGCATTTTACTGTGATAATTAAGGATTGTGAAATTTGTTGTGTGGCATTAATCTAGTAATGGTAAACCTCAGGCTAATGCAAACAGAACAAGTGAGATAGAATGCATTTTTCAACACTGCAGAGAATTTTTTTTCAAATAAGACCATGACATTTAAATGTCTTTAAACATTGACAGATGCCTTTGACAGTTCCTTTTGACATTTCCTATTGACACTGAGACAGTTCCTCTTGATGGTTCCAATAAGCTTCACACTTCCAATGAGCTCATGCACTTTTTAAATGCAGAATCTTACCTAATTTTAAACAAACTTAAACATCTCACCTCTCAGAAATGTATCATAGAATAGTACAGCACTGTATTGAGATGTATCCACAAAGTTCAGACCTACTGCTACAAGGTTTAACTTATGCACACTGCAGTTCAAACACTTGTTTGAAATCATACTCGAAGACACAGCTGCTGATTTATATTGGCACCTGCCTTCAGGAAACATGCATGGGTGAAGCATGATCCACTTGCAGTGCCACCTTGATAACAATAATACGTTTCAGTTTGGAGTTGGGATTTCCAATTTCCAGTATTGCCCACCATTTTCAATAAAATGATTTTTCATTCCTGCAAAGTACAATGTATATAGGGCTAACCTATATAGCCCCATCTATATTTATACCTCAAAGTGGATATTCTAAAACACAAGTTGTATTCTCCACAAACTTGAGGTTATCCAGAATCCCCAATACTTAATGTTCTGATCTACACCATGTCCCATTCAAATATCATTCTGTGCTCATTGATCTACATTACTTCCTGTTTTAGCCACACCCTGCTTTTAAAATTCTTATCCTTGTTTTCAGATTCTTCCATGGCCTCATCCCTCCCCATCTCTGTAATCCCCTCTATTTCACAACCCTGCCTTACCCATGGCCTTTTTATCATTCCAGTTTTAATCACTTCATGGCTGGTGGCATACAATCAGCTGCCTGGGGCCCAAGCTCTGGACCTCCCTACCTCCCTACCTCCCTGGAATTCCCTACCTCTCACTTCTCCACCTCCCATTTGGTCTTTAAAATGGTCCTTAAAGGGTGTCACTTTCATCCAGATTTTCTTATCTGTCCCTGGTACTGTATCTCCTCATGTGGCTCAGACACAAGTTTTATTTAACTGTCATATGCCTTTGTCTTATAACCTCTCTTCAAAAAAAAAGGACAAAATCACTTCTTAAAGTCACAGCATCATCACACATTACCAAGTCACCTTTTGTTTGCATCTGATGCATCCTTGACACTGAGCCAGCTCCCTCAGAGCCAGCATTCCAAGTGAATAGAACCCCTGACACTCCTGTTTATATCTGTCAGCCAGGGCTCCCTGATTGGACCAGGTTAACAGCCCCAATTAAGGAACCTATATTCTGTGAGATCTATCTGGCTGATCTTGTTGCAATCACTACTGACACCACGTTACATCAGTGACAGACCTACAGCTTGTGCCAGTAGCTTATGCAGTAAACACAATGATTGTGCTTCAAGCAAATGGCCATTTTGGAAAATCAAAGGAAATAGTGCCTAGCCAAGTGTAGGGGCACCGTGGTCACTCTGAGGTTTCTGCAACACTCAGTGAAGGGCATTGTCTGATCTCATTCCAAGATTTTGCCAAGGTCAGTCAGGATCTTCATGTGACAAGAGTCCCGGGATCTGTGCCTTTACAGTCTGGGGATTGAGTCAAAGGCCTTCCTGCAGGTCAAGCCTAACCAGTTCAGGCAGTACACAACTGTTGTGAAGACATCAACTTGGGCTGGGATGTGCTCAGTGAAGTTGTCCTCATAACTCAGTCCTGTAGGTGGACAACGATCGGATCTTAGATTTGCATAATAAATGTCAAGGGAGGTTATCAGTGGGCAATCCATGCAGTGTAGTAGAAAATGGGAAATCAAAAATTCAAACTGGGTCGCAGGGGGCATTATGACAGAGTGGTAACTTGTATTGAAAGTGTAGGTTTTGATATAGCACAACAGGGCATAGGTAATGCAGAAGGGGTGTTTCACAAGTCACCACCACTCTGGCTTCAATGGGCAGACAGTGATAGTGATAACGGGCATGGAAGCAAGGTATACCATAGGCGGAGGGGGAAAACTGGGGATATTCACTTCATAAAAGGGTTGCATAGGAATGCGAGGAGTCTAAACACTGATGGTTTGACAGGAATGGCAATTATAAAGGGTACATGTAGAGTGGGGGAATCTTAACTATCCTGTGGAGCTTGGAAATCACTCACAGGAGCATGATCAAATCTCAACTATAGAATAAGGAAGAAAATACATTTAAATTATTGGCAACGATCAGTAGCTTATGTTGTGGATGAGGTTGTTGACTTACTCGCCGAGCTGGCTTGTTTTTGTTCAAACGTTTCTTAATATCTGAACGTTCAGACAATGGAAGGCCATCAGTTTAACTGGGACAAAGTAACCATAGTGGCCCAAGCCAAACATAGACAAACACGGGAATTCCTAGCGGCATGTATTTTCACCCATACTTCGATCAACAATCATATAGAATTGGACCCCATATACAAACCCATGCAGATCCAAACCGGAAATGACAGCATTCACCATAACGGACCGGACAGTATAAATTCCAAGCGGAGTAGAACAACATCGCTTCATCGGAGGCTCCACTGATGACGTCACCTAGCATAGTGACGAAATGTCTGAACAAAAACAAGCCAGCTCAGCGAGCAAGTCAACAAGAAAATACATTCTTCCAACTACCAACACATCCACAGTGGGTGCAATAAATTTCACTTTTAGTTGGTCTGTGGAGATGGGGTGTACATGTTGTGCTATGAGACTGAATTTTGATGGTAGCTCAGCATTGGTCATCACCTATTCTTGTCCCTAGTCAGTTGTCTTAAGCTGGTACTAGGCTTCGTTTGGCTGGAGTAACTCTGCTCACAAAAGTATCAGGAGAACTTGTTGAGCTGCCTGCAAAGGACAACCTAAGAAGCTCCATCAGCATACAACAGAATTCCAACATCAGTCAATGAATCTGGTCCAGCTGACTGTTCAAAAACTACATTGGCACAGGCTTAGAGGTTGGAGGAGGATCAAGGCTATCAACCTGAGAGAGGACAGCCATATATTTATCACAATTTGCAGTGGCATCACGTCGTGCTAAGGTTAAAAACCTCTCTGCACCAGGGAAATATGCAGGGCCCAAGGAGAACGCCTCCTCATACAGATTATCAAACTTGCTTAGAATGCTGCTCCTATTCTCTATGTATATCCCCAAGGCAGTATTCCACTGGTTTCTCTGTTTACGTCACTTCTTCTCTCACAATCATCACTTCTCTCTTCCTATTTCCCTCCTTCTGATTTAAATTGAATCTCTCCTATAAACCTTTCTTTGAGTCCAACTTACTATGAGCACAATTTAGGAAAATTATGCCTACAATACCATTGGCAAATAAACACAATAAGCATCGGAGCCCAGCTGATCTCAAGGTATTCCCAGGAATGGCAAAAAGGGTCAGTGAAGCTTGAAGTAAACAATTTTAAAGCATTAAAATAGCACAAATTACTTTAACCTGAGTATCATAGTGTAATACCCCACTGCAGTTACCCACCTGGTTCCCTGCATCTTCACAAGCTCTTTCCAAATGTAACCTAGTTAGTTCCTGGCCCTAACTCTTGCCTGCTATTCCTGCAATGTTTTCTTCTGGGTTTTTATCAAATTTCCTTTTGAATGCTAGTCTTGAATCTGCATCCAATCAGTTACTGCAATCAAAATCCTAACCATTCCTTGCTTAAGAAAGTTTTCTCTCAAGTCACCTCTGGTACTTTTGCCAGTCATTTTAAATCTCTGCTCTCTGGTTCTTGATCTGCTGGAGTGTCTGATTTACTGCTTCCAAGCCCCTGGACTGGTATTGGAGCCTATCCTGGACTTACAGTGAAGGCTCTCTCCTTGACTTGACTTGACTTGACTAATGCCTGCTGACAACTATGATAAGCTTCCTTCCTTTGTGTCTGTGATTAATGGCAGGGCAGCTCAGAAGTAATATGAGCCTGATATCACTAGCACAGGGACAAGCGCAAAAGGCAAGGCAAGTTAACAAGCAAAGCAAGGCTAGGATATTATGGTCATAACAGAAACAGGGCTGAGAGAAAGGAAGGACTGGCAGCTCAATGTTCCAGGATACAGAAGCTACAGGCATGACAGAAGTACAAGTAAGTGAGGAAGGGGTGTTGCCCTTTTGATAAGGGAGGATATAACAACAGTGCTTAGAGAGGATATTCTTAAGGGGTCATCTCATGAGGTCATATGTTTAGAACTTAGAAACAAGAAGGGGATGGTCACTTGGTTGGGATTATATTATAGACTCCCAAAAAGCCAGCGGGTAACAGAGGGGCAGATGTGTAGAGAGATTGCAGATATCTGTAGGACTAACAGAGTAGTGTTGGTTGGAGATTTTAATTTCCCCTGTATTGACCAGATCACCTAGAATGTAAAAGGCGCAGACGGGTTGGAATTTGTCAAATGTGTCCAAGAAAGTTTCCTAAATCAATATGTAGAGGGCCCTACTCAGGAAGGTGCAACACTGGACCTCCTCTGAGGAAACGAGGTCGGACAAGTGACTGCAGTGTCAGTCTTTCCTAATCTTTCCCACTTATCCCAGGAAAATGGTCAGTGCCATATTTGAGGGTCAGACATGTACATTCAAACTTCTGGAACCATTTTCATTATGACGTAGGCACTCTCCACCTTCATAAAAAGTTGGGCCGTATATTCTGTTTAACAGGTCCAACGTTTTGCAGGAATTAAAATCACTACTGAAACTTAAAATATTATATAGTGCAGAAGGAGGCCATTTGGCCCATTTTGTTTGTAACAGCATTTTGAAAGGCTTTTCAATTAGTGCTTTCCCTTACTCTATTTCCATAGACTGGCAAATTTTTCTTTTTAAGTTTTTATTCAATCCTGTTGCGAAAATTACTACATTAAATTATAACATTTTAAATCTGCTTCCATCAATTTTACAAGCAGTGAATTCCAGATTACAACAACTTGCTATGTAAAACTTGTTTCCTCATGTCGCCTCTGGTTCTTTTGCTAACCACTTTAACTTCAGTATTTCAGTACCAACCTCCTCCCAGTGGAACAGTTTTACATTATACTCTATCAAAACTATCCACCGTTTTGAATACACTCATTAAATCTTCCATTAAATTCCTCTTCTCTAAAGGAAATAATTTCTGCTTCTGTAAAAGATTACATTACTAAAGTCCCTTAACCCTCATAATTCTAAGCGGGCGGCTCAAGTGGCTGCCTCATAATACCCATTCTAATACGTTACCTTTGCACTCCTTCTGGGGCCTTGAGATTCTTCCTAAAGTGGTATTCAAAATTGGACAGAATATCTTAGCTGAGGCCATACCAGTAATTCATACAGTTATATCATGACATCCTTCACTTTGAACAGTTTAAGAAGCCCATGATCCTGTTAATCTTTTTAAGAAGCTTATAGACTGATGTTACTATTTAACAAAATTATATAAAGCCCTGGTTTCTCTGATTTTGTTTAAAATTATATTGTTTAGTTTATATACCCTTCTTAGAATACTATAGAATTTGAAGGAAGACGTTGTAGAGGTTCTGGCTACAGTCTTGCTTAGATATGCAAGTGTCAATTCTAGTCAACTTAGTCTTTCCAGACCATAGCGCTGCTCTCTCATGAGAGAGGTGACTGGTGACTATTTAACGTGTGCACAACTGTACCTCAGACAACGGAAGAGGTTGAGAAGGAGAGTCCTTCATAGTAACCTCAGCTAGTGTGGAAATTGAACCCACATTATTAGCAGTGCACTACTTCACAAACTAAATATCCAGCTAACTGAGCTAAACCAACCGCTAATGCTTGGGGATTGCAGCATGTGAGTAGAGAACTTGGATATTTTCATATATATCACCATTTTGTTGGTGGTTGGGAAGCAATTGGAGAGAATTCTTAGGGATAGGATTTATATACATTTGGAAAAGCATGGCCTTATTAGGGTAGTCAGCATGGCTTTGTATGGGGCATCACATGTCTTACTAACTTGATTACATTTTTTTGAGGAGGTGATCCATAAGTAAACAGCATTGGATGTCGTCTAGATGGATTTTAGTAAGGTTTTCGACAAGGTCCCTCATGGTAGGCTCATCCAGAAGGTTAAGATGCATGGGATACACAGTGACTTTGCAAAGTGGATTCAGAATTGGCTTGCCCATAGTGGCAGAAGGGTATTTTTCTGGCTGGACGTCCGTGACTAGTAGTGTTCCACAGGGATCTGTACTGGGACCTCTGCTGTTTATGATATATATAAATGGCTTGGATGAAAATGTACATGGGTTGGTTATTACGTTTGCAGATGATACAAAGATCAGTGAAGTTGTGGATTGTGTAGATGGTTGTCAAAGAGTACAGTGGAATATAGATCAGTTGCAGATATGGGCAGAGAAATGGCAAATGGAGTTTAATTCAGGTAAGTATGGCATGCTGCACTTTGGGAGATCAAATCATCATAGAATTCCTACAGTGTGGGAACAGGCCCCTCGGCCCAACAAGTTCACACCGACTGTTGGAGCATCCCACCCAGACCCATCCCCCTATAACCCACCTAATCTACACATCCCTGGGCACTATGGGCAATTTAGCACGGCCAATCCACCTATCCTGCACATCATTGGACAGTGGGAGGAAACCAGAGCACCCAGAGGAAACCCACACAGGCATGGGGAGAATGTGCAGACTCCACACAGACAGTCGCCTGTGGCTGGAATCGAACCCAGGTCCCTGGTGCTGTGAGGCAGCAGTGCTAACCACTGAGCCACCGTGTGGACTCCAAACAGCATTGATATACAAAGGCATCTTGGGGTTCAAGTCCATAGCTCCCTGAAAGTGGACATGCAAATACATAGAGTGGTAAAGAAAGCATATGGCATGTTTAGATTGGTTGGGGAAGTGAGTGCAAGAGAGAGTTTTACAAGACTTTGGTTGGAACAAAGAACAAAGAAAATTACAGCACAGGAACAGGCCCTTCGGCCCTCCAAGCCTGCGCTGATCCAGATCCTCTATCTAAACTTGTCACCTGTTTTCCAAGAATCTGTATCCCTCTGCCCCCTGCCCATTCATGTATCTGTCTAGATACATCTTAAATGACACTATCGTGCCTGCCTCTACCACCTCCGTTGGCAACGTGTTCCAGGCACCCACCACCTAGGTCACGTTTAGAGTGTTGCATTCAATTCTGTTCGTCACATTACAGGAAGGATGCAGAAGAGGTTTACGAGGATGGTGCCTGGATTAGAGTGTATGAGCTAGAAGGAGAGGGTAGGAAAATTTGTGTTGTTTTCTTTGGAGCGGCAGAGACTGAGTGGAGACTTGATAGAAGTCTATAAAATAGTGAGATGCACAGATCGGGTTGAAATGTTCAATATTGGGGGCATGCGTTTAGGCGGAGAGGTAGAAAGTTCAAAGAAGATGTGAGGGACAAGTTCTTTTACAGAGTGGGAGGAGTCTGGAACACGCTGCTATGGGTGGTGGTGGAAGCAGATACATTAGGGATGTTTAAGGGACTTTTAGATAAGCATATGAATATGCAAGGAATAGAAGGATATGGACCATGGGCAAGCAGAAGGGATTAGTTTAATTTGGTGTCATGTTCAGCACGATATCATGGGCATAAGGGCCTGTTCCTGCGCTGTACTGTTCTACGTTTTCTGTTGGTAGTGGGGAATTATTTAGAGACACTGGCTGATATTAGTTTGAAGGCCACTTCTATGCATTGGGATGGTAGGGGAATTACTTGAAGGAACTTTGAAGTCAACTGAGCAGGTATGAATCCACAAGAATTAGATTTGATTTACTGGTTAGCATCTTTAAGCTGAACAGTAGGAATAGCGTTCACGCACGTGACTCAGTTTCAAAAGATTTAAAAAGATAAAAGATATAAAAATCGACATACCACTTGGAAAGCATCCAGATTTAATGATACCGATGGCTGTAGTCAAGAGTAAGACATGCTTGGGAGCAATGGGAGGAAGAAACATAACTCTCATGAAGACGATGTGGTTGGAGGTAACTCAGCAATGGGAGAAGCTATGTCTAGACCTCAGATAAAAATTAGGAACTGGTTTAACATCCTTAGCAAATCAGCAAGTGAATACATTTTCTGATTTAACTACAGCTTATGCTTTATGGGCAACGTGGTGGCTCTGTAGTCAGCACAGCTGCCTTACAGCACCAGGGACCCAGGTTCAACCTTAGTTTTGGGTGACTGTCTATGTGGAGTTTGCATGTTCTCACCGTGTCTATGTGGGTTTCCTCCCACAGTCCAAAGATGGGCAGGTTAGGGTGGATTGGCAATGCTTAACTCCCCTGTAGTGACCAGAAACCCACAGGCTAGGTTGGCTAGCCATGGTAAATGTGGCGCTAGAGGGATAGAGTAGGGGGCTGGGTCTGAGTGACATGCTCTTTGAATGATCAGCATGGACTCAATGGCCTGCTTCCATAATGTAGGGATTCTATGAAGGTCACCCATACCTGCCTTCAGTCTATCTTGTAAAAGTTTCTCCATCACATCATTCAACCTTCAGCAAATAAGCAGTCTTTGTGTTCTATGAACCTTATTTATCCACTCATCATGGCCACTCACTCCAGTCTTTATGCAATAAGATGCATTTGTCTCATAGTCACTCCCACCAAACGCACTACATCTATTTGGTGAATATCCGATGTTCTCTCGCCTTTTGTAAAAGAAAGAACTTAAAACCCAACAGGGAGAGCGAGAGCGAGAACAAGTGAGAGAATTTGATCTGAGTGTCCACAAATGGTCCAGCTACAGATGAAAAGGAGATCCCAAAGATAAATGACACATTTGCATCCCTCTCAATCAGAGATGGAGAGATAGGGAGTTCATTGAAACCAAATGATGGAATTAGATGTCTGTAACACACATAAGCAGACTTAATTTTAGCAATGACTGAATTATGATTAGACTGAGTAAGGTGACTGTCAAGATCATGACTTCACGATGACGAAAATACAACCCTGTCTTTTGTTTTCCAGGTCCTTCATGTATAAAGCAATTGTTGCTGAGTGCACCCTCACAGGATATACAACCACACATGACCACAAATACTTGCACTTTGGTGGGACCAGTCAAACTTTACTTTGGTGATACACATCTCACAAACAAGCATCTCCCACATTCCACCTTCCCACCCACCCCCCCACCATTGCCAATTCTCAACATCCTACCTCCCATGAGGTAAGTCTACTAGTGCACAGGAATACAGCTGAGTAGATTTTGGTGGAGTCCTCAAGATCTCCAAAACACAAAACAGCACAAGCATCACGCATCACAACAGTCAGGTGGTTAGTGTTGGTGTACCAATGGATTTTGTTTGTTATGTTTTGCACCAGGGCATCCCAGGCGTTATGGTAGTAATTTAGGTGGGTAGTCTGCTGATCAATACACTAATGACATCCTACTCCTCCATGATGTTTTACTTATCTGGAGGTGATCAATGTGATCTTTCATCATCCTCAACTGACACCTCAGTCCTGTGCATTACTGAAGAATATTGTTGGCTGCCATGGAAGATAATGGATTTCTTCTTCTGATGCAGTGTCAAACGTATCCAAGGTGCATTCTTCCTGATCTTGTCAACTTTAAATCTGCAAAGATTGAAGAAAGCTGCAGATCTCTCTCCCACTGCAATTCTCTCAATGGTATCAATGCTTCAAAATCTCCCCTCCCCCTACCACATCCCAAAACCAGCCCAGCTGGTCCCTGCCTCCCTAACCTGTCCTTCCTCCCACCTGTCCCCTCATTCCATCTCAAGCCCCACCCCCATCTCCTACCTACTAACCTCATCCCGCCCCCTTGACCTGTCCGTCCTCCCTGGACTGACCTATCTCCTCCCTAACTCCCCACCTACACTCACCTTTACCGGCTCCATCCCGCCTCTTTGACCTGTCTGTCTCCTCTCCACCTATCCTCTCCTCTATCCATCCTCTATCCGCCTCCCCCTCTCTCCCAATTTCTTTCAGAACACCCTTCCCCTCCCCCATTTCTGAAGAAGGGCCTAGGCCCGAAACGTCAGCCTTCCTGCTCGGCCTGCTGTGTTCATCAAGCTCTACACCTTGTTATCTCAGATTCTTCAGCATCTGCAGTTCCTACTATCTCTACACAAGTATTCTCTCTCATACTTTTGCTGGAGGGAACCGAGATGGCAGCTGTAGTAAGTGAGCTTTAATTCATATGCAACAATGACAAGTTTAAATACCCATCTGAGCTGCTGCTCAAAGTCATCCTCATTTTCTTGATCTATTTCCTAACTACCCTGCTCAAGGAATATTTGGAACTATGTCAAAAACAATTTTAAAATATCTTATTAACTTCTCCTAATGACATTAGCTGTGCCAAGAAGGACCTACCTTCATTCAATTAGGTAATCCCTGATTTTACCATCAAAGTTCACCTCAGTAAAACCTGGAAGTGGACATACTAGAGTTAGTTTGTCTTTCCTGTGTTAAAAATAATTGATAACTATTGTCTTTGCCAACTCCCAAATATGTTCTTGGAATTAGATTTCCCACACCCCACACTCAATGATCCAAATTAAATGGTAATATAGGCTAATAAATGAAAGCTGGTATGGATCTTTACAAGATAAATTATAGTTGATCAAGTTGCTTGTATGCTTTGCCGAAGTAGCAAGACATTGCCTATAACTATCCAGTTTGAAATGAAATAATGGCACAAAATCCACACAGGCATTGTATATCAACAGCAGCCTTCAGGCAAAATGATGGAGAAAACAATATGGACTGACAACAACAAGGGTGTTAAAACCACTCTGTCCCTTGTTCGTGTTCAATTTCAGTCTCATTCTCAATTGCAGAAACTAGTGTCAATGTGAAAACAATTTAGAAAAAAATCACTGTTCTCTGAGAACTCAAGATCAGCAAACTTTGTCATTGCTAAAGAAACAAGACAATATCTAAGCAGTTGGACACATCTTTCTATTTTTGCAACCTGAAGGATTCCTGAGATCTACAATTGTGTTTGCCTCTATCTTTCTGTCTACACCCCAGAGCCCATTAAGAGGCTGTCCAAATTTACCTGACGGTTCCCTCAGAAGGCACCAGTGGCTTCTTTATCCTGGACAATATTTGTGGAAATGTGAAATGAGCTTTAATTTGTCACTTATGTGGCCTAATTGGTCCCCAATTAAATGGGAAGATGCAAGCAGCCCTCCTGACTCTGCCTCAACATTTTTGCCATTCTGTCTCATCCTAGCTCATTCCCAAAGTGTCTGGAAATTCCAGGCCTGAAGATGACCTTCTAAGATGACCCCACTCTCACAAGGTGACATCTCAACAATCTGTTAGATTACAAAATTGCTGGACTGCTGTGGTGTGTCTTCGTGCATTATGAGCATTGAAATGGCAGCTATACTGGCCACAGATATAGATTTCATGATCTGTAATTGAGCGTCCACTGTAGCACTGCAACATAGGTAGTTTCTGCCTTTGCTGCCAGTACTGACTGCACTGCAGTGAAAGTTGAGTCACAGCCAGCAAATTGATAGGCTTGCAACTTAAAAACATGGACTTGGCCATCACTTCCATGCAATGAAGAATTGGCTCCAAGTCTGTGTGATGCACTGCGCCGGTGAGTCGGAATCCCCCATGTTCCATATATTACAAATCTCATAGAAACTAATAACCTGAAAAGAAAGAAATCCCTAAACAACCCCAAAGAAATGAATCGATAGACAATATTACACGTTTTTAAAACTTTACTACAAAAGACAAACTGGAAACCAATATAAAATTAATCATGCATTAACACTCAAATGGTATTTCACGAGGAATAGTAAACACAACAATGATGCATCTCACAGAAGTGTGAACTTTCCATTTCAGCATGTAATGGCTTACTTAACTGCACAGTTCCAAAATATGCTGTTCTTCATTCATGCAGGTAGATCAGGAGTCCTATCTTACAAGAATTTTCACCCAGATATTTCATGAAGACAATCACCTGCAGCAACTCTTCTACGAACTTTTATTTCTCAAGTCATGATAGTCCTAATAGTGTAGCTTTCCAAAGTTCTTTTTTAACTATTCAGTCAGTCACACCCAGCATGTAGTTTGGCCACCTCTGGGTAAACACCCAGCTCTTTTGGCATCTCCAAGCTATTCACCCAGCCTTCCAGGTTTTAGACATCTTCCATTTTGCCTCCATGAGCTACCATCGCTTTTTATAAACAAAGCTGACAAAAATGACCTCTTCCTAAGAGAAATGTTTCTATATCCTTTTCCCATATTTATATTTTTCCAAGAGAGATTTGTTTCTTTACAAAAATCCTATATGTTCTGATCCTAATCTCAAGTTGTAACCTGAAACCGCAAATTAGTTTATAAATTTTTAACCTAGATTTAATCTCACAACAAGCTTAGATAGAGCCTAACTGCTCAAAAATGAGGCCACACCCAGAAAATCCAATTATATCCACCTTTCCAAAATTCACAATACTTCATCTTGCTTCAAAGAGATATCTGGCAAATACAGACATCTTGCAAAGTACAGGATTTGGCACATTTGACAGTGAATGAAAACTGAGTAGAAGCCCTACCAATGCACCAGGTATCTCAGTGTGCGTTTTCTTCAGTTGTCTTCTCCGTGCCTTCCCATCAAGTCTTCAACTGAGTTTCCTGATGTAGAGTTTATCTGTAACCTCACCTTCAGTAATCTGGTGCAGGTGCTATCCTGTCTTCAGCCTGTCCACTCCCCATTATGCTTGATGACTTGCCACGTGTAAAACTTGGTTTTATACAAGCAAATAAAATTTGTGTAATATCAATAAATGAGCTGATGACTACAGGTGTTAAATCAAGTGAAGGCGCTCCTTTATTGGAGCTCTGCTGAAGACCACACTCCCCCTCCCTGAGCTGTCGTGACTTAGCATACTGAGATTCTTGGGTATTTGAAGAAGAGTATTGGTGTGAGGGGTTTGGCTGTAAAGCAAGAGTTCATGGTCGCTCCGAATGCAACTTGCCTCAAATGCTATTCATCAGGGTGAAATTGAAGTTATAATTGAAAAGGGCGTAAGGCAGAAACTTATTATCAACTTGAAAGTTTTGGGAATGTCGAGTGCTTAAAGGCTGTCTTGAAGCCAGCCCTGTGAATCAGGACACCATCATTTCTATTGGTGGATGAAAATGATAGAGATATCACCAATTATCTGTCAATATATTTTTTCATGACAGCTTGTCCAACAAAAGAAAGGGAAAAATTACACTGCACTGTGTATGGGTGCTGAATAACTGAAACTTTGGAGATGGAGCAGGAGGTGCCTGTGTGTGAAGTTGGCAACAGTGTTACATGTGTGAAGGTGATATGAATTATATGAATGTTAGACCTGAGTCCTGAGAACTAGCTCAGGAACAAGCTGATAGCTGAGCTACAAGGTGTGGTGAAATGAGAAGCACGAGAATTTGGTAGTCTGATGAGTAGATAATGTCATGTGAAAATTGACTCATTGACCTTAATTATATGCACGAGAACATTAAGTAACTTCAAGCACTGTTGCCAGTTGCTCAGGACTGGGCTTCAGGGACCACTTCCTTGGCCACCTATTCCCAGTCTCTTTGGAGGGTGATCATTGGCAGAGCTAGACTCCCTGTGGAAAGTCAGCAACTTTTCTCAATTCGTGTCTCTGAATAGAGCTTCGAACACAACATTTGTGAACTGTGGAGCTTTCTTTCTATCTTACTACTTCATTTTCATTCTTGCTTTTGCAGTACTGACAGCCATCAACAATCTCCAAATCAGTTCATTTTCAGTTCACTCACTATATGAGGTGTGACAGCACTAGAACTCTGGACCAACTTTGCCATGATGCACTGGTGCTACATATCACTGCTTACAAATATCACAGTGTGTAGAAGTAGATCACACTGCAATACTGTGGGAAAACACTGGAACTCTGCACCAGACTAGATGGAAGCTTCACATGAGAGCACATGGACATGAAAATATGAAGAAGATACATTAATCATTATCTAATGTAACTAGTAAGCAAGAGACTGGCATATCTATGATTACCATGCATTGTAGTTATTTAGTATTGAAGTAAAATAAATATTGTTACTTGGTTCATAGTTCCTTGAAGGTGGAGTCACAGGTAAAAGGGGTAATGAAGAAGGTGTTTAGTACGCTTATCCCTGTGGATAAGTGTATTGAGTATAGGAGTTGAGATGTCATTTTGCAGGTATTGGTAAGGCCACATTTGGAATATTGCATTCAGTTCTGGTTTCCCTGCCATACAAAAGATGTTGGGAAACTTGAAACGGTGCAGAAAAGATTTACAAGTATGTTGCCAGGGTTGGAGGTTTTAGCTATAGGGACAGACTGAATAGGCTGGGGCTATTTTCCCTGGAATGTTGGAAACTGAGGCGTGGCCTTCTAGAGGTATATAAATTCATGAGGGGCATGGATCGGGTGAATAGCCAAGGTCTTTTCCCTGGTTAGGAGAGTCCAAAATTAGAGGTTATAGGGTTTAAGATGAGAGGGGAGAGATGTGATAGGGACCTAAGAGGCAACTTTTTCATGCAGAGGGTGGTGCGTGTATGGAATGAGCTGCCAGAGAAAGTGGTAGAGGCTGGTACATTTAGAACATTTAAAAGGCATCTGGATGGGTGCATGAATAGCAGGTGCTTAGAGAGATATGGGCCAAATGGGACAAGATTAATTTAGGATATCTGATCGGCATGAATGAGTTGGACCTAAGGGTCTGTCTCTGTACTGTGCAGCTCTGTGTCTCTGACTCAATAGTGTGTAAAGAACCTAAACCAACTATGGGGACATCAAACCATATGGAAAATGATAACGGCAGAGATGGGATTCACTGCCAAGAATATCAGTACAGTAGAAAAGATTGAGAAATGGACCTGAGATTGTCTGAAAACGAAATGAAATTGTTGTTACAACTTTAAGATCAACTACCAGTCAGGAGAAAAAAAGCTGCAGAGTTTAACAGCAGCTGTGAAGGAAACACCTCTGAAAAGAAATTCCTCTAGAGCAATCACCAGAACATTAAGTCTCAAAAGAACCTTTTGTAGCTAGTAATAGGGAGAGATGAGTATTTAAAAACAGCAGTGAGAACAGTAAAAGCCCATTAGAAGCTAAGGGGAGAATTTCTAATTGATACATGGGAAAACAAGTTGATTATTGAAAACCAAAGATAATTTGATCCCTCTAGGGTTTGAACACTCAAACAAAAATCATTTTCACTGTAAAATCTAAGCTGAGAAGCACAATTAAGAATTAGGGAGGGTTGGGAGAGATAAGGACAAAATGTATACTGAATGTTGGAAAAACAAGCAAATTAAGTAACTCATTTGAGTATATATATAAGACTACTAATCAATATTTAGGACAAGAGGGGAAATGCTTGAAGTGGGGTTTTGTGTAAGGGCATTAAGACCCCGGAGCAACCTTGCAATGATGTCACATTTTGTACATCACTCTGTGTAAAAAAGTGCATTGTGGACAGAGTTAGAACACACTGAAAGAATGTATATTGTAAGAACACTAAGTTACGGGAGAGAACATGGACATTAATATACAAAGAAGATAGGTCAGTTATTACCTAATAAAACTATAAGTTAGAACACAGTGTATCTATGATTATCATATAGCATCATTACACTGGTGAAGCAGGCCATTCAGCTCATCGAGTCCACACCGACCCTCCAAACAGAATCACACGCAGACCCACCCCACTACCCTATCCCTGTAACCATGCATTTCCCACAACTAATCCACCTAGTATGCACATCTCTGGATACTATGAGTAACTTAGTATGGCCAATCCATCTGACCTGCACATCTTTGGACTGTGGGAGGAAACCAGAGCACCAAGAGGAAACCCATGCAGACATGGGGAGCATGTGCAAACTCCACACAGACAGTCGCCCGAGGCTGGAATCAAATCTGGGTCCCTGCCGCTGTGAGGCAGCAGTGCTAACCACTGAGCCACTGGTCCACCCACAGCACAGTGTAGTATATTACAGTATTTAGTATGTGGTCTAAGACTGAAGACTATTCTTGATTTTGCCTTCTCCTTGACCAATCTTTGCAGAACCCAAACTTACAGTGTGTCATCAAACTATGGGGGTGGCATGGTAGCTCAGTTGTTAGCACAGAGTCCAAAGATGTGCAAGTCAGGTGAACTGGCTATGTTAAATTATTCCATAGTGTCCATGTATATCTAGGTTAGGTGCCTTAGTCATGGGAAATGCAGTGTTACAGGGATAGGGAAGGGGGATGGGTCTTGGTGGGATGCTCTTCAAAGGGTTCGTGTGGACTCATTGAACTAAATGGCCTGTTTCTGCACTGTAGGAATTCTACATACACAATTATTAAGACGACTGACTGTCTTTATAATGGAACACATACTGCTGGGCAGCATGCAGCCAGGATCTTACTGGTTTGCACAAATGAACCAGCAAAATGTTTGTATGCTGCCTGTCTTAGTGGGAATAGTTGCTGGTGGATTTTGAATTATGATCATCCATTTCTGAAAATGGTCCTTAGTAAATTCTTCTCTGCTTCGTCTGTATTTTCCCTTAATGGATACTTTTCAGATGCCAATGAAGAAAGACCATTTTGCAGCATGTATAACATGTTTATATTTTTGACCTTGATAAATGTGTTCATGACTGCACCAGCATTTTTGCATTGTTCAATACTGTTAGTTGATTGTGGAATCTAACATGACCTGATGGAACCAAATCTGAACTGTATATAGAAGATATACAGTCTTCCTGCATTATTTAAGTGCTGTAAATTGGCAAAACATGCAGAACAATAAAGTGGAGGAAGAGAAAAGACTCTGTTGAAGTATATAATATCCATTATTATAGCAATTGTGTGGTTAAACCAGATTATCAATTCAAGTGAATTAAGCAAAGAAAACAGAACCAGACGACATAAATGAAAAACAATATCAACCTAATTAGATCAGAAATCAGGAAATATTTCTTCATTCAATTCATAACAGTTAAATATTTGGAATAATAACACACAGAAGGCTGAATTTTTGAAGTTATTCAAAATGAAATGAAATGTCATCCCGGGAGAAATGCTGTCACAATATTCGTCACATTTGCCTTGTTGCAACATCGGCTGAGCTTTCCAACAAAGTCAAAATGATAGTTTAGTTGTGTCGTCTGAACATACATTGAAAATTTGTAACACATCAAATTAGAAGATTTTAAACTTTTACCAATTGAGTTAAAACTTGATTGTAAAGTTTGAAGGCAGCAATATAATTCTGATCAAACATACAACAAGATGCTAGAAAAATGCCTATATTTGCAACTCTGCAAGAAAATGTACTACAGAAGCTCTGTTTTTCTGTTCTTGTTGTGCTTTGTGTCGCGCAAAGCTTCTGCCTTAAGTTTACACTTTGACAGTGAATGTTTAATGCTAGAATAGTTGCCATCCACTGACCTTCTGAGTAGAGGCATTTACTTTGGCTCCTCATTTACATATCCTGGGTGATGCTGCCAATGTTTGTAATTGCACCACTCTTCTGCATTTGTGCTGCAAAGCATGACAGACTTTAATGCTCAATTTCAAGTGCAGACTTGTCTTAATGTTAAATCTCTACACGAATCCAAAGGCTCAGGCTTCAAGAGAGTACCTGATCATGTGACCGAGGCAAAATTATCAACATGAAATGTCAACTTTGTTTTTCTTTCCACTGACGCTGCCAGACCTATTGAGTATTTCCAAAATTTTCTGTTTTCATTTTAGATTTCTAGCATCCAAAGTATCGTGCTTTTGTATCTAGTTGTATGATGCAGCTTGATGAAAAAAATGACAATCGGTAGGAATGGGGTCATAAGACAGTGCCAGCACAATTAGTGAACATGATGAGAGAGGAACTTCAACCAATATGCAGTACCTATGTAAAAAGTTAGCTTTAAACTTCTTTGGTAATTCTAACCTTAACATATAAAATGAGTATCTTACCATGTAAAATTGGTCATTAGACAACAAATTGAATCTCTCTATCAGAAAGTAACTAGCTGTGCAAGTTTGGGACAGTGTTGAAAAGGCGGGCAGAGATCCAATTGGCTAGATGACTGCTCAAATTGCAGAAATCAGAATTCCTGCCAATCTTCAGGCCAGCCAAAAGTGGTTTTGCACAAAAAAAAGGAATGCTGCAGATTTAATATAAATTATTTTGGAACTTTCCAGTCTTCTCTCGGAATATATGAACAATCAGATGTTACTAATAAGTTGCAATGCAAATCCAGTTTTATGCTGGCTTATTGGTATGTGATTTCTCAAAGTTACATTTAGTTTTGGGTAAAATATTCTTAATTCTTAATATGGAATTGATATGCCTATTCTATCATGGTTTCTGTCTCTGCAGATGAAGGAAGAGAATAGAGGAACAGAAAGCAGATTCACTTGCAGCAGAGATAAGGCTTTCCCCAGATCTCCGTGTTCTAGATGACTCAAAAATGTATCTCAGTTTCCTACTTTTTAATACTGAATGTCTCTATTTGCCCTTGAATAAAAAAAATTTCATCAGGGTTCATTCCTTCCATCAAACCATTCTAAATTCCCCATGCCAAAGGAATATGCTATGTTTGTACTTTAGACTTTCCCCTCCCATCTCGATATTAGGCACATTGAACGCTTAAATTGTTGGACAATGGATTAGTCCTGTTATGTTAATAAGTGGTGAGTGTCATAAGAACACATAAACTAGGAGTAGAAGTGGGGAATTCAGTCCCTTAATGTCTGCTTAGTCATTTGACACAATCACGGCTGATTGCACCTCAGCCTCAACTCCATTTTCTTGCCTGCTCTCCATAACCCTTTAACCCTTACTAATTATGAATCTATTTCCTATCTTCTCCTTAAATTTACTCAACTCCCTAGCAACCACTACACTCTGGTTAGTGAATTCAACAGATTCATGACTCTTTGAGAGAAGTAAATTCTACTCATCTCAGTTTCAAATCTCCTGTCCCTTATCCTCTAACTAAGTGTTATCTGTAGTGCCTGGTGAGGTAGGGATACACTTGCAACTAAGACCAAGCCTGAAAGGTTCTAAGACTGTTCTCTCCTACCAACAAGGTAACTGTGTTTTCGTCTTTTTTTCATCATTGAATGTGCTTGTAGGCAAAATTGGGTGTAATGATTGTAACAAGGTCAGCAAGGTGGACTGCATAGAATATGAGTTCTCTGACTTGGGCTATTAATTGGTCCAATCAAGGAGCCCTGGCTGACAGATAAGAACAGGAGTGTCAGAGGTTCTGTTCACTCAGAGCTGGCTCTGAGGGAGCCAAATCAGTGTCAAAGATTTTCAGTGTGTAAATAAAGATGACTTGATGAAGGGATACCTGCCTCTAAAGAGTTATTTCATTGGGTTGCATAGCAGCCTCATTGACTATCACAAGCTCTGCTTAACACAAATTTGTATTTCTTTACTTTTCAATTTGTTCATACCTTACAGTGGCATGACCTTGTTACAGTAAAAGATATTGAAAAATATTGGGAGTTAGCTCTCAAAAAACTAAGTCATCGGTTTCTGCTTAACATACTATCTTCAGATGAATGTGATATAATCCACAATGTCATCAATGAGGTCAGAATTCTTTACCATGTTTTTGTGGTGCAGTTGAAAATCCTGGAGAATTTCTAAAGCTTTACGAACTCATTCAGGCAAACAGGCAGGTGAGTGAGCAGGCATTCATCAGACTTTTCAAGGCTTTCAGCATCTTGTACTCCTTGGTTGAAGAACAGGCTGGATCTATGTTTGTCTTATCTGTCAAATCAGTAATGCCATGTACAGTATTGTATACCTTCGTGTATATTTCCACAGTTGTCTCTGTTGGAATTTCCTGCCAGCCTCTCACAGGTAAGCAACAAATACCTTGTCATTGAGTTGATAGTCCACACTGCTCTCCCATCATTCTCAGCATCTTGCACATTGTCACCTGTTTGAACCTTGTGTGGTGGAAGCAATTCAAGATTGTGACTTCTGTCACCATCTATCATACCCCCTTCATCATGGACACAGTCTCTGGAACAGTTTTGAAGTGCTCCTTCTTCTTATCAATGGTCTTGATTACATGAGAGATAAACTGTCCTCAGTGTTTGGGTTTTAGGTTTGAATCATTCCCTGACCCATTTTGGGAAGTAAGTACGTCACTTTAATGCTCTCAAGACAGCAATGTCGGGGTGCACAGGTCAGTTTCCTGTATTGATGACAATCTTCCTTTTCTTCTGATGATACATTTTGTCCACTTTTTTGATTCATACCTAAAAAATGCGAGAGGTCATCCAGGCAGGTTTTTAGCCTCATATTGCATGTATAGCATCTTAACATCCATAAAATAACATGGTTTCATGCACTTTTCTATCCCAAGAGGCAACAGCTTTTCAGTGCCATCCAGATTGGCACAGACCATAGAAATGACACATTTACTGCTTCACATCCCATCTTTAAATATTGTAGAGCAATCCAGGAATAGACAACAAAACAGTCCAATTACATCTACATTAAAAAATATCACTTGGCACATATTCATTCAAGACCTGGGCAAGACTGTTTTACAGTCAATCATTGCTGCTGAAACTGCACACCCTCACTACTTACTGTATGAAGGTCAATGCAATGCCTAGTCTTAAGTCAATCCAGCCATCCACCATTGTGGGTAAATTCCTTGTGCGCCAGTCTCTTTGTCAGGATGACTCCACTTTCCTGCAGGACTGGACCAGAGATGAAAATGTTCTCAGCTCAAGCTGCTTTGAACTACAGTAGCAGGGCTTCTTCAATGTTGGGATAGGCAGCCATTCTCCTCCTCTTCCTTGCTGGAGAGACTGCTGTTTGTCAAACTGTTTCAAGATTTTTACCTTGCAGACAGTTGAGAAGCTCAGTTGTGGAATTTTAAGTTCTTTAATGATGTCTGTTTTTCACCTGCTGTATCATTTTCTCTTTGTCCCCAGCTGACATCATCTTTAACTTCATCACAGGTTTAAATGTTTCACAAAGAGATCTCAATGTCAAATGATTCTTTTCCATGATTTCGAACTGTTGCATGATCTAATTCTGCTACAATTGGTTAGAACATAAGACCTAGGAGCAGGAATAGGCCATCTGGCCCCTTGAGCCTGCTCTGCAATTCAATAAGATCATGGCTGATCTTTACATGGACTCAGTTCCACTTACTTGCCCGCTCAACTTAACCCTCAATTCCTTTACTGTTCAAAAATCTATCTTTGCCCTAAAACTATTCAACAAAGTAGCCTCAACCATTTCACTGGGCAGGGAATTCGACAGATTCACAACTCTTTGGAAGAAGTTCCTCTTCAACTTAGTCCTGAATCTGCTCCCCTTTAATTTGAGGCTATGTCCCCAAGTTCTAGTTTTGCCCGCAAGTGAAAATAACCTCCCCGCTTCTATCTCATCTATTCATTTCATAATTTGTATATATTTCTATAAGACATTCCCCCCAACTCTTCTAAATTCCAAAGAGTATAGTCCCAGTCTACTTAATCTCTCCTCCTGTCCCAACCCTCTCAACTCCGGAATCAACCTATTAACCTCCTGTGCATCCCCTCCTGTACCAGTACATCCTTTCTCAAGTATGGAGATTAAAATTGTACGCAGTACTCCAGGTATGGCCTCACCAGCACCTGACTTTATCATATGATAAATTTATGCCAGTTCAGCTAATTGAGTGTTATGAGTCTGAAGCTTTGTTCCTCTTGAGTTTTCTATTATGCTGGCAGGAATAGCTGACAATTTTAGCACAACTGGAGTGTTGGGTTATCTGATTTGGACTAATCATGATATCACTGTCTTACGAACTGTGAGAAGGATAATGAGGGATTTCAACAAGATTGCCCGAAACGTCAAGTTTTCCTGCTCCTATGATGCTGCTTGACCTGCTGTGTTCATCCAGCCCCATGCTTGTTATCTCGGATTCTCCAGCATCTGCAGTACCTTTTATCTCTGATAAAATATAGGGTATAATTCCAGAGGTGATCTAGGAGCAGAGAAGCCTAAAGGTGTGTGCACACAAATTATTGAATAGGGGTAGCCTCTGGGCCTGATAAATTGAAACATAGAAACATAGAAGATAGGAGCAGGAGGCGGCCATTTGGCCCTTCAAGCCTGTTCCGCCATTCTTCATGATCGTGGCTAATCATCCAACTCAATAGCCTAATCCTGCTTTCTCTTCATAACCTTTGATCCCATTCGCCCCAAGTGCTATATCGAGTCACCTCTTGGATACATTCAATGTTTTGGCATCAACTACTTCCTGTGGCAATGAATTCCACAGGCTCACCACACTTTGGGTGAAGACATGGCTCCTCATCTCTGTCCTAAATCGTCTATCCTGAACTTTCATACTGTGGCCCCTGGTTCTGGACACACCCACCATTGGGAACAACCTCTCTCCATTTACCCTGTCCTGTCCTGTTAGAATTTTATAAGTCTCTATGAGATTCCCCCTCATTCGTCTGCACTCTAGCGAAAACAATCCCAATCTAGTCACTCTCTCCTCATACGTCAGTCCCGCCATCCCCGGAATCAGCCTGGTAAACCTTTGCTGCACTCCCTCAAGAGCAAGAATGTTCTTCCTCAGAAAAAGAGACCAAAACTGCACACAATATTGACAGAGTGTAATGAAGTTATAGTGAACCTTGACAAAACACTGGTTCTCTGTAATGGGAATATGGTATCCAATTCTTGACACCAAATTCCAGGAAGGATGTGAAGGTACAGAACTGAGTTCTGAGAAAGGGTCATTGGACCCGAAACATTAACTCTGTTTTTTCCTTCACAGATGCTGTCAGACCTGCTGAGTTTTTCCAGCAACTTTGTTTTTGTTCCAGATTTACAGCATCCACAGTTCTTTTGGTTTTTATTTAGGATGTGAAGGTAATGAAACGGGTTAGAATAGATTTGTGAGAATGACTCCAGGGATTAAATCCACTTATGCGAATAGATTGACAAAATTGTTACTTAGAGGAGTGAGGCTAAGAGAACAGAGCCAATAGAGAAACTGTTCCCATTGACATAAAATAAATCAGAACAGAGGACATCAATTTAAGGTGATTGATAAGAGTACTAGCAGCACAGATTTTTTTAAATACAGCTAGTGGTTAGAATTGGCTGAGTTTGTGGTGGATTCAAGCGTGTTTCTTAGAAGGGAGTTGAATAATTATTATCTGAAAGGAAATCATATGCAGGGTTATCACAAAAGTTGAGGAAGTGAGGATGTAAATCTTATGGAAAGCTGGCATGAAGAGAGTGAGTCGAATTGCTTCTTGGCTTACAACTATTCTATAATTCTATAATGTCTGTAATGGCTATTAGATAATTAGGGGGTCTAGCATTGGTTTAAAACTTGTGGCAAAACTGGATTAGACGCTCATGAAGTCCATGCCAAGCATGTTGCAGTCAGTTTCTTCAGACTCATGGCTGCTCAACAAACAATTCTTAAAGAACTTTAATACAAATCAAAACTGGAAGAGACATCAAGCAACTTGTCAACTTTTTGTGTGGACTCCTCCATTTTGTAGTCTAAGTCAGGAAGTTAGAGCAGGAAATAACATATTTTTCACTGTAAGGCTGCTTGGGTTTTGTGCAATGATCACACATTATTCATCTAGCCATGTAGATAAATCAATGAATCACATGGTTAGACAGAGAGGGAGTAGTTGGCTCAGATGTAAACATGATGTGAAATATGGACACCATATTTGAACATTCTCCAGACAGGAAATCATTCTTTGTGTTCCAGCAGCTTCACATTATTTCAGTTTTATCACAAGCACCCCTCCATCAACCCTTGCAACCCCACCCTTTAAACTCCATCTCCCCTCCCCACCTCTCTTTCTCAGATCTAATCACTTTACTTAACACTTCTGCTGCATAACATGCCTACCTCCATGCACTTTATTCCCTTAGGGTTCTCAGCCATGCTTCCTGGATATTTCTGCACATGACCTCCCATCTCCAATTGCCCCAAGTTAGAAAGTCTTTTTCACCATCATCCACCATTTGCAAACTCAATCAAGATAAGAATTCAAGAAATGAGGGGGAAGAAAGCTTTCTGATAATCAGTCCTCTGATTTTTTTTTCTCTTGAGGCTTTACTTTGCATATTGCTTTGCACATTACATGAATACTGGAGAGTTTCCTCATGTCTACCCTGTTACACTGCCTCCCTTGGTGAAGCTCTTTGCCACAGATAGAATACCTCTCTTAATATACCTCCTTGCTCTGTCACCATTTAAACTGAACAATGGCCTGGCATGGAAGAACTCTGTGTAAAGAGATAGAATCTGTCTACACACTGGAACAAATAGGTAGATGACAAATCTGTCTATTTCGCAGCACTTACTTGCAGTTGGATTTCTGAAGGATCACATTTATCACATACTGAGAACTTAATTGGGAGGAGAAACTTAGTTCTACCAAGCTGGCCTTTCAATGTACATATATGAGCTGCAGATAACTGCAAAAAAGGGTTTTCTACCAATTTTTCAAACTCAAACCAGCTGTAAAGTTCAGAAAAATTCATTCGATAAGATCAATCTGCCCTCAGGATTCTGAAGTTTGGCCTCCCAGCTAATTAGGTTCCCGGCCCATCTTCCTTCTTGTTCTTAGGACCAGCATGAGTCCACCTGCTATCACCTCTTCATAATGTGCAAACTCAAGATCTAGCCCGGAGCGTGTTTTGTTGCAGTCGTTGTTGTGGTGTGATGTTTTATTTGTGGTGTGATATTTCCTTGTGTTGTGTGGTTATGTGATATTGTTACGTGGTTCTGCACATTACTACATTGTTGCAATTTTCATGAGTCATTTCAGTTCTCAGCTAGGTTCTGCCAAAAAATTTTAACTTTCAGCAGCGCATTAAATTTTGAGATTGAACCCATTTGATAAACTCCAGAGATATTTGTTTGCATGTCATTCTATAATCCAATCAGAGCTAATTTGCAAAACTTTGCTGTGCTGCTGGAACACAGCATTAACTTGGCCATGAGGGCACGAATTTATTTCTTTGTTGACAGCAGTTCTTGAAACGTCCTGCTACTGGGAAACTGGTGGTAAAACTGCACCATTTTCTAACACTGCTTTGGAGGTTCAGATATAGAAAATCCATATTATCATAACAAAGGTAATGGGGATCAAGAATGTAAATATGGTCTTATTTGTGTCCTTAACCCAGGGCAACTGAGCAATTAATTAGCTTGCTAGAATGAGTGCACTGACTCATGACTTGATTCACAATGATGCCTTCTCATGTATCTTACCTGCTTTTGAAACTCAAGGTATAAGAGAAAAATGCAATGCACAGCTAACTATTTACATTTTTCATACATGTGTAGACATGCTCATACATTATCAGCTTACTTTGTTAATGGTTGCATAATGCTTGAACTTTTATCCCTAGTTGCATTCCCACGGTTTAATTTTAAAGAGATATTCTGGGTGAATTGCTGCGTAATTCTTAATAATTTTATACACCTCCAGAAGATCACCCTTCAGATACATCTTTTCCAAGATGAAAAAAAAGTCCAACTATTCTTTTTGCAACAACTTATATCAATGGCATTTGTTAGGAGCTCTTCTTTGCAAAGCCTTCAACACTTGCATGTCTCTCTGGTTACTTGCTAACTTGAACTGTATACACCATCAAAAATGCAACGTGACCAGAGAAATGTAATTGTTACCTTCTCTGCATTATGTTACTAATCCAATCCATATAGTCCACTCCTACAACTTACTTAAATTTTAGCAGATGGGAAGCAGCAAGGAACTGCTCACCGCCACAAGTAGGTAGCGCAGTTGGGATCCTTGGGTATGTCATGGAATACCATTGTCAGTAAAGATGATTATCCTAAGCAGAAGTATCATAAGCTTTCCTTGTGATTGTGTTTTAGTTTTGTTTTCTTTGAACACTTCTGTTCATTAATTTTAAAATCTTATGGAGATTGAAAATAGGGTTTTTTGATTGATAGGAAAATTCATCCCATTGGATAATGAAACATCTTTTTGTGTTTCAATTGGTACAAGAAGGCACGAGGAAGGATATGTAGGATGACCAACATCAAGGGCATGAGAGAGAGCAGTTAGACACAGGAGCTCATATGATATCCAGGAAAACATTCAGAGTTGGCAACTTTACCAAGAGGCCCTAAAAGAATATGTTGTACCCAGCATCTTGCGAGACCAACCGTCTTCTGATATAGTTCAGTCCCGTTTCACTGCTTAAGCTTAAATTAAAATTGCAGTCATTATTCAACGATGTTCTGGGGACATGACATGCATACTTAAAGCAGTTAGTGGCCTTGCAGCCCGTTAAAATCATGGTGTAATGATGACCATGAAACCATTGTCGATAGTCAGGAAAAGGCCACCTAGTTGTCTAATGTCCTTTCGGTAAAGAAACTGCCATCCTTACCTGGTCTGGTCCATATGTGACTCCAGACTCTCAACAATGTAATTGACTCTCAACTGCCCTTTGGGCAATTAGGGATGGGCAATAAGTCCTGGTCTGGCAAGCAACACCCACATCCGATAATGAATTTTTAAAAATCATTTACTTTTCTTCCTATTGATATAACTTCAATTTTGTCCATATCATATTTAATCTGTCAAAGTTCTACCACATTTATTATTTGTCCAGTTCATTTTGTAAATTCTGAATTATTTAATCGAATTCCATTGGTCCTCCTAATTTAGCATTACCTGTAATTTTTGACCACTTTGTAATGACACACTTCTTTTTGCTGTAAGAGCAAGTTACAAGTACCATGCAACAACAAGGAGCAGTCAGCCACATGACTGCCAAGCATAACCTATGCACTGTCCTTAGCTGAAGAGTGAATTGTGAACGGCGGTGTGTCTGGAATGCATTATCTGTAGAGGCTAGAGAGTAGATCCTGCAAATTCTTAATCTATCTTTTCATTCTGCCCATCTGATTTAAGTTTCACCTTTACAAGGAATCTGTAACACAAATAAATACTCTTCCTTTTCTTCCATTTCAGCTGCAGTCATCTCACTCAGCCCTCCAAAAGAAAGCAGTACGATAGATCAAGATTTGTTGTTGAACCTGTTGCAGGCATCACCTCAAAGATTGGAATTGTATGTAGTTCATGGATAGAAAGTGGGCAGATGGCCCTATCACCAGAAACAAGGTCTTGGAGCAACATGTTGAGGAACCAACCAGGGAGCAGGCTATTATGGATTTGGTACTGCGTAATGAGGTGGGATTTATTAATGATCTCAGAATAAAGAATTCTCCAGGAATGAGTGATCATAACATGCTAAAATTTTGAATTTAGTAGGAGGGCAAGAAATTGGAGTCCCAAACAAGCATTCTGGAGTTAAACAAAGATAATTGCATAGACATAAGGACAGATCTGGCCTCAGTGGACTGGATGGAAAGATTAAAGGGTAGGACAGATGATGAGCAGTGGCAGATGTTTAAGAAGATGCTCAATTGTGCCCAAATAAAATATATCGCAGAAAACAAGAAAGATTGTAAGGGGTCGGGAGCGAATAAAATCCATAGCTAAGCAAGGAAATTAATGATAGTAAAGACAAAAACTAAGGCAGACCTTATTGCAAAGGCACGTGGCAGGTTGGAAGACTAGGAAACTTTTAAAGGTCAACAAACGGTTACTAAAACATTATTAAAAAGTGCCAAGATAAATTATGAAAGAAAACTAGAGCAAACTATAAAAATGGATAGCAAAAGCATCCGTAAGTATATAAAAGGAAAGAGAGTAGCTAAAGTTGGTGTTGGTCTCTTGGGGGATTAGACTGGGGCATTAATAATAGGGAACACAGTAATGGCAGAGATACTAAATCAATATTTTGTTTCAGTTTTCCTGGTGGAGAACACTAGTACCATCCAAATAGTGACAGGTGATACGGAGGTTATAGAAAGGGAAGAACTTGGAACAATCAGAATCACTAGGGGAAAGGTACTGAGCAAACTATTAGGATTTAAGGCAAAGAAGTCTTTGGAGCCTGATGTTCTACATCTAGGGTCTTAAAGGAAGTCACCACAATGTTGATTCTTCCCGCACACCCATCTCCACAAAACTGAAATCTCCTGTGAGTTATCTCAGACTATAAACATGAAGGGAGAAAAGGGACCAGTCTGGATGAGACATGATTTTTATTTCCCCTTTTGAGGAGGTGGACCTGCATGGGAGCATGTACGTGAATACACACAGTGTATTTAAAAAGAATGGAAGTTACAGGCACAGATTGCCTTGTGATATTATGATGCTGTGGCGATAATGGAGATCTGGCTGAAGGAAGAGTACATCTGGCTGTTAAAACATTGTTTGATTTAATATATAGACCATCAGCTAGTGGGAAGGATATAAAGGAACAAATCTGAAAGGAAATTACATAAAATGTAAATATCGTTGAGTGTTTATAATGGGGGATTATAATTATATACTGATTGGGATAGTGGTAGTGTAACGGGCAGTGAGAAGCATTCCAGGAATGAATTTAGGTGAATTTCCTGGAGCAGTATACTTCAACAAGAAAGTAAGTATTGCTAGACTTGGTTTTTGGGAATGAGGTGATAGTGGGGATCGTTCAAAGGACTGTGATCTTTGTATCTTAAGGTTTAGGACTATGCTGGAAAATAAAATTGGTCAACCTAAAGTAGGAAGAATCAACTGGCAGAGAGTGGACTTCAATGGGACAAGAACAGAGCTGGGATAGATAGATGAAAACAAAGGGTTGGCAGGAGAAACAGTAAGCTGAACAATGGTCTACTTTCAAAGAAAGAGTGCCCAGTGTGTGGTGATTGGAGTAAAGACATGGGCAAATGTGCTCAGGCTCCATAATACATGAACTTGATATTGAGTCTCAAAGGCTGCAAAGTCCCTAAGCAGAAATGATATGCTGATCTTCCAGATTGTGCTGAGCTCTACTGGAGATAAGCAGCAAGTGTGAGACAGAGAGACATTCGCCAGGGAACATAGTGGTGTGTTGATGTGACAGGCAGCAGAAAGCTCAGGGTCATTTTTGCGGAGGGAGTGTAGGCATTTGCCAAAGTGATCGCCTAGTCTAGACTTCCTCTCCCTAAATAGAGGTGCATGCTACAGTGCTCCAGCAAAGCTCAGCACAAGCTGGAAGAACAACGTTCCATTTTCCACGTGACCTTCCTTACCCCAACCCCCACACACTAGGCCTTCTCATCACATTGGCTGCTATCACTGTCAGCTACTAATGGTCCCAGTTAGTAGCTATTGATTTCCTCAGGCTGACCTTTACCCATTCTTTTCTCTGTCTGACTGTTGTTCTCTCTCTCTAGGCTTCATCTCCACCTATTTCTTACTCCCCCCTCCCATCTTCAGCGTATATACCAACCTTTCCTGCTCTACAATCAGTTCTAAAGGAGGTCACAGGACTCTATATGTTAACTGTGCTTTTTCTCCAACGGTTGCTACCAGACCTGCTGAGTTTTCCCACCAAGTTCTGTTGTTGTTTTTGATTTCCAGCATTCGCAGTTCTTTGGTCTTTTTTTGTTTAGGTAGGTTAAGTGTGTGGGCAAATATCTGGCAATGGACATGGAAAAGTGTGACCGTGCTCATTTTGGCAGAAAGAATTTTTAAAAAGTCTACTTTCGAAATGGTGCAAGGTTTCAGAGCCCTGAGACGCAGAGAGATCTGCAAGTCCTAGCGTATGAATCACACAAGGTTAGTATGCAAGTGCAAGTAATCAGGAAAGCTAATAGAATTATGTTTTATTGTGAGGGGCATTGAATACAAGAGAGGGAAGGTTATATTTCAGTTATACGGGACATTGGTGCACTGTATCTGGAGTACTGTGTACAGAACTGGTCACCATACTTACTGATGCATGTTAATGTGTTGGAAGTGTACCAGCAAAGATTTACTAGACTAATACCTGGAATGAGCAGATTGCTTTATATGGAAAGGCTAAACAGCTGTTTTGTGGACTTTAGAAGAGTCAGAATTGACTTTGAAATATATAAGATCCCCATTGGACATGACCGTGTGGATGTGGAAAGGATGTTTCCTCTTGTGGGAGAATCTAGAATGAGGAGTCTTGAATTAAAAATAAGCAGTCATCCATTTAAGACAGAGATGGGGGGAAAAGAATTCGCTGATGGTTGAGAGTCCATGGAATTCCATTCCTCTAAAGGCAGTGGATGCAGAAAGATTAATGGGGATATGCAGGAATGTAAAGTTGAGGTTCAAATCAGATCAACCATGGTCTTATTGAATGGTGGTGCAGGCTCCAAGGGCCAAGTGGCCGACAATTGTTCCTGGTTTCTATGTTTGTGTGTAATTTGGTGGGTGGTCACTTGGGTTATGGAGTCAAATTTTTGAAGTGTTGAGTATCTCAAATTTGCAGAAGTTATTTGGGAATAGGAAGTTAATTCTGGCAAGTTGTATAATTTATGAAATGCAAACATATATATGAAAATCTTTTGCCATCTGATAGTGAGAAAGTGATAACAGCATCTAACTAAGGATGACTGACTTTCAAAAGTTTAAATCTGTAGCGTGAATCACATTTTTTGGACTCTTGCCTGATCAAGTCATCATGTTTAGCATTATTCGTACCATCCCAGGGAGGGGAATATGCCACCGTATGACTTTGTTAGCATTTTTAATTGTTTTGTTGACATTCAATGCTGGTTTGTTTGCCAGTAACCAAAGATCCTTGTATGCTCCTGTTCAGTTTCTTATTTCAAAGATGTAAGTGTTGCTTACATATTTTGCATCAAAATGCTTCATTTCATATAAAAATCATAGAATGATTATAGCATGGAAGGAAGCTATTTGGCCTGTGCTATTTCTCAGCAAGAAAACTGAGTTAATCCCAGTCCACTGCCTTTTCCCTGTCGGTCTGTAGATGTTTTATGTTTAGACAATTATCCAATTCCCATTTGAAAACCATGATTGAAACAACCTCTATCATACTTTCAGGCAGTGCATTCTAGATTCTAGTAATTCACTGTGCTAAGACATGTTTCCTCATGTCACCTATTATTCTTTTGTCATTCACCTTTAACCAGTGTCCTCAGTTCTCAACTCTGCCATCAGCGGAAACAAATTCTCCCTATCAAGCTTCTCATGATTTTGTAATCCTCTAAGAAAGAAGCACCACTGAACTTTTCTAATCTATCCTTGTAACAAGTTCCTTCAACCTGGAACTATGTTCATAAATATTTTCTCTTCCCTCACTGATGCTTCCACATCTTTCTTAAGTACGGTACCTAAAGTTGGACTTAATATTCCAGGTGAGGCCAAACCATTGTTTTATAACACTTTGTGATAAAGTCTTCACTTTTGATTAGTATCAAACTTTAGATGGTGACTTATCACTCTCCACACCCTCAACTGAAGAGCCAGTGAGAAGGCGTTCCTACCAATCACAACCTCTGTAAGCCATTTAGCATTCCAATTGGTTGTAGATAGGAGTTCTGATTGGCCAACAGTTTTCTAGTTCCAGTTGTGATAGTGGCAGCAGTAACCACACCCAGGACACTAAGCAGACCCCAGATTTTAAGTTGCAGAGTCTAAAATTAGAATAATGTTCATGGTATGGTGTGGTGGGGAGGTGAGTCCAAGGGGGGTTGCAGAGAGAGGAGTGTGGGGATCTTGATGGAGAGGCCTGGGGAGGGCAATGGCTATGGAAATGAATCCATTGAATGAGGTGCTACGCATTCCTGCCTGATGCTCAACCAGTTTGGCCTGCCGGACTTTTCTTATATCCTGAACTTTTTCTGCAAGCCTCAAAATTAAGCCTGAGCAGCAAGTGGCCTTTAAGTGTAATTGTTGGATACTTAAAGGATTCGGTTGGGGTGAGGGTGGATGTCATCCTTGACCTTGTTCACCCTACATAAAAGGGTGGACCAATGGAAGTGGGTGGGAGAAAGTCAAAAAGAGCATTTGGGAAACTTTACTGGTATTACATGGCTTGGCCTAGCGTGGAGACCATGAGGAGCCAGGTAACATGAGTGGGGGGGCATCAAGTGGCATGAATAAGGCATTGGATGATGGGTGATCGGGCTGAGGGCTGGAGAAACTTTCTGTTTATATAATAATTAAATAAAAGTCCCTCAGAATTGAAGCAGGCATTTTAAACAGCTGGTCTCCATTCCTGGGAGCCCCTGAGGATCCTCTGAACATTTTTGTAGAATGGTTGGCCTGACTACTGTCCTTTCTCAAAGAAAATCCTGTTCTTGCAGACACGTTCTCCCAAGGTGAATGAGTGAAACCACAAATATCCTTATTTTCTACTACTAGCCTTGAGGATGAAAATCCGGGCCATAATCTCTAAATCTGCTGGAGAAGGATATGCACCAGTTTCTTATGGCCATAAAAATGTCCACATCAATGTATAGCCTAGCAAAATGCAGGTATAGCTAGTAGAAATGTAGGAGGAATACTTACAGGAGTTATCCCATGTTCTTAGTGTATCTCAAAGTTCCAGAGGCACTTAATCTCTTGGATATTTATTATTTGTGGTAGCATTCAGTTTTTCAATTTGATGCTGTTGAAAGGAAGCACAGATATGCGCAGTTCATTTTTGCATGCAATAAAAGAACTATCAAAAATGTCAAACTATTAAACTTCAACATTTAAACAGAAATACAACTTTTAAATCCTTTTTATATATCAAGACATCCATTCATCTCTGACTCATACTGTACTTAAGTGAAATGTTAAATAAACTGTGGAAGGTTCAGAAATCTTACTTTTTTGTTCATTTCCTATTTTCATTTTATTTTCCTAAGTTGGAAAAATCCAATGTTTTTTCCACAGTCTCAACAGTCATACAACAGGTCACTCACCTGAGAGATTTCCTTCCTTTGAGGTTAGATATGTCCCACATGCTTGTTCAATTGGAAATTGCTAAGACAATCCTTTTCCGCAGTTTAGTGAAATCAAGTGATAGGTAGTCTTTACATCCATCTGGACTGAAAGCTAATGTAGTAAACGCTAAGTAACCCAACCATAGAGGGGTTAGTTCCTTTGGAATGGATTTGAAACCTTGTTTGCAGAAAAAAAATTCAAGGAAGTCCATGCCAGTGATACAAAAGAGGGAAAAAAAACTCTTTCTTCAGAACGATATTAAAATAAACAAATTGCTCATGACAGCTTTGAATAGCTTTCCTAGAGTTCTGTAAATTCCAGTAGAGATTGGTTGATGTATTGACATGACAATCTGTATGGTACACTCTCTGCAGAACCACTTTGTGGGTAACTCACGATTTTTAAAAATGTATTTTTCTCCCACTTAGTATTACAGGTCTGAATTCTACTCACTTTTCATTTTCTTAATTCGTGCTGAGTGATACCAGTAATGAATAGCATGAAATTTTCACAATTTAGTGGAACAGATTGACGCAAATGTTGATGGAATCCTCCTCTATCATCTGTTGTGTAAGGGTTTGAAAGGGTTAATACTAAGGACTGACTTAAACAGTACATAATGTGATCCTGTGATCAGAATAGGTTAGCACCTAGCAGTAAGCTCATCCTTAAGGTCTCTCCAACAATGCGCATGATACCAATCTAACTTGTAACTAGTTGCCAAACGTGCAGTTAATTACTTATTCAATACAGGCAGGCCTTGTAGATCCCTACACTTGAAGAGAATGTTGGTAACAACTACCCCATGGTGCAGTGCAGAGTCCATTTGTTTACACATTGAACACCGTCTAGTGGAGAATTTTGACTATTTAGGTGGTAAGACCTCACTCTGATTGTCCCAATTGCAGTTTTTCTTCTTGTCCTCACTTCACCACCATTGGCTGCTCCCTGCTTCCCAATATGTAAATGAAATTTGTGCGCAGCAGAATCCCTTTTTCTTCCTCAGTTACGACTGCTGCTTTGACTGCCACCTGGAAGGTGAAGGCATTAGGAAATAGTGTTAAGATTCCAGAGTTTCTCCACTTTTTCCAAGAGACTTATCTATTGAAGGCATTCATCCATAATAAAGACTTATGCCTAGAATTTCTACTGCAGTTCTTTGAGCTCTTACTTCCATTGTTAAATTTCCAAAATTCTGGAGAAATGACAATGTATGGAACAATGGTGCAGAAATTGGCAAAAACAGTAAATGCAATGCTTTGGTCTGGGAGAATAAAGGTTGAATATAGACCATTTTTTCAATGAAATAATCAATGGGTTTTGAAAAATAATCAATTCACTATCTAAATTGACAGTCTGAAAAACATGTCCGGCACTAGAATATTCAGTTGCCAAGTATTATTTTGCAATTAATAGTAATGTGGTTCTTACACACGTGCTTAAAGGATTTTCCTGCAAGGCACAAGTTAGACTAATACATTATCCAGCTTGTCACTTGTGATATGCTTTAGTTTTGGCAGATTGAAAACATGTTATTTAGAAGACATTTCTTGATCTGATTGGGCTTAACCTGCCAAATTTGATCTTTGTGAAGTAGCATAATTTTATATATGTTGCCTTTCATCTGCAGTACCTCTTCACTGAGTTCCTGAAGCAAATAGAACATATTTTAGATTGTCAGCATTGTTCATACCAGAGCCATTGCCACAAAATAATAAATTGGAATTATTCTAGAGATTACTCGCATTTTGTTGGTATTCTGAAACCATCAGTATCCTTATGGAACAAGATATAACCAGCCTCGAGCTGGGCTGAAAAGTTGCAAGTAACATTCATGCCACACAAATGCCAGGCAATGACCATTTCTAACCAGAGAATCCAACCAGATTTTCCTGACAATCAGTAGCATTACCATCATTAAAACTCCCAACATTAACAACTGGAAAGTTACAATTCACCGTCAACTGAAATGTATGTTCTGTGATCTGTAACTCACTTCCTGACTCCGAAAGACTATCCACCACTGACAAATTGTAAATGAGTGTGATAGAGACACATTGCTTGGATGAGTTCCTTTACTGTTGTTGACACAAAAATTTGGAACTTCCTTCCTAAAAGCACCGAGTATGTCTACACTGCTTGAAGTTAAGTAGTTCATACAATTGACTTACCATCACCTTCTCAAGGAAAATTACATGGGCAACAAATGCTGGCCATGTGAGTAATGTTCACAACACAAGTTGAAAAGTAAAAAAAAAACATGGGTCTCTTCCTGACTGTTGGAAAGATGGAAATTTCTGCCACCATCCCTCCTCTGGATTTATAATCATCTAGCAAGCAACAATTTGATTGGAGATAGTCAACATGGATTCGTCAAGGGCAGGTCGTGTCTCACAAACCTCATTGAGTTTTTTGAGAAGGTGACCAAGCATGTGAATGAGGGTAGGGCAGTGGACGTGGTGTACATGGGCTTCAGTAAAGCCTTTGATAAGGTTCCACATGGTAGGCTATTGGAGAAAATGCGGAGGCATGGGATTGAGGGAGATTTAGCAGTTTGGATTGGAAACTGGCTTTCTGAAAGAAGGCAAAGATTGGTGGTTGATGGAAAATATTCAGCCTGGAGTCCGGTTACTAGTGGTGTGCCACAAGGATCTCTTTTGGGACCACTGCTGTTTGTCATTTTTATAAATGACTTGGACGCAGGCATAGGTGGATGGGTTAGTAAATTTGCAGATGACACTAAAGTCGGTGGAGTGGTGGACAGTGTGGAAGAGTGTTGCAGGTTGCAGGGAGACTTGGATAAACTGCAGAATTGGGCTGAAAGGTAGCAAATGGAGTTCAATGCAGACAAATGTGAGGTGATGCACTTTGGGAAGAATAATAGGAAGGCAGAATATTGGGTCAATGGAAAGATTCTTGGTAGTGTGGATGTGCAGAGGGATCTTGGTGTCCAGGTACATAGATCCCTGAAAGTTGCCACCCAGGTTGACAGTGCTGTTAAGAAGGCATACGGCGTGTTAGGTTTCATTGGTAGAGGGATTGAGTTCCGGAGCCGTGATGTCATGCTGCAACTGTACAAAACGCTAGTGCGGCCTCACTTGGAATATTGCGTACAGTTCTGGTCTCCCCATTACAGGAAGGATGTGGAAGCATTGGAAAAGGTGCAGAGGAGATTTACCAGGATGTTGCCTGGTCTGGAGCGAAGGTCTTATGAGGAAAGGCTGAGGGACTTGGTTCTGTTCTCATTGGAGAGAAGAAGGCTAAGAGGGGATTTAATAGAGACCTACAAAATGATCAGAGGATTAGATAGGGTGGACAGTGAGAGTCTTTTTCCTAGGATGATGACGTCGGCTAGTACGAGGGGGCATAGCTTCAAATTGAGGGGTGATAGATTTAAGACAGATGTCAGAGGCAGGTTCTTTACTCAGAGAGTGGTAAGGGCGTGGAAAGCCCTGCTTGCCAATGTAGTTAACTCAGCCACATTAGGGGCATTTAAACAGTCCTTGGATAAGCATATGGATGATGATGGGAGAGTGTAGGTGCTTAGGGCTTAGATTAATTCACAGGTCGGCGCAACATCGAGGGCCGAAGGGCCTGTTCTGCGCTGTATCGTTCTATGTTCTATGACCTTGACTGCTCCCTCCTGCTGATCTCACCAGCGTGTTACTGGTGATGCGAGTAGGGATAGGCTTCCTTATGCATCTGCTGTTAAATTCATAAACAATCTGATTTCCCATCCTGCTCCAATGCGAAAGTTTCCAAAGTTAAAAATGCTACATACAATCAAATGGTCTATATTTTCCAGAGGGAACTGAGATTACAACAGCAATACATGATACTTTTCTGATGAAGGGTTTAGGCCCGAAACGTCAAGTTTTCCTGCTCCTATGATGCTGCTTGACCTGCTGTGTTCATCCAGCCCCATGCTTGTTATCACGTGATACTTTATTTGGATGGGACAAGAAAAGTTTAAATGTTCACCCGAACTGTTAAAATTTGTGTCAGTTTCCCTGGTGATTTTCCTGAGCCCACACCCAATTATGAAATTCTTGACTTAATTGCATGCTTTCTTGATAGTATTTAAATGTGGCTTCTCTCAACTACAGAGCGAGTACTTTGGACATAGTTCACAGCCCACTCTTAAAACTCAAAACTTTCTTACCTCCTGCCAACTTATTGCTGACCCACTTGTTCTTGGAGATTAAAATGTCCCCCTTTATTTCTCAGCATCACACTTTAGGAAGGATGTCGAAGTTTTGTAAAAAGTTTAAGAGAGATTTATCAGAATAGTGCCAGGGTTTTAGGAATTCAGCTATGTTAAGATAATAGAGAAGATGGAATTGATCATCTTAAAACAGGATACGTTGAGATTTGATAAGGGTTTGAGAGGTGTTCAAAGTGATGAGAGGTTCTCATAAAATAAGTGGGGATAAACTGGAAGGGAGCATGGTGAACAGGGGACACAAACTTAACTGGCAAAAGATTTGAAGAGTAAATAGGACACTGTCTTTTACAGGATGATTCACTAGTCTGAAACAGTGGTAGCAGCAAATTCAACAGTAACTTTCAAAAAGGAATGAGAAATATATTTGAAAACCAGAAATTTGAGGACTTTAGGGAATATGAACCATTAGGTAGTGAAATAATGCCACCAAGTCACCCTTTATTTATATATAGCAAGTCCTTGACACTGATACACCTCCTCAGAGTAACCAGAGGCTCTAACACTGCTGTTTATATCTGTCAGCAAGGGATCCCTGATTGGACCAGATTAACAGCCCCAATCAGGTCCACCTCACTGACATCATTACAATCACTACATCCCTCCCCTTCTGAGTCTGAGGGCACAGCCAATTCTCTTCTTTGTAGCTCCTCCTGGGATGTTTTAACATGGAGTCAGGTACCTCTACCTCTGCCTCTGCCTCTGACACGTGTGGCCTGTAATGCACAGAAGCTCGTTCTTGCACCTGGCGCATTTCAGAAGAAATTCATTCTCCCCTTCAGGTGCAAAGGCGTTGAGGTGGCGACATCCGCTGTGTCCATCTCAGACTCCGAGGTATCTTCAACCCTTGATAGAGATGGAGAACCAACGGGTTCTGGGACATTCAGAAAGGCAGTCGAGGAGCCAGGCACATTTTAATCCTGCACCGTTTGCAAGTTTTGTAGCTTTCATATGGTCCACATGCTTGTTAAGGACTGCCACACCTACCCAAACTTTATACGTCCCTGAACCTCATCTCATGTCAACCATGCTTCTCAACCATGCAAGGCCGTTCCTGTGATTCCTGCACCAAACTTTGTCCCCTGAAGTAAAATGTCTCTCTCACTTAGCAGAGTCTCGTGTCTGACATTGGTATTCCTGATGCTGCTTCACCCTTCCCCCAAGTTCTGGAAGATCAGATTTAACCTGGTGCAGATTCTTCTCCCAATTAGTAACTCTGTTGGAGCTATTCTTGTAGTCATGAGGGTTGGTCCTATAATCAAATACAAACCCAGACAGTTTGGTATTGAGTGAAGCTGTTGACTGTTTCTTTAAGCCTGCCTCCAAAGTTTGGGCTGCTCTTCCTGCCAGACCGTTGGATGGTGGATGGTATGGAGTTGTCGTAATACGACAAATACTATTCGACTGAAGGAAATACTAACACTACCTGCTGGTAAATGATGGCCCATTATCGGTAACCAACACTTCTGGGAGTCCATGCACGCTGTTTTTCTATCGTTGTCCCTACGTTTGATGAATGAACTCTATGTATGACCAGCCATTTTGAGTGGGCATCCACAATGACTAAGAACATTGAGCCCATGAAAGGACCTGCATAGACAACATGTAACCTAGTCCAGGGTGTACACAACTATTCCCACAAATGCGGCGGAGCTGCTTGCAGTAATCTTTGTCTTTATTGGCACGCTATGGGCACTGCCCCAACAATGCAGCAATGTCAGCATCCAATCCTGGCCACCAGACATAACATCTTGCCGACATTTTCATTTTGGAAACCTCTGGATGACATTGATGGAGTTCAGCCGATATCTGGTAGTGACATTTGGTCAGAAAAATCACTGCTGCTCCACATAATAATATGCTGTCCTCTATTGTGATCTGGTCTCTCCAGATCCAAAAAGGTTTCAATTCTGGTTATGATGACCTTTGGTTTCCCCCATCACCACCTGCTGTTTCAGTTTTGCCAGGATCGGATCTTTCTGCATCCAATGTCTGATATTGTCAGCTGTGACTGCAAGTGTGTCCAGAAAATATAAGACTATTACAGACTCTTCCAGTGTCAGTACCACCAGTGGTGTATCTGCCAATGGGAGGCAGCTCAGTGTGTCCACATTTGCTACTTGGCCTCCTGGATGGTGTTCCAACTTGGAATATCTGCACTTAATATTAGAGCCCACAGGCCTGAAGCTATGAGCAGATTTGCCTTGTCCTCTTTAAGTAGACCTAGTAGGGGTTTGCGGTCAGTTATTATTACAAATTTATATCCATTGATGGAACTTCCTGACTCCAAATATGACTGCCAAACCATCCTCCTCTATCTTGGTGTATTTATGCTGGGCACTAACCGAAGTCCTGGATGCACACAATATTGGACATTCCTCTCCATTGGGCTGCATATGAGCTAATACTACTTGATGTCTTCCAGGGAAGGTTTGCATGTCAATACCAGATCTTGCTTGGGATTATAGACCTTAGAGAATGGTAGCTGTTTCTCCTCTTCCCTGAAGTCTATGTCTTGTCTACCAGACCATGTCCAAGGCTGACACTTTTTTAAGTGTTGATACAAAGGTGCCAGGATGGAGGCCAGGTTATGCATAAGCTTTCCATAATGGTTCACCAGCCCAAGGAAAGACTTTAGCTCCACTAATGACGTGAGAGCTGAGACACCTTTATCACCTTCACCGTATCTTCTAACGAATCTATCCCGGTGTTGTCGATCCTGTACCCCAAGTAGGTCACTTAGGGTGCCTGGAACACACATTTTTGCCTTCTAAGGCATATGCCTACTTTGGAGAAATGTCTAAGGACTATGTTCAAGTTCTTTAAGTGCTCCTTATTGGTCTTCCTTGTTATTTGCACATCTAGGTAAATGGTGACCAGAGGCAGACTTTGTAAAACTTCTCTATCATCTGCTGAATAATTGTACAGGCTGACAATACACCAAATGGCAGTCTTGTGTTTTGGTACAAACCCTTATGGGTAGTAATTGTAACATACATCTCGGAATCCTCATCTAACCACAATCGCAAAGCTCATGTCCAGTTTCAGGAAGGGCAGCACCCCCACTAGCTTTGCGTATAGTCCTCTATGCAAAGCATTAGGTATATATCCAGCTGCAAAAAGCGATCTAAACATTTGTTTAAAAACTTGACAAAAGCAAACCGATTCATTGGGCTTCACAATCAGTACGACCAGTGTTGCACATTTCGTAAATTGCACTGGCTTGATGATTCCATTGCTTTCCAGCCTTCAAATTTCCACCTCTACTTTTGCCTTTTAACACAAATGGCACTGGGCGGTCCTTACAAAATCATTGAATTGCTTCCTGATCAACATGTGAAGTGGCCTTGGTTCTTTTCACAGTCCCTAGACCTTCTTGAGGAACATCCAGGTATTTAACTTGGACTTCACTCAGGCAGCCATTTCCTAATCAAGGACTGTTGAGCCAGAATAGGTGATTCTTTCTCAACTGATTTCGCCCCATCAGTTTTACTATAATCAGTGGTAATTAAACCAGCTGTAAAGGTTCCTCCATATAGGTTCTTGGTCTAGCTGAGGTCTTGTGAAACGTAAGGGTTGGATTCCATAGCAAATTTTGTTAAAGACTGCAATGACCATGCCAATATTGACCTCCGTTAGAACTGGGATTCAACCAGGCTTTTATTTTGACTGGTTCTGATTTGGATGTTGCTAAGCAATGTAATTGTTCCAATCCAGATGTAGATAGACATTCCAGGGTGTGCACTCTCCTGGATATTGACTTATGAGTTCTGTTAGTCAATTTAGGTCTAGTGGAACTCGAGCCCACAACTCAGAAGCAACTACAATGGCTTGCTGACCCAGATCCTGACAAAAATTTTAACTATTTGGCTGAGGCTTGGCTTTGTTTTGGAGTTTTGCTGTGGGCTGACCAAGAGTTGTTTCACTCAAATGGCACTTTCCTAGCTCAGTTGGGCTGGCAAGGGTGTCCACTTCCATCAGATTACTTTGCAACTCATATGCACCAGTTGCCACATTTACAATGATAAAATCAGTTGTAGTGCCTGTTTGAATTCCAATGGGCTTCAGTTAATAGGCACTTTTGCATGGTTGCATCATTAGTCCCACTCTCACTGCCAGTGAAATAACTCCACAGAAGCCAGTGTCTCATCACCAAGTCACCCTTTATTCGTACATGAAGAGTCCTTGACACTGATCCAGCTTTATCAGAACCTGCTCTCAGAGTCAACAGAACCTCTGACACCCCTGTTCATATCTGTCAGCCAGGACTCCCTGATTGGACCAGGTTAATAGCCCCAATCCGGGAAATCATATTCCATGAGGTCCACCTGGCTGACCTTATTACAATCACTAGAGGTAGCTTTTGCAAACAGCCTGGACACGTAGAATGAGCTGAATAGCCTCCACCCACACTCCCACCTTCTCTCCCTGTCTCTCTCTCTCTCATATAATTCTATGTTCCCATCACAATAATCTTCTCAGCCTGAATGCACAAGCATTCAGTCAGAATTCATTATGCGTATAGTTTCAAAATCGATAAGGAAGGGAACTGCTATGAAATAAGCTTACAAGGTTTCTCTTTATCCTTTCAATTGTTTCTAAAATCTTAATAAGAATCCCTTTCTAATCTTCTTCAATCCAGGGAATGCAAACACAGTTTATATAATTGCTCCTCATAATCTAACCTTCGGAGTCAGTTTAACAGCCTGGAAATTCTGTCCTGTTGTTTTCCAGGGCCGTTTTATCCTTTCTAAGGTGTGATATCAAGAACTGTACATCGTACTCTGGATGTGGTCTAACTAGGGCTTTTTATGGTTGCTGTAGAACTTCACACTTACTTTTTACAGATATTTTCTAATCAACCTGCTCAGAGAGATTATAAGATAACTCTGGAGTAGGTAAGACTTGAACCTAGGACTCTGGCTCAGGGGTAAGGAAACAATCTTGTGCCACAAGAACCCTTGTCCCTATCCCTTGTATTCTAGCCCTCTAATTACAAATACTATCATTCCATTCAAGCTTTAATTAAATGTTGTTCCTGGTGATTACACTTTAGTCATCTGTGCACTTGGACCTCCAAATCCCTTTGGACCTCCACTGATCCTAACCTTTAGCCATTTAAAATAATTACATATATCCACTTCAGTCCAATATTTATGATCTCACACTCGAACTGACACCCACCTGTCACAGTTTGCTGCTCATTTATTCTGTTTTTGAAGTTTGATGTTCCCATCTATGCAACTTATTAATCGACTTATTTATTTTATTGGCAAATTTTGATTTTTGTCAATTGGATTGTTGAATTCATTTATAAATATTTTCATAAAAGTGTTACACATTATTTTAATCCCATTACAGATCCAAATGGGTCCATCACTTCCTTCTAACCACTATTTCTACTCTATCTTCTACTGCATATGAAATGTCCTAACCAGGTAAATAATTTGCGTTCAGTTTCATGATGTTAATTTTAGCTACAAACTCTAATTTAGAACCTGTCTCAAGGGCAGTAATTGCTGTCCTCACCAGCAACATTGACATCCAAAGAATGAATTAAAGCAAATCTTACTGGAAGCCTACAAAAGCTAGATCCACATACATTCCCCTGCATTTAGAGATAATAGGTACTGCAGATGCTGGAGAGTCCGAGATAACAAGGTGTGGAGTTTCTGATGAAGGGTCTAGGCCTGAAACATCAAGCTTTCCTGCTCCTATGATGCTGCTTCCCCTGCATTTACTTTAGTTACTTCAGTTGGGTTTATTAAATATACGTCTCCTTAAAAATCAATGTTGTTTTTCTCAAATTAACTCAGATTTCTCTTAAGTGTCCGTTCACTCTGTCCTGGAGAGATACAGAAAATTGTAAATTCTGTTAAAATATAGTTGCTGGTTAAAATGCAAAACAGCTACACAACCCCTCAAAGTATGGAAACTAAAAAACACTTCTTTAAGTACATATAAGACTTTCTTTCTCTGAATGTAATCAGCTCACAATCAGGTGGACCACAATTTTAACCCTTTGAGGATTGCATTAGTGTTGACAAATTATTTTTCAAAAAACATTGGCATTTTCCAGTTCATTTAATATTCTAAATGTAACATTTTGAATTACGAAAGAAAGTGGACTATTGTAACCTGCTTAATTTTCAGAAACTGAGAAAAAATTCAGCTCTTGAAATTCTTGCCTTTTATGAGAACCTCGTATCTAGCTCAGGAGGTCATATTAGATGGCTTCATATATGCATTAAGTAGTATAAGTATGTTGTGGAAAAATTGACAATAAGGAGCTATGCTATTACCTCTCAACCAAGCACCAGGATACTGGTATTTCAATCAATATTAGTTACATGCTCACCTGATACAACTAATGTACAGGCATCTACTACCTGGAATAGAGTAACTGGAGAATACAGTAGAGCCACGGAACAAATGTTGGAAGGGTTTTAATAAGCTTTTAATTTAATTAGAGTATACCCCCAAATTACAGATTATTTTCATAGTTAATTTCAAGTTTTAAATTGCGACTGTTGTCATTAATTAGTTACAGATTAGTACTTGAATGGTGTTCTTACTGGAATAACTGTAGTTTTGTATGACAATTTACTAGTTTATTATTTTCAAAAAAAATTGCCCCAACAAAGAAATATGGGATTTGATAGGAAAACATGTATTAAAGTGTATCAGAATTACAGATTCACATTGCAGTGTGAAAAGGATCTAATGAAGGGAGATGAGGAATGATAACTCTTGTCCAGAGGATCATACGTTTGGCTGTCAGTCAGACTTACTTGTTTAATGAAAACCAGAAGAACTGTGGATGCTGTAAAAGGAACAAACACAGAAGTTGCTGAAAAAGGTCAACAGGTCTGGCAGCATCTGTGAAGAAAAAAATCAGAGTTAACGTTTCGGGTCCGGTGAACGTTCCTCAGAACTGATGTGTTTGAGACTTATTGCTTAATTGTTTGAGGAGAACGGGTAATGAGAACGGGGAATCATTCAAAATGACATGGATGGTGCAGGTGGAATATTGGATGGTCAACAGATTAGTGAGAATGGTTTCAAGAGAGAAGTTTCCTGGTTTTATGGATAAGATGAGCTCGAGATGGTATGAGAGAAAATCTAGAGAGAGACGTTGGTTCAGGGTTAGGGCAGGAGGAGCTGGGGGTGGTGCAGCTTCATGGAAAAATTTAAAATAGCAAGCAGCAGATGAACAAATTGTCTCAATTTTTGCTACAAGCAAGTCCAGGAGTTCCTCTGACCTTTTTGTAGGGAATGGAAATAAGACCTTATGGAGATGCTTAGTAATGTTGAGGTGACAAACTGAGGCATGATCTTTGCTTTGCAGGATGATCTTGGACTAATGAACAGTCTCAGGAAAAGTTGTTATCCTACCAGACCCAGGATTAAGTGATATGAAGATCAGACACATTCAATTGTGTGCCCTGTGGACATTAGGAGTGATATCTGGGAAAATGATTGGAATGGCAAATATAAAGATTTTACAGAGGTAAAGTAAAATCAGAGCTGAAACAACACTTCTTTAATTACATATAAGACTTTTTTTCTCAACTGTAATTATCTCACAACCACGTAGACCACAGTTTTAACAGCTGAGGACCTCATTAGCACTGACAGATTAAATCAAAAAGCATTGACATTTTCCAGATCATATAATGTTCTAACATGTACCATTTTGAATTGCTAAAAATTGTGGATTGTAATAATATGCCTAACGCTCAGAAATGGGGGAAAAAACTTCAGCTGTTGAAACATTAGATGGCATAAATGCATTAAATAGCATAAATATCCTTTAACGTTTTAGCACGTTTCACCTTCTAGGTGACATCGTCAGCCTCTGTTTAAGCGCTGTTGTTCTGTCCCGTTCTGAATTTATATGGTCCGGCCTGTCATGGTGGGTAGCTCTGTTTCCGGTTTTACTCCATACTGGTGTGTAGATGGAGTCTATTTCAACATGTTTGTTTATGGTACCAGTGGTTGAAAACCAGGTTTCCAGGAATTCTCGTGCTTATCTTTCTTTTGCTAGTCCCAGTACTGTCATGTCGTCCCAGTTAAACTGACATCCTTCTCTGTTGGAGTGAATAGAAATGAGGGAGAGTTGGTCGTGCCCTTTTGCTGTGAGTTGGTGTTCATGTATCCTGGTGGCAAGTTTTCTGCCCGCCTGTCCTATGTATTGCTTCTCGCAGTTGCTGCGTGGTATTTGGTATATCACATTTGTCCTGCTTATTGTGGGTATGAGGTCTTTCGTCCTTGAGAGTAGCTGGCAAAGTGTGGCTGTTGGTTTGTATGCTATCATTATTCCAAGAGGTTGTAGGAGTCTTTTAGTCAGTGCTAATACCTTTCTAATATAGGGTAGGCTGGCCACTGTGTTGGGGCGTACAGTGTCTTCTTGGTGTTGTTTATTTGCCAGGCATCAATGGATGAAGCTGTTAGGATACCCACTGCTTGCAAAGACTTTGTATAGGTGCTCTTCTTCATTTTTGCATAGCTCCGGGGTGTAGCAATGTGTTATTGCTAGCTTAAACGGAGTCTTGACACAGTTCTGTTTGCGGGCGCTGGGGAGGTTACTGTTGTAACTCAGGATTTGGTCTGTGTATGCAGTCTTTCTGGTAAGGAATTCACCGTTATTCGTTCGTTCCACCATTACGTCTAGAAACGGAACTTGATTGTTGTTCTCTTCTTCCCTGGTGAACTTGATCCCAATGAAAATGTTGTTAATAAGGTGGTGTGTTTCTTCTAACTTTGCTTGTTTAATGATCATGAAAGTATCGTCCCATTTCTAGATGTTATTTGCCTGGCAAATAAACAACACCAAGAAGACACTGGCCACCCCACCCTATATTAGAAGCATATGCCCGTCATGACAGACCGGACCATATAAATCCAGAATGGAACAGAACAACAGCGCTTAAACAGAGGCTAGACAGCACTGAAGATGTTAGCTAGAAGAGAGACGAAATGTTTGCACAAAAACCAGTCAGCCCGGCAGAACAACCAACAGCTCTATAATATAAATATGTTATTTAACAGGCTGATGGCCTGAGAAAACCATTTTTTTGTTACTTATTCTTAGTGTTATGATACCAGCTGATTATAAATTAGACAAATCATATTCCAGAATAAAACCTGAATTGATAGGTTTTTTTTGTATAGTTAATTTCTCCGGTTGTCAATAACTGAGTCATAATCGCATGAGGCTGCAGACTTTGTTCAACAACAGAACAAAAGTTTATCATACAAAAGAAAAGAAAGAACAAAAAGAACCAAACTATTTAAATATGAAAGACAGAATGATCTCAAAACAATGTTTCAGACTGTTTCCCAACATTACTTTTTTTAAGAATCCCTACACTGTGGAAACAGGCCCTTCAGCCCAACAAGTGCACACTGAACCTCAGAGCATCTCATCCAGATCTATCCTTTTGTAACTCACCTAATCTACACACCCCTGAACACTATGGGCAATTTAGCATGGTTAATCCACCTGCACATCTTTGGACTGTGGGAGGAAACTGGAGCACCCAGACAAAGCCCACACAGACACAGGGAGAATGTGCAAACTCCACACAGAAAGTCACCCAAGGGTGGAATTGAACCTGGGTCCCAGATGCTGTGAGGCAGCAGTGCTAACCACTGAGCCACCATGCCACCCAATTGTCTGATACAAAGACTTAGGTCTGGAGAAAATACACCCTGCACATTAATTCCTTGGGTTTCTACTTAACTGGCTCCTTCCAAGTTTTTACTTCCCATGAACTGTGAATACAGTTAAGTCTTTTCCAGACCTGCTGACATTAACTTTTCATAAACCCAACAGCCTCAACTTTCTCAGTTGTAATATCGCTCAGATTTCTAAACAAACTGTCCTGACTAGTACATTTCACAAACTAAACCTTTCTGCTAAGATAATATATTCCTTGAATGAACCCAAATCCTTCTTCTACGGGAGAAAATGACTTCTAAATTCAAATTTGGTATCTTTGAACTAAAAAAAAGCATTTTTCTGAACTGAATTTACAAAAACCTGCTCATCCTAGATTCTACTGAACTTAAAACAATGCTAATAACATTACATATTTACCCTACCTATTGTAAACACCACAGTGAACACACCTTTCCATTAACATTACAGGAGTCTGCAATCACTTGCTCTCTAACAAAAATTGGATGAGATAATTGCTCAGAGAGTGGTAACAGATGTTATAGAGGTAACCAACACCCATATGTCATTACCTTGATATCCAAACTCCAAAAAGGAGATGTATACATATAAATTATACACCATTCACCACAACAGGATGTAGGCATCAATGGCTTGGTCAGCATTTATTGCCCATTAATGTTGCAGAAGAATTGTGAAAATGGAAGGTAATAGGAGTATGAAAGTAGAACAATAAATGAGTTGGAGGAGAGTTATTTCATGAAAAGATACTCACAAAAGAGGGTCTTAAAGGTGTTAGGGTGGTTCAGTGGTATGGAATGCAAGGAACTGGTCTTGAATGGCCTTGATAATGAGCAAGGCAATGAATATGGAAAAACGGTAGGAGACAGCTGGGCATAAATATAGATTGGAACATTTACAAGGAAGGAAACATTTAGAGAGTACTAGAGGGGATGAATTCATGGAACAGAAGCAAGGGGAACGCAGGAAAAAAAATGCCAATGAGAATAATGAAGACACTGAGTGAAAATATTGAGGGAGGAAAGGAGACTGTGATTTCAGTTGAAAACTCAGTATTGGTCTTGTTAAACAGTAGAAAATAAACAACAAATGAGGTGGAAGAAATTTGGTGGTGTAAGGAAGAGAAACCATCAGATGAGTAAAATGAGAGACCAAAATTGTGATTTGTTGAGAGTGGCTGCATTGCCATTACAGTGATGAAATGTATAACTAGGCAAAAACACTTTTTAGGGCTAATTTTGAGAGACAATTGGTGGTTTTAACTAAGGATTGACTTTTGAGTTACAACACTACAAAAACCAGAGTGATTTTAATATAATTAATGGTTTGAATCAACGTTAGTTAATGTAGTGATTGTAATGAGGTCAGCCAGTTGGACCTCATTGAATATGAGCTTCTTGATTGAGGTCCAATCAGAGAGACCTGGCTGACAGATAAGAACAGGAGTGTCAGACATTCGGTTTATTCTGACAGCTGGCTCGGAGGGAGCTGGATCATTGTCAAGGATTCTTCTCATGTAAATAAAGGGTGATTTGGTGACAGATACCGGCCTCTGTAGAGTTATTTCAGTGGCAATGAGAGAAAAGCATGTTCTTGAAGAAATACCCTCACAACAGTTGTCTTTGAGTTGGGGTAAGCATTTCTGGCATTACGCCATTATTTGGGAGCCTCAACACATTTGACCCTGCAGTCAAAGACTGGGCCCAGTATGTCGAAAGAATGTATTATTTTTTCAGGCAAACAACATTAGGGCAGATGAAAAGCAACAAGTAATTCTCCTGACAGCTCGTGGGTCTGCAGTTTTTCCAGTTATTAGTGCCTATTTTTCCCTGAGGCACCAGACACTAAAACCTTTCAAGAGTTGACAGATTTTCTTAAGGAATATTATGATCCCAAGCCTCCTCTAATTCTGAGATGCCATCGATTTTACTCAGCAGTTTGAGAACCGGAGAATCCATATTGGGGTTTTTAATTAGATTAAGCCGACTGGCAGAGGGATGTGACTCTGGTTTTACCCTTAATGACATGAATTAAATCTAATTTGATCATTATGATACGAACTTAATCATATTTCCTTGAGATTAGGGCGAAAAGCCTCAAATATTTGAAAACATCACTTAGTATTTCAATATACTTATTTCTTTATTAATTTGATTATTAACTAATATTTGTTGTAGAAATATAGTTGAATTTTAAAAGAGGGATGAACTGGCTTCCCTCTTTCATTTATTTGCCTTACTCAGCATTTATATTTTCTATCAAACTTCACAATTTACAATTATTGTTTCCATCAAAACGCGATCCTTTCTTCTCTTTGACATGATCTATATAGGCTTCAGTAAGGCGTTCGACAAAGTTCCTCATAGTAGACTGGTTAGCAAGGTTTGATGACACAGAATAGAGGGGGAACAAACCATTTGGATACAGAACTGGCTCGAAGGTAGACGACAGAGGATGATGGTGGAGGGCTACTTTTCAGACTGGAGACCTGTGACCAGCGGTATGTTACAAGCATCAGTACTGGGTCCATTGCTTTTCACCATTTATGTAAATGATTTGGATGCAAACAAAGGAGATATGGTTAGTAAGTTTGCAGATGACACCAAAATTGAAGGTGAAGTGGGCAGTGAAGAAGGTTACCTCAGAGTACAATGGGATCCTGATCAGATGGTCCAATGGGCCAAAATTTAGATAAATGTGATGTGCTGCATTTTGAAAAGGCAAATCAGGGCAGGACTTATACACTTAATGGTAAGGTTCTGGGGAGTGTTGCTGAATAAAGGCACCTCAGAGTGTAGGTTCATAGTTCCTTGAAAGTGGAGTCGTAGGTAGATAGGATAGTGAAGAAGAAATTTTGTAGGCTTGCCTTTGTCAGTGGATTGAGTATAGGAGTTGGGAGGTCACATTGCAGCTGTACAGGCCATTGGTTAGGCCACTACTGGAATATTGCGTACAATTCTGGTCTCCCTGCTATTGGAAGGATGTTGTGAAACTTGAAAGGGTTCAGAAAATATTTACAAGGATTTTGCCAGGGTTGGAGGGTTTGAGCTAAGGGAAAGGCTACACAGGCTGGGGCTATTTTCGCTGAAGCATCGGAGACTGAAGGATGATCTTAGAAGGGTTTATAAAATCATGAGTGATATGGATAGAGTGAATAGACAAGGTCTTCTCCCCCAGGGTGAGGGGGTCCAAAACTACAGGATATAGGTTTAAGGTGAGAGGGGTAAGATTTAAAAGGGACCGAAGGGGTAACTTTTTCACGCAGAGGGTGGTGCATGTATGGAATGAGCTGCCAGAGGAAGTAGTGGAGGCTGGTACAATTACAATATTTAAAAGGCATCTTGATGGGTATATGAATAGGAGGGGTTTATTGGGATATGGGCTTAAATGCTGGCAAATGGAACTAGATTTATTTAGGACATCTGGTTGGCATGGACAAGTTGGACCGAAGGGTCTGTTTCCATGCTATATATCTCTGTGCATCTATGACCTTCCACTTGAATCAGTCTGCAGTTATCAAAGAAATTTTAAGGCATTGCGTTTTGCATTTGCTTATCATAAAAGTGGCATTATTTTCTTTCGAAAGTGTTTTGATCAATGACTCATGAATTGAGGCTTTACAAGTTAATTTCATATGTGTCATTGATCCTGTGAACTCTGCTGGCTTAAAAATATGAACTTCATCTTTTTTGCCACATTCTATTGTTGGTACATTTCCACCCAAGAATTATATTGTATCTCTATGCTTTTATCCCCTTTCCTCTAAATAGACAGAACATGAATGAAATGGAACATTTTGAGTACTATCTCTAAATAGGACGTAGTATAGATTAGTGCATTTTTTTTCCTTAAATTATTCCTGCACTGAGTAAATTATTGACAAAGAGCATTTAATGTCCATGTAATGTGCTATGGGGAGCTGGTGATTAGACTTCTCCTTTAATCAGTGCAGTTTTTCTGGTGTTGGTGTGCCATCATTAAATGGAATTTAATGCATATATAAGGAACAATAGGGTAGATAGGAGAAGTGTGGGTCCACTCAAGGACAAAGGAAGGAATTTTTGTATGGAGCCAGAGGAAGTGGGTGAGGTCTTTAACAATACTTTGCATTGGTATTCACAAAGGAGAAGGACATGGTAGATGGTGAGTCTAGAGAGGGCTATGTTGATATTCAGGCTATGTCAGTATAAAAAGTGGAGGAGGTGTTAACTGTTGTGAAAAGCATTAACATAGACCTTAACCTGATGGCTTCTATCCCAGAATGCTGAGGGAGGCAGGTGAGAGAATTGCTCGGGCCTTGTACGAAATTTTTGTATCTTCTTTATTCTCAGGAAAGGTCTCAGAGGACTGGAGAATAGCCAACGTTCTTCCTTAGATTAAGGGCTACATGGATAATCCAGGAAATTACAGGCTGGTGAGCCTTAAATTAGTGGTAGGGAAAATATTAGAGAAGATGTTTAGGAAAAGGATTTCCTCACATCTGGGAAAATATGGACTTATTAGTGATAGGCAACATGGTCTTTTGCAGGTAAGGTCATATCATAAACTTGGTTATGTTTTTTATGGAAGTGACAAAGACGATTGATGAGGGCAGCGGGGTAGATATTATCTATTTGAACTTTAGCAAGGTCTTTGATAAGGTCCCTCATTGCAGATTGATACAAAAGGTAAAGTCACATGTGATCTGCTATAAGCTGGTAAGACAGATACGGAACTGGCTTGGTCATGGAAGACAAGAGAATGGCAGTGGAATGTGATGCTGCTTGGCCTGCTGTGTTCATCCAGCCCCACGCCTTGTTATGGCAGTGGAATGTTGTTTTTTAGATTGGAGATCACCACTGGTGTTCTGCAGGGATTAGTGCTGGGATGTCTGTTGTTTGTGATATATGAAAATGATTTGGAGGAAAATGTAGGTGGCCTGATTAGTAAGTTTGTGGACGACACAAAGACTGAGGGATCTATGGATAGTGTGGACGATTGCCAGAGGATACAGCAGGATATAGACAGGCTAGAGACTTGGGGGGGAGAAATGGCAGTTGGAGTTTAATGCCTACAAATACATTTTGAGTAACATCAACATACAGTTCCCTGAAAGTGGCTACACAACTGAATAAGGCGGTCAAGAAGGCATATGGCATGCTTGCCTTCATCAGTCTGGGGACAGAGTATAAAAATTGGCAAGTCATGTTGAAGATGTATAGAACTTTAGTTAGGCTATATTTGGAATCTTGTGTACAATTCTGCAATCCTCCAGCACCAAGATTGAAAGATAGTTGCCAGTACATTTGCATTTCCATTTACTTCATTTAATATCCTTTTGTCCATCTCATCTTGTTCCCATGTAATAACGACCTTACATAAGACAGCATATCCAATACCACCTCCTTATCAATTTTAAACCCTTCTAGTGACTAAGTCTCTTCTTTTGTCACCATGGCCCTTGCAGCATCTGCTTCACACACAAAGACATATCCAAATGATTAATTTGACCCTTTGTCATGCCTCTTGTCCCAATCTATAAATCCCCCTTTTGATCCCCATGCAGCCATACTCCACCTTTTACTAGACTTTTACCTTTGATATGATTATGGAAAACTTTTATCATAATCCTTTTGCTTCTTGTGTTTCCTTTTGTTACCTCCCTTCCGAACCTTCAGTCTTCAGCAATTGTATTCGCTACTTGACATCCATCATAAATACGCTTTCTCCTGTTTATTTTGTTTTCTATCTCCTTTGTCCTCCAGGGAACTCTGAATTTGATTTGAATCTACCTGTCCCATTTGAGTGAACATTCCTTGACTGTGTCTAAACCTTCAAAGAGGGCCTTGTCATCACATGGGCTGCCACCATAACCTTCCCATTGTCAACTACTATTGGTCCCTATTAGTAGCAATCCCTCAGGCTGATCTTTACCCATCCCCTTGTCCATCCAATTGTTATTTTCTTGCTCTCTTTCTCCGGGCTTCATCTCCACTTATTATTTACTCCTTCCTCCTCCCCCCACCTCACCTTCAGCATGGATACCAAGCTTTTCCTGGATACAGTCAGTTCTGAAGAAAGGTCACTGGACCTAAAATGTTAACTCTGCTTTCTCTCCAAAAATGCTGCTGACCTGCTGAGTTTCCCGGATAATTCCATCACTTATCCTATCTATATCCCTTTACAGGCTCCCTACGTCCTTTTCATGACTTATTTCCATACATCTCTTTGAGTCACCTGAAAATTTACTACCATATTTTCAATCTCTTCATCAAAATCATAAATTGAAAAGATTTGAGACCCCAGTACCACTGCCAGTGGCACAACATTTGTGACATCCTGCCAGCCTGAAACAGTTTATTCCACTCTCTGCTTCCTGTTAGACAGCCAACCTTCAATCCATGCCAATATGTTACCCACGACACCAATGAGCTTTTATTTTCCACAGTAAGCTTTGACATGACTTCTCATTGAATGTCTCTGGAAATCTAAATACATGACTTCCACTGATACTGTCTACAGTATGTAAAGAAGGTAGGTCTCTTTCTTCTGTTTCTCACAGAGTGGAGATTGCAGGAGGAGGGAAGTCACCAGTATCAGTGGAAAGGCATGAGTTCTGAAAGACTGATCCTTGCACTTCCTATCTGAGGCTCCAACTGTTCCCAGATTGAGATAGATAGAGTCCCTCCCTTTCCCCTACAACCTAACCCAGAAGGCAGATCACCCTGGTTTTCCAGTTCAGAAACCAGCCTTTTATTTCAACCAGCTGGAAGGTGACAACCTGAGACATATAAGTGGCCATTAATTGACAATTAGGAGCCTTAATTGTTTGTGGGTAAAGAAACGTCCCCAATGAAACTTCTCACCAAGACTTAATTAGTTCAGTGGCAAGAAGGCGACAAGTATTATGCAAAGGACAGCTGGCCTAATTTTCCTTTCCCGCCACCTCTAGGCAGGAGAAAATTGTGCCCGCAGCTGAGAGCCAACAATTAGGGGAAAATTACCCACTTATGTTTTACTATAGTTATGAAAGCTATTTTCTCATTCCTAATGGCAATAGACATGACCATTTTAAAGTCTATTACTTAATTTCCTGATGTGAACTGACTATTTTCCACCATTGCATTCAATAATGTGACTTATAACTTATTAATATGAAATACAGTAAATCATGGACTAGCATTAAACTAGTAATAAGATGTTAATAAATGAATTATTTTTGAAAAAACTCAACAAAATACAAATTATATCCAGCAATAGATATCATCAATTTAGCTGTGTGCAGTAAATAAACAAGTAGTGTAGTAATCTTTAATAATGCAAACTGAATACACAGCAGATGAGGCAGTATTTATGGACAAGAACAAAGTTTCTGGGTTGTCAGTCATCAGAACAGAAGGAATATAGAAATTAGAGTTTTTATGGTGAGGGCAGGGAGAACCAAAGGAAAGGTAGGGTAGAGGGCAGGACTAAACAATAAAAAAATTTCTGGAGAAAAAGACAAAAAGAGGGGTTCAGTATATTAAAGAAACAACAATTGTGACCAGATGAGGCATCAATTCATAAATAGCAGCCATCTCAACTTACAACGAAGGGACAAAAGAAAGAAACAAATGAGCACGAAAAGAGTGTGATGGAGGCAGAGGTTATGATTGAAGTTTGCTCAACTCAGTATTGTGTCCTGAAGACTGTACAGTGCTGATATGAAAACCAAGGTGCTAACCTGAAAATAAATGTGATATATACCCTGAAATAACTCTACGGAGGCCAGGATCCCACCACCAAGTCACCCTGTATGCACAGTACATGGGACTCTGACCAGCTAGCTCAGAGCCACTCCTTAGAGAGAGGAGAATCCATGTGACTCCTGTTTTTATCTATCAGCCAGGACTCTGTGATTGGCCCAGGTTAACAACTCCATTCAGGGAACTCATACTCAGTGAGATCCAACTGGCTAACTCCTGTTCCAATCACTACATATCCCTATTTTTCCAGTTACAAGAATAGGATCATTTGGGATCGGGAATTTGTAACAGCCATTATCAAGGCTTTTTTAATCTGCTGACAAGACACAGAATAATTCACTTCAGCAGTTCCTCTTCCCTGAGGAAAAACAAGTCAAATATACTATTATCTTGAAATACTTCACCTTCTAACTTGGTCAATAAATGGAGAAATACGACCCCTCAGAATATCTAAATGAGAATGTCAGCTGAAACTGATATTTACACCTGGAGCTTCTGTTTTCACGATCCCCTGCTCCATCACTAGATCTATTGGTTTGCTCATGGAGCTAAATATAAAACATGTTATTGATACATTTCAAGGTCATTCGCAATGTATTTACATAGAGAACACTGATATGCAAAGGTGGGTTGGTGTTTGTGCAGGCAGCAATTTAAAAGAACACAGAATGACAGCATTTTGCTAGCAGAAACCCATATAACTCAAGCATCTTTGTTAGTGCGTGGGAAATCCTCAAAGGTCAAGGAGGTATTCCATTTGAATATATTAAAATGCAAATTCTTGAAGTTTTAACAGTTGTTTCAAATTCTAACTCAGGGTGTGTAGGTTTCTTGAGCTTCCTGGAGCTCACCAGGTAAGGTAAGATGAGACGACAATGGACTAGAGCAATTAGCAAAGAGGTAATAAGAACAGTCACTCACTCCTTTGCCTAGGTGAAATAGTTTCTTTCTTACAGGACCTGTTTCAGAGTGTGTAGGAGACAAATCCAAGACTTTGGAGGTGATTTCTGCCATTTTGGCGTGTTTTGCCTTTTATAATGTCCTCCCCAGCTGCCAGCCTTCACTGCAGCATAAGACCGTCTACATTGGATATCTGATAAGGAACAAAAGAAGCAGCACCAGTATTAGCAGGAGCAGCATCACTCACTTATGGTCCACAGGACAGAGGGATGAAATCAGAACTCTGGCTTGTAAGAGGCCTAGCAAAATGTACACAGTAGAGGATTAACTTTCTGGGTATCATGCAGCATCAGTCCCTTGAGATGCTCAGCCTTACCCATTGCTGATATTTGATGAATTCTGGAAGAAGATGTCTTGCACACTGACCAAGTAGATGCACATTGCCAGCGTAGTCAAGGCTATAACTCTGGCTCTGTCTAGGCTATGCTGGAGACAGCTGTAGAATTGCACAATCTGCTGCACACATATGTATCTCCCAGGAGATGGATGCCATGTTTGACCAGGCCATATTCTACATTCTATTTAAAGATGACCAGTCCAGTAAGAATGAGATGACCCTTACTTTTGCTGCCCTGGTTAGATTTGCCTGCATCTAGAGAATCATAGTTTGCACACACGTGGTAATCAAGGCACATTCAGATTACTCAGTAGTCTTCATAAATTACCATAAGACCGTAGGAGCAGAAGTAGGTAATTCGATCCACTGAGTCCACTCTACCATTTAATGAGAACTTACCATTGGTAAAAGTCTAGTAACTGTGAGAGTGAGTGGGTCGATGCAGCCAGATCACCACTAGATTTTACATGCCCCACCACTCACCCCGCCCAATTTCAGAACCTACTGGTTGGGAAGCCCCTGGAGTCAGTCTCTGAACTGGTGGCAACAAAGAATTCACTAACCTTGGCTATTTAGAAAAAGTCATTTCACTGTTCATAGCCTTTACATCCAGGTCCTCAGGACTGCACTTTGTCAATTAACCAAAGCAATCATTTGCTGTTATTGCCTCCTTGGACCCGGTGAAAAGAAAATGCTATGCTCTGTCTCACAATCTGTGTGGCAGTAAACCTTTAGGATATATGCTCATGGCACTGTATCCTAGTGTGTCATTTGAGAATTTTAAGGTCTCATATTCCACCCTCCCCCACGAACACTAAAATGATACATTATGTACATTGTTAACAATTTAATATTCTAGCACTAATATGTCCGAAGAATGCAATGTTTGTACATGATATCTATATGAAATGATTGCCTGTTGGATTCTTCAATACAATAATATCCATGACCACTTTCTTATACCACAGTTAATGACAGAAGTATTGCTGCTTCAGGTAAAACCACCTATTGTAGGCTAAAATAAAACAAAGAACTGTAGACCCTAAAGGTCTGAGACGAAAACAAAAATTGCCAGAGAAAATTAGTAGGTCTGGTACCATCTGTGGAAAGGAAGCAGAGTTAATATTTTGAGTCCAGTGACCTTCAGAATTGAATTTCTGTTTCTGTTGCTTCTATTGGAATCTAAATACACATCAGAGGATATCTTATGTTTATCTCTGACTCCTACACAGTCATCTCTAGCGCTGCATCAAAGAACATTGAAGGATGCCCTCAGTCTTTGTTGCATCATTAGTCAGTGTTGTTCCTGCTCGAAATTTCCTCCCCCAGTCACTTTCAGCACCTGCTCCTACTGAGGCGTGCAACAGTTCAATGGCATGTTTAGCACTGGACTGCATACAGTCAAGATGTACATCAATCGGCAGCACCAGAAGGAGCCATGCATGGATTAATACTGCCACCCAATTCCCTCACCGGTTATAGGCGCTATTGAATTTTGCCCAGAAAATGTACCAGCTTGAAACAGTTAACAGTGTTTCTAATAGTTAGCTGTAGAAATGCTGAACCAAACAAATTCAATGGTTGTGTCTATGATGTTGCAACAGGGGATTATAAACATCAGGAATATGTTAACTGACAAATTGTAATTTACAATATTATCATCCTTATCAGCATTCCCATCCATGCTGCTACCACATTACAAAACACAAATTACATTCAGAGTTCCTGCCTGGTGCAGTGAGGAAGGTGAGGAACTATTGGCCCTCACAGTTCTCTTTCAACAAAATAATAGGAAAATGCCCCTTTTTAGCGTAATTAACAGCTGTGAAATTGTGCACATCTTTGAAACACATAATTCCTGAGAATACATTTTTAATAACAATAGAAGCTAACAGTAATATGATGGCTAAAATGCCATTTGCTGAACATATTGAAATAAATGATAAAATGTTTATTATTCCAAATGAAAAGTGTATAAGGATGACTCTATATATCAAGTGAGAAAATCAGCTTAATGACAAGGCTCGTTATTAGTGCAGTAGCATATTTGTGCAGGATAGGGCAAGCCAACTATGCAAAGGAGACTCGAGCATGGTACATGTGAATACTGGGACTAATTTTACCAGTTGATGCAGCTGGCAGGGTGCTTTGTCATCCAATAAAGTCAGAAATTTAGCAGTACTGTCAACAATTTTCGAACTGTTCATTTTAATTGGCAGAATGTACCCAAATTTCTCTTCAACAGCAGCACCTATTTGTAATTCTCTCAGCCCTGAAGGCTTAGAAAAGTAGGACCAAATATCATCTGGACCATTAATGTGAACAAGATTGAAGATTTCAGGAAGCTAAGGTGAAGTAGCATATTGGCACTGCAATGTGATTCTCCTAAAATTTTTCATCCATTAAACACTGTGAGACCATCTGCCATTGGTTGTACCATACAGTGTCACTTGTTGACATCTATTTCTTTTAGAATGCACTATGGTAATACAATGGCATAAACTCCCACGTGGACTTTATCTTTACTGTGTGACATCCTGCCTTTTCAGGAAATTTAATATTAATGTCTGCAAAGCTTTTGATCATTTTATATCATTGACACAGTGTGTAAGGATAACAAAATGGAGAACTTAGTCAACTTCTGAAATTTACTTTTTGCTCAGTTGATGTTGAATCCCATTGATGTGTTTGAGTTCATGCACCTTCTTATCACTTTTCTTGCTGCCATGTTGTGGTATTGTTAAGTTCATAATAAGTTCATAAGAAATAGGAACAAAGAGTAGGCCATTCAACCCCTCGAACCTGCTCCCCCATTCAATAGGACCACGGCTATTCCGACACTCCTCACTTCCACTTTCCTGCTATTTTCACAAAACCCTTGATTCCCCGACTTATCAAGAGTCTGTCTATCTCAGCTTTACAAGTACATAAGAACTGAGCCCCCACAGTTCTCTGTGGCAAAGAGTCCCAAAGATTCAGTATCATCTAAGAGGAGAAATTCTTCCTCATCTCAATCTTAAATTGGCGTCTCTTTATTTTGAGGCTATGTCCTCTGGTCCTGAGCTCTCCCATGAGGAGAAACATTTTCTCAGCATTAACCCTATCAAGCATCTTAAGAATCCTGTATGTCTCAATGGGATCACCTCTCATTCTTATAAACTTCAAAGATTAGAGTCCCAACCTGTTTAACCTTAGCTCAAAAGACAATCCCTCCATACTGGGCATCATGCTAGTGAAACTTCTCCAAACCTCCTCAATAAAATAATATCTTTCCTTAAATAAGGGGACCAAAACCATTTGCAGCATTCCAGCTGTGATCTGAACAGCAACTTGTACAGCTGCAGTAAGTCTTCCCTCTTCTTGTATACAAACTATCTTGAGATAAGGGCCCATTCCATTAGCCTTCCTGATTAACTACAGCATCTGTATGCTAGCTTTCTGTTTCTCATGCACAAAAGTACACCAAAACCATTTTTTGTTACAGCTTTCTGCCATTTTCCTCAATTTAAATAATACTGTTCCTTTCTTTTCCCTCACATTTCCTCACATTATACTCCATTTGTCAACTTTTTTGCCCACTTATTTAACCTGTCAATATTTCTCAGTAAGCTACTAATTAACTGTTCCAATATAGTTGGCAAATTCAGTAAAATAGATTGTCTCACATGCAATTCTAGCAGCAGGATGAGAACCCCAGCTTTTAGAGAGGAATAAGAGCTTCAAATCCATCTTCAAGACCATAGCAACTGCCGAAAGCAAAAAATTAAAAATTCTGGTTCTGTGGGAAAGTGACCCTACCCATTCAGACTGCTCCTAATGTTCTAACTTTAAAAAAACCAAGGCATTATAAGCTGTTTATATTATTGGTTTTGGAGCAGACCGCTCCACACCTCTGCCTTAAAGCCTTTCATCCAAAAAATAAACCAGAACAAAATACACCTCTTAAAGCTATAGTGTCATCATACCTTCCTCCTAAAAAAAATGAACTATCGATATGTAAAGGTGACTTTATTTTGGAAACTTTTAGTTTTTTGCTATTAGTACACCCCAATACGTATACTTTAAATTGACACTAAGCTTGCAAATATTCATTACTACGTCCGTTTCAGTACACGTTTCCCAGCCAATTAACACCTCTGTCTTTCTTCATCAAAATTGCAACAACATACTGGCAATTACATTCTCTTGCCCTGCCACATATACAATTTTCATATTGAATGGCTGCAATAATAAGCTCCAAATTTTTATCCTTAAATTTTTTTCAAAAACTTTAAGGTGTTATGATCAGTAAATACAATTGTCTCAGACATTTTGCTGGCAACATAAATGTTGAAATTTTGTAGCGCCAACACCAAATTCAAGGTCTCCTTCTCATTCATGGAATATTCCTGTTGATGATTATTTAATTTTCTGGAAAAATACCCAATAGGTCTTTCTATCTTCTCATTGTCTTCTTGCAAGAATACAGCACTGACACCCACATCACTCATATCAATAACCACTTTGAATGGCTAATTAGGTGCGGTTAACACTGGGGTCATGGTTAACACAGCTTTCAGGGTGTCAAATGCCTTCTGACAGTCTGTCGTCCACTGAAATTTCCTGCACTTCTTCAATAATTCATTCAGTAGTACTTCCCAGCTTATTCCCACGTATCTCCCCATGTGATTGTAATAATCCTTTCGGGTCATTTTGATTTTCCTCTGGAACGTCTATCCCAATTTTTGAGAACTTCCTCATTGTCCAATTTAATTTGAGGAATATCCAATTCAGAATCCTCTGAACTTGGCTCTTTTCTCTGTTGTAACTAGGAACACATTCTCCTTTTGCTTTCCTTCCCTATCAAAATATCTTTTGGGTGTATTCACATGACACACACTGTGAGATTTCTTTCTATCTGGTGTTGTTATCAAATAATTAACCTTACTCAATTTTCTTTTTATTTGAGAAGGTCCACTAAACCTTGCCTTTAAAGGTTCACCTGCCACTGGAAGTAACACTAACACTATATCTCCACTGGTGGAATTATGAATTTTCGATTGCTCTGTTTCCTGTTTCCACACCTGCTGTGCTACTTTTAAATGCTATCGAGCCAACTCACCCACTCTATTTAATCTTTCCCCAAAATTTGACGCAAACATGTGGTCATGGACTCATAGAATCATACTGCACAGAAACAGACTCTTGAGTCCAACCAGTCCATGCCACACACAATCCCACCTGCCTAGCCTTGGCCCATATCCCTCCAAACCTTCCTCATTCATGGATTTATCCAAATGTCTTAAACATTGTAACTGTACCCGCATCCACCACTTCCTCGGAAAATTCATTCCTCACACGAACCTGTGTCTGTGTAAATAAATTACCCCCCCATGTCTTTAAAATCTTTCTCCTCTCACCTTAAAAATATGGCCCTGGTCTTGAAATCCCCTACCTCACCAAAACCCACCACAACTTCAACATAATGTGTCATCTCCTTTACTCAAAGGTCTGAGCAACAAAGGCAAGTGTGCTAAACATTTTCTTAACCACCCTATCTATATGTGATACAAGCTTCAAAGAATTATGAACTGAATGCCTAGGTCTCTCTGTTCTACAACACTACCTAAGGTCCTACAAGTCCTGCCTTTGTTTGTTTTACCAAAATGCAATACTTTGTGTTTAGCCAAATTAAACTCCATCTGCCACTCTTCAGCTCATTAACCCAATTGATCATAATATCTTTGTAATCTTAGATAACGTTCTTCACTGACCACTGTACCACCAATCTTGGTGTCATCCACAAATTTACTAACCATGCCTTCTATATTGTCATCTATATACCATGGAACATCACTAGTCCAAAATCAACCCTCCACCATCATTCTCTGTCTCCTGCAATTAAATCAATTTTCTTTCCAATTGGGTGGCTCACCCTGATTCCCATGTGATCTTACTTTACTAAATAATCAACCATGCTGAACTTTCTCAAAGGCTTTACTGAAATCTGAGATAACAATATCTGCCCATCTGCTGTCCTCAATCTTCTTTGTTACTTCCTGAAAAAAACTCAAGTGTGAGAGATTTCCCTCGCACAAAACCATGTTGACTAACCCTAATCATTCCTTGCCTCTCTCTAAATGCATATTTATCCTATCTTTGAAATCACTTCCAACAACTTACCCACCACCGAAGTCAGACTCACAGGTCTATAGTTCCCAGGATTCTCCTTGCATTCCTTCTTTAACAAAGGCACAACATTAGCCACTCCCCAGTCATCCGGCACCTCACCCATAGTTATAGATGGTACAAATATTTCTGCAAAGGGCCCCACAGTTTCCTTCCTAACTCCCATAACGTCCTGAAATACAGTAGATCAGCTCCTAGAGATTTATCCACCTTTATATTTTCTACGACATCCTGCAATACTTCTCTGTCATGTGAACTGTTTTCAAAACATCAATATTTATTTCCCTGAGTTCTCTTGCCTCCATTTCTTTCTCCAAAGAGCTCTAGTTGACCAATTTCTTCTTAATTTCAGTGGTCCTCTCACCTCATGCCCAAAAAGTAATTCAAAGGGACTGAATTTAGTTGAATCATTAGGTCCATACTTAATTGCAAAACGTACAAATGGAATTCCTTTGTCCCAACACTTTTAGTTTAAAGATTTCAAGAAGATTTATAGCTCGGGTTGTGGATCAAGTTGTAGACATGCTCGCCAAGCTGGTGGGTTTGGTTGCAAACATTTTGTCACCCTGCGAGGTAACATCATCAGTGCGTCTCCAGCGAAGTGTTGGTGTTCTGTCCTGCTTGTTATTTATGTGTCTCAGTTTGCTGAGGTGATTGGTGTTATTTCCTGGACATAATGGTATAACGCAAAAACAACGGGGAACTCCAGACTAGTGCATATAGAAAGACCACACATACAGACCAAATACTCAATTACACTAGCAACCTCCCCAATGCCCACAAATGAAACTGCATCAGGACACTATTTACACAAGCCACAACATATTGCAGTAACCCGGAACTATGCAAAGCAGAACAGGAGCACCTATACAGAGTCTTCAAAAGAAACGGATACCTGAAAAGTACAATCCGCCTGAGACAGACCGCAACAGGAAGACACAACACGGCCAGAATCACTAATCACCCTACCGTACATCAAAGACATTTCAGAGATGACCAGAAAACTACTCAAAACCCTAGATATCAGAGCAGCCCACAAACTGACAACCACCCTATGACAGCTACTGATGAACGTTAAGGATCCCAAACCCAAAATGGCAAAACTGGGGTAATATACAAAATACCATACAAGGACTGTGAGAAACACTACATGGGCCAAACCAGAAGAAAATTGACAATACGGATACATGAACACCAACTAGTCACCGATTCTCACTTATCTCACTACACACGGACAACGAGGGACACGAATTTGACTGGGACAACACACCGATAATCGCACAAGCCAAACAGAGACACGCCAGGGTATTCCTAGAGGGCTGGTATTCCAGGCCCCATCAACAAACAAAATGTATTAGGCCCTGTGTACAAACCATTGAGAAACAAAATCAGAAGTAATACCAATCACCTCAGTAAACCGAGACATATAAATAACAAGTGGGACAGAACACCGACGCTTTACTGGAGATGCACTGACAATGTTACCTAGCAGGGTGACAAAATGTTTGCAACCAAGCCCATCAGCTCAGTGAGCACGTCTACAACCTCACTCTGGACAGTCTTGACTTTAAGCCCTCAACATGGTCTTTAAAGTTTGATGCCACTGTTCGAATGCTCCCTGTGATTCTGGATGGTACGCAGTGGATTTGAATTGTTTTATTCCTAAGATATCCACAACTTCCTTGAATAACATTGATATAAAATTTGACACTTGATCTAGTTATATTTCTGTGGCTAGTTCATATCTGGTAAAAAAAATGAGTAACTTTTCCACAATCCTTTTAGCCATGATACTGCAAAATGGAATGGCCTCTAGGAATCTAATAGACACATCCACTATGGTCAACAAATACTGATTCTCACTTTCTGTTTTAGGTAGGGGTCCTACGCAATCAATTAGACTCTTGTAAAAGGTTCCTCAAATGCAGGAACTAAAGGTGCTGGTTTTTACCACTGCCTGAGATTTTCCAATTACCTGACACATATGTCATGTCTTTCAAAACCATATCCTTCTGCAGTACAGGCCAATAAAAACATTTTCGTATTTTGGCTTGAGTTTTCCTTACTCCAAAATGGCCTCCAACTGGTAATTCATGTGCTACCTGCAACACCTCCTTTTTACAACCCACCAGTAATACAACTTGATGAACTTCTGCCCATTTCTCTTGCAACTGAATATGCGATGGCCTTCATTTCTGCATCACAACATCATTTTTAAGATAGTAACATTCTGGGATGCACTTAGACTCTTCTTCTGTGTATGCTTTTTGACACAACTGCCTTAGTTTTTCATCTTTCCGTTGTAATTCAGCTAATTTCTCTGATCTAAAATATCCACTTGGTCCTCCAGCTATTCTTGTTTTGTTCTCAACCATTTGAGCAAACATTATTTCTGATAATTGAACTTCAATTTCTTTATCTTTATTCTTTGATTTCTCCCTACTGTTTCCACATGTGGCTTTGTAACCTTGTTAGTCAGGAAAAATCCCAGGATATGCTTCCTGCAATACCTCAGTGGTATGATTTTCCACTGGCTTTTCAACCACAGTAGGTATCACACCCACCTGTGATCCAGCTATATCATTACCAAGGATAAACTGTATTCCTGGAACCGAGAATTTCTCTCTTACTCCAACCACAACTTGACCATTTTCACTGGACTCTCTGCCCTCACTTTATACAATGAAACACTGCTCTTCTCACCATGAATTCTACATATTACCACTTTTTCTGGCAATACTCCTTCTGAATTATATACCTCCTCATATCTCACCGTCAAAGATTGACTTACTCCCATATGTCTTAAATTTTTAATCTCTTTACCTACTCCTCCTGACATATGCAAGTAAACCTTACCCACGCAAGTAAATTCTTTAAAGAGATCTGGCACTTTCTTCTCAACCAACCCCTGACCAGGTTTACATTTTTTTGCAGCTTTTTAGCTTCCACTATGTTTTCCTTTACCACTTCAACAAGTCTCACTGGCTTATCCTGTTTTCCCTTATCCATCTTCCCGATGTTTTTTCTAAACCACCAACACCGTGACTTCACATGGCCTACTTTATTTCATGGAAAACACCTGGGCTTTTTTTACTTCTCTTTCCCCTCATGGGTTTCCTTTTTCCCCTGTGGTAAACTATATTTACTATCTTCAATGAGATCTCCTTTTTCCTCACCAACTCAGGATTTCTCTTTTTCCCAAATTCCAATCCTTATAGATTTAAATTGATATTGGAAGCCAAATTTTGATTTATCAACCAATCCATAATCATCCGCCATTTCCGCTGATAATCTTGCAGTCTTAATTCTCTGCTCTTCCACATGAGTTGTCATTACTTAAGAAAGTGAATTTTTGAACTCCTCCAAAATAACTGTCTCTCTAAGAGCATCATATAGTTGATCTACTTTCAATACCTTTGTTCGCCTATCAAATCGAACTCTATGTACGTTTGACCAGGTTCCCTCCTTAGATTCCTGAAATGTTCTCTGTAGGCTTCTGGCACTAGCTCATTTGCTTTTCACCTGATCATTCTCCTCAGAAACCTCTAGTGATGCAAATACCTCACTCGTTTTACCTACCAAATTTGTTCAGTTAACAATACCGATGTGGTCACTGGCCACTTCATTTATTTAGCCCCTCAAATGAAATGATAAGGCTTCTTGTCGAACTTAGGCAATGTTTAGACATACTTAAATGGATCCCCACCAGGCTTTTCGCTACAATTGGATGCTCTCCATCACTATCCTCATTCCTGCACCATTTTAAGTTGACTTTGAGGTTTCAGTTCCAACCAAGTTCAAAATATCTCCCTCCCTTTCTTCTCTCTCTTTCTCCCTTTCATCCGTTAGGGCCTTCCTTTCCTTTATTTTCCTTGCTTTTAATTGTAATTCAAATTATTTCATTTCTTCCTTATCTTTTGCCTCTAATTCAAGCTGTTTCATTTTTAACTGAATTTTAGCCATTTCCAAAATATTTGCCACAATTATTTCCCCATTCTTTACAGACACAGGCAACCATGGCTCCAACTTGTTTGTCAATACCAAAGGCTTTGCCTTACTCACTTTCTGCAAAACTCCTGATGCGACTTCTTCCACCCCCAGGAATCTCTTAGTTACTGAAAGACCCATTATTATACAAAGCACAGCCTGTTTAAACCAATTGAATGCAACACTGCAATAAAAAAAACCAACCCTCATCACTTACTGCCTTTGAGTCCAATAATCCTAAACCCAACCTAGAATTAGAGATTTTTATTCCAACAAGACCCCCACAATTTGTTATGGACTAGACCAAGCCCACTCAAAATATTAAGGAGATAGCCTAATCCCTGCCTTTCCCTTTTTTTAAAGACAAGTGCCAGGCACTGCGTTCCGGATACAATTGAAGCAAAACACACTTTATTCATAGACTATAGTTAAAATGTAACAAAAGAAAGAACTGGAATAACAACTCTATTGGAAAACTGAACAGAATAATAGATTACTTAACTACTAAACAGTAACTGTTCCAATATATTAACATCCCATAAACACACCCTTGACAAAGGCAAATTTAGTAAAATAGATTGTATCACATGTAATTCTCAACAGGAGGAAAAACGTTGAGATAAAGAGAAAATTCTGAGAGAGAGAGTAGCAGGGACCGATGTACTGCAGCTCTCAAACCCAGCTTAAAGACCCCAGCAACTGCTACTGAAAAACTAAAACTAAAAATCTTGGCTCTGTGGGAGCTTGACCCTACCCAAACAGGCTGCTCCTATTGTTCCAACTTTTAAAAAAAAACTTCAAGGCTTCACAAGTTTTTTTTATCGGATTCAAATAGACAGCTTTGTACCTCTGTCTTAAAATCTCTCTTCAAACCAAAAGGACAAAATACATCTTATAAAACCAGAGTATGTTACAATTGCTTCTTGTTCTTTATTCTTTCATGGAATGTGGGTGTCTTTGGCAAGGCCAGCGTTTGTTGTCATTAAATTGAGTGTCTTGCTAGGCCGTCTCAGAGGACAGTTAAAAGTCAACACCATTACTGTGGATCTGGAGCCACATAGAGATCAGACTGGATAAGCAGACTCCTTCCCTAAAGGACATCACTGAGCCAGACAGGTGTCTACAACAATCAATTGTAGTTTCATAGCCTCCTTTACTGGGACTAGCTTTCAATTCCAGATTTGTTAATTGAATTTTAATCCCACTAGCTTCTGTGGTAAGACCTGAACTCATGTCCCTACAGCATTATCTTGCTCTCTGGATTACTAATTTATTGGCATTATTACTATGTCACTATTTTTCCTAATGATCATGGTTCAGTCTTCGTTGTTTTTATGTTAAAAGGTAAACTAGAACACAACAGGGAGGCATAACAGAACAGCTGGTGGTATGATACCATTAATTTAATGTCAATTTTGATTACTTAAGATGACCAATTCAGAAGACATTAGGGCTGTTATGATTAGGACAAGTGCAGAACAACTGGCCTGCCCTACATTAACACATATTCTATCATTTATGAAATATATCTGTTCAATTTGCGCATGTACGCTGATTGCACATAATAATGCGTATAATGACAAAACAAGATTCAAATAGATAATAATAATTATGTACTCATTAAATCCCATCTGCTCTCTATGCAGAAAAGGGAGGTGCATATGAATGCCATGAAATACAATCTACAATCACACCAGTTGTTTTAGGAAAAGCAAAAATGCACATATTATGAGAAATTATGGTTATGATGATAAAGGTTGAGTACTAGCTGGCAAAACGCGCCATAATGACAATTGATAAAATACCTGGAATTGCAATATTTGTAGAGTCTCTACTGGATTGTATGGAAGACAAAGTCTTTAGAAGAATTGCTTTCAAAGGGAGGTCGTTACAGAAATATACCATATTGCCGTTACTTCCCTCCCTGCACATTGCATTGAATTGAATGCTGGTCCAGTGCCACCTCCAGCGCATATGGAATCCCCAGCTTCAGCAATAGTATGTAAGTGGGAGCAGTGAAGTGGACAGTTGATTGTTTCTGGGCCATTATGTAGTTCTGCACAAACAACAGTGGTGCTGGCTTTCAAATCAATAATCCTTTAGCATAAATGTTCATTTTCTCAATGCTGAGTCAAGCTTATCAAGAATAAAGTGAAAGTTGCCGTAGTCTCAGAGGACCACAGGCTCCTCTCTCAAAGAGAGACATGTTTGGTGGTGAATTTAACCTGAGGGTCTCACATCTCAGGTAGGGTTGAGAAGATGGGGCTTTCATAGTGACCTCATCAAGGTTTATCTGCATACAGGTAGTACACTCCTACAGCTAGCTCTTTAGTTATGTACCAATTCATCAATGTTTCCTTCGAGCAGCAAAACAAATAACAGTAGAGATAATAATAGTAGAAATGATAATAGAAAATTACAAACCATAAGAAGCAACACAATAAGAAGACACAATAAACACATACAACACTGTTGTATATGAGCGATAAAAATCATTCTTTAACTATATTCATATAGTTTGCAATATTTTTAATATGCAATGTGCAGAAAAGAAAGTGTCTGATATTCAAAACATAATTAAATGGCTGACTCCTTATACATCACTGTTGTTTGCTTGAAAGGGCATCTGGCATGAATTTTGAAATGGTAACTTTCATCACTGTCTGTAGAGCATTCAAGGTGACTGCTTTCCTTCTTGTTGTTTGTGGACAATTTGGGATAGTGTAGACTGTGAGTTACATACATCCGAAAATCCTTTATCACCTTCTCCAATATATCACTTCCTATTCTACAGTATCATAAGCACTAGCAACCATTAAATATTTACACTCAAACAAAAAACCTCATTGCATCCTATTCACTACTGAAGATAATGATTTCCCATTTATTTATTTCACCTATGTCAGGTGTGAACTCAAACAAAATACTTTAATTACGGATTCTACAGTGATAGAATAAGCATTAATTCTTCAACAAAGATCTTAACGATTTGTTAATTGGAAAAAATATTCTTATTCATTTGTCATCATGATCCTTCATTCATTTTTGGAGGTTAGCAATTGTCAGATCAGGGTTCAACACAGGTGAAGTCAGTTATTGATTTATGCCGTTACTGAGATATTTGTATCATTGATAGCCACAAGTGAGGTGCTGTCAGAGGGATGTAAGGGCTCAGGAACATAATTCTTTGAATTTTGCATCACGTATAGACAGGGTGGATAAAAAGGCACTCGGCATGCTTGCCTTCATTGCTCAGTGCTTTGTGTATAGGATTTGGGAAGTCATGTTGAGGTTGTAGATGACTTTGGTGAGGCCTCTTCTGGAATAGTGCGTCCAATTCTGATCGCCCAGTTATAGGAAGATATTATTATGCTGGACAGCATTCAGAAAAGATTTACCAGGATATTGCCGGGTATGGGATGAGTTATAAAGAAAGGCTGGATAGGCTGGGACTTTTTTTCACTGGAGCATAGAAAATTGAGAAGCGACCTTATTTATAGATGTTTACAAAATAATGAGGGGTATAACAGAATTAATGGTAATTGTCTTTTATCTAGGATAGGGGATTTCAAGACTGGAGGCTCATTTTTAAGGTGAGAAGAGAGATTTTAAAAAGACATGTGGGCATTTTTTTCACACAGAGGGTGGTTTGCATGTGGAATAAACTTCCTGAGGAAGTGCTAGATGTGGGTACAATTACAACAGTGAAAAGTCATTTGGATAAGTACATAAGTAGAAAGATTTGGAGGGATATGGGCCAGGAACAGGCAGGTGGGACTAGCTCAGTTTGGGATTATGTTTGGTATTTACTGGTTGTACTGAAGAATCTGTTTCCATGCTGTTTGACTCTATGACTCTAAGTGACAAAGGAGACTGATGAAGGCAGAATGGTGGACATTACCTGTATGGACTTCAGCAAGGCTTTCAACAAGGTTCCTCGTGGTAGACTGGTTAGCAAGGTTGGATTGAATGGAATCTAGGGACAGTTCGTCAATTGGTTATAAAATAGGCTTAAAGGTAGGGGACAGGAGGCCTGTGACCAGCAGTACGCCACAAGGATCAGTGCTGGGTCCACTGTTTTTTTGTCATTTATATAAATGATTTGGATGTGAATGTAGGAGGTATGGTCAGTAAGTTTGCAGATGACACCAAAATTGGAAGTGTAGTGGACAGTGAAGAAGGTTACTTCAGAGTACAATGGGGCCTTGACCAGATGTGCCAGTGGGCCGGGGAGTGGCATATGGAGTTTAGTTTTAGATATATGTGAAGTGTTGCATTTTGGTAAGGCAAATCAGGGCAGGACTTATACACATTAATGGTAGGGCTCTGGGGAGTGTTGCTGAACAAAGGGAGCTAGGTGTTCAGGTGCATAGTTTTTAAAAGTGGAGTCGCAGGTATGCAAGGTGGTGAAGATGCCGTTTGACACACTTGCCTTCCTTGGTCAGTGCATTGAGTATAGGAGTTGGGATGTCATGTTCTGGCTGATTAGGCCACTTTTAGAATACTGCATTCAATTCTGTTCTCCCTGCTGTAGAAAAGATGTTGTTAAACTTGAAAGTGTTCAGAAAAGATTTACAAGGCTGTTGTTGGAATTGGAGGTTTGAGCTATAGGGAGAGGCTAAATTGGCTGGGGCTTTTTTCCCAGTGTGTCAGAGGCTGAGGGGTGACTTTACAGAGATTTATTAAACCATGAGGAGCATGGATAGGGTGAATAGCCAAGGTCGTTTTCCTAGGATAGGGGAGTCCAAAACTTGAAGGCAGACTTTTAAGGTGAGAGGGAAAAGATTTAAAAGGAACCAGAGGGGCATCGTTTTCACACAGAGGGCGGTGCGTGAATGGAATGAGCTGCCAGAGGAAGTGGTGGAGGAGGGTACAATAACAACATTTAAAAGGCATCTGAATAGGTACATGATTAGGAAGGGTTTAGAGGGATATGGGCCAAATACTGGCAAATGGGACTAGATCAGTTTAGGATATGTGGTTGACATGGACCATTTGAACCAAAGGGTCTGTTTCTGTGCTGTATAACTTTATGACTCTATGCCTTCATTCGGGTCTATGTTTTGCTCCAAATATGTTTAAGTCAAGAATTTTGGCTTCCGTGATCATGATTTTCTGATCTAATCAAGCTTTGATCTGAGCGCGGAGTAATTTTCTGGTCCCAACCTTGCACGTTATTTGTAGTACTCATGTATCATCTGGAGATGAAGTCCTGTTTTTACATTGAGGACACCCTCATTGGATTGTGTGGCACTACCACCATGCTAAATTGGACAGATGTTTAACAGATCTAATGCCTCAAAACTGGATATCCATGAGGTCCTGTGGACGATCAGCATCAACAGAATTGTATTCAACTATATTCTATAATCTCATGGCCCGACATGTCCTCCATTCTACCATTACCATCAAACCAGGAGATCAACACTGGTTCATTGAAGAGAGCAGTAGGGCATGTCAGAAGCAGCACCAAGCTTACATAAAAAAGGTGCATATCCAATACAGAACTCCTTGCATGCCATATGGTAGAAGCAGCGTGTAATATACATGGCTAAGTGATCCCACAACAACTGTATCAGATCAAAGCTCTGCAGTTTCTATATTCAGTCTTAAATGGTGGTGGACAATTAAAGACCTCATTAGAGGAGAAAGCTCCACAAACATCCAAATCCTCAAAAATGGTGAAGCTCAGTGTTTCGGTGCAAAAGATAAGGCTGAAATATTTGCATGCATTTTCAGCTAGAGGTGTTGAGTTGATTATCCATTTCAGCCTCTTCCTGAGATTCCCAGCATAATAGATTCCAGTGTTCAACCTGTTCGATTTACTTCACGTGACATCAAGAACAGTTGAAGATACTGGATATTGCAACGGCTAAGGGCCCTAAATTCTTTTGGCAATAATATTGAAGATTTGAGGTCTCAAACTAGCTGAGCCCCTGGCTAAGCTGTTCGAGTACAGGACCTACACTGGGATCCACCTGAAAATGTGAAAAATTACACAGGTTGGACCAGAGCACAAAAGGCAGGGCAGATTCAACCCAACCCTTGACCACCCTATTAGCCTTCTCTCGATCATCAGTTAAAAAATGGAAGGGGTTGACTATACTATTATCAAGCAGTACTTGCAAAGGAATGCAGATGCTGGAGTCAGAGTCAATACAGTGGAGCCAGAGGAACACAGCAACTCAGGCAGCATCAGTGAAGCAGGAGAGTCGACGTTTTGGGCCTAGACCTTTCATCAGGAATGGGGAGGGGGAAGGGAGCTGGGGAATAAATCGATGGAAGCAGGGTGGGGCTGGGGAAGGTGGGTGGGATGGCTGAAGGTGGATGCCGGTATTGGTAGTGGGGATTGGCAGTGAGAAGGATGGAGGCAGATAGCTGGGAGAGAAGATGGACAGGTATTGTCAGGTCAAGGAGGCAGGGATCAGAGGGAGGGTTGGACATGGGATGAGACTGAGGGTGGGGAGATTTTGAAACTGGTGAATTCTACGTTTAGGCCATCAGGCTGTAGGCTCCCAAGGCGGAACATGAGGTGATGTTCCTCCAGTTTGCGGGTGGTGTCGTTGTGACACTGGAGGAGGCATGGGATGGACATGTCAGCCAGGGAGTGGAAGGGGAAGTTAAAATGGTTGGAACTGGAAGGTGTTGTTGCTTATAGCGTACGGGGCACAGGTGCTCCACAAATCTGTCACCGAGTCTATGTTTGGTCTCATTGATGTAGAGGAGACCACATTGGGAGCAACATATACAGTAGACCAGGTTGGAGGATGTACAGGTGAATCCTTGTTGGTCATTGAAGCTTATAAATAGCAAGATATATTTCTGCTATTTGTTGAATATGTTGCTAGAAGGATGGTGCATGTAGAGGGGTCACTCAACCTGAAACATTAACTGTGATTTCTCTCCACAGATGCTGCCAGACCTGTTGAGCATTTCCAGCTAACTCTATTTTTGTTTCAGAGAAAAGTCAAGATGAACAAAAGTGACAAAAAGGCAAGTCTAACAGCTTTGTATCTTAATGCATGAAGATTTCAGAATAAGGTACACAAATTGATGGTGCAAGTCAGGGTAAATGGATATGATCTTCCAGCCATTGCAGATGTGGTTGCTAGAGGATCAAAACTGGGAACTTAACATTCAGGGATATTTGACCTTTCTGAATGACAGAAGGAAAGGAAAAGTTGGTGGGATAGCACTGTTAATAAGAGATGAAATGAGGATGGTTGCGATAGATGATCTAGGCTCAGATGATGTACATTTGGGTAGAAGTAAAAAACAGCAAGTGAATGATGATATTAATAGGGAGTAGTGTTGAGACCCTCAAACAGTAGCCACACTGTAGGAAAGGCTACACATCAACAAATAATAGGAGCATGTTAAAAAAAAAGCAATAATTATGGGTGGCTTTAAACGTCATGTTGATTGGTTTAATCAAGTGGAAAGGGTAACTATGACCACAAATTCATGGGTGCATTATGCATAGTTTCCGACAGCAATATGTCATGGAATCAATCTGACAACAGGAAATCTCGATTCGGTAATGGGTTATGAGGCAGGTTTAATAAATGACCTCAGAATAAAGGATTCCCTAGGAAGTAGTGATTATAACATGATAGAATATAGTTTCAACAATTGTGTTTAACTGAGCCTTCTAGATCCCTATAGAAGCTTGTGATCTTCTATATTTAAATAAAATATTTCTTTTTGAATTCTTCTAACTCTCCTTCTTTCCATTTGGGATACGTTAGTCAAGGTGACCTAACCCCCTGTGTGCTCCAGAAGGTGCCTTCCCATCCATCAATCATGGGCTTTGGGGAGTGAAACCGAATGCAGTGGGAGGGGTGGGTAAAACAGTGTAGGAGTGGTTCATATTAGAACTAGAAGTGACCCTTTGAGGCTGATCTGCAATTCAGTAATATCTAGCTAATTTGATTGTGACCTTAACATAATTTTTCAGCCCTTTAACCTTTGAAGATCAAAAAGTTATGTAAATAAATCTTGAATATATTCGGTGACCTAGGCACAACCCCTCACGTGGGAAGAGAACTCTAATGATGAATAACCCCTTGGGAAAAAAATATTTCTATTAACCCGTCTTTTGCGGTAGACCCCATATTTTGAAAACAATGCGCTACACTCCTAATTCCTCAACTTGTCAACAACTACTGGTGGCATGGTGGCTCAGGGGTTAGCACTGCTGCCTCACAGATCCAGGTTCAATTCCACCCTTGGGCAACTGTTTGTGTGGAGTTTGCACATTCTCCCTGTGAGTACGTGGGTTTCCTTCAGGTGCTCCGGTTTCCTCTGATAGTCCGGTGATGTGCAGGGTAGGTGAATTCATCATGCTAAATTGCCCATAGTGTTCTGGGATGTGTGGATTAGGTGAGTTACAGGGGTATGGGTCTGAATGGGACGGTCTGAGGATCAGTGTGGACTTGTTGGGCTGTGGGGCCTGTTTCCACACTGTAGGGATTCTATGATTTATCCCGTGAAGCCCCTCAGAATCTTATTCAGAGTTGAACAGCTAGGAAACCCTCAGTCCAACTCAACCATAGAGTCATAGTTTTAGAGATGTACAGCACAGAAACAAACTCTTTGATCCAACTCCTCCACGCCGACCAAATTTCCTAAATTAATCTAGTCCCAGTTACCAGCATGTGACCCATATACCTCTAAACCCTTCCTATTCATGGACTAATCCAGACACCTTTTTAAATGTTGTAATTATATCAGCCTCCACTACTTCCTCTGGCAGCTCATTCCATACATACACCACCCTCTGCGTGAAAAAGTTATCCCTTCAGTCCCTTCTAAATCTTTTCCCTCTCACCTTAAACCTATGTCCTCTAGTTTTGGACTCCCCCACCCCAGGGGAAAAGACCTTGTCTATTCACCCTATCCATGCCTCTCATGATTTTATAAACTCTATAAGGTTGCGCCTCAGCTGCCAACACTCCTGGGAAAATAGCTCCAGCCTATTCAGCATCTTCCTACAGCTCAAACCCTCCAACCCTGGCAACATCCTTGCAAACCTTTTGGGCACCCTTTGAAATTTCACGGGAAGACCAGAATTAAATGCAGTATTCCAAAAGTGGCTTAACCAATGTTCTAAGCAGCTGCAAAATGATCTCCCAACTCCTAATCTCAATGCACTGACCAATAAAGGCAACCATACCAAATGCCTTCTTCACTACTCTGTCTCCCTGTGACTCCATACTCAAAGAACTATGAACCCGCAACCCAAGGTCTCTTTGTTTGGCAATATTCCCCAGGACCCTACCATTAAGTGTATAAATGCTGCCCTGATTTGCCTTTCCAAAATGCAACACCTCATATTTATCTAAAGTAAACTCCATCTGCCTCCAAAATGTCCATCTTCTTCTTCAACCGAGGATTCCCCAGCACCACTGTCGACAGGGCCCTCAAACGGATCCAACCCATCTCCTGCACTTCCGGCCTCACCCCTTCCCTTCCGTCCCACAACAGCAATAGATTTCCCCTTACCTCCCATCCCACCAGCATCCACATCCAGAAGATCACCAGACACCATTTCCGCCACCTCCAGCAAGATGCCACTACCAGACACATATTCCCCTCCCCTCCCTTGTCTGCCTTCTGCAGGGACCATTCCCTCTGGGACACCCTGGTCCATTCTTCCCTCACTCCCAACAACACCCCAACAGCCCCATGGCACCTTCCCCTGCAATCGGCATAGGTGCAACACCTGCCTATTTACCTCCTCCCTCCCCAGTATCCAAGGGCCCAAACATACCTTCTAGGTGAAGCAACACTTCACCTGCACTTTCCAGAATCTAGTCTACAGCATTCGCTGCTCACAATGTGGTCTCCTCTACACTGGGGAAATGAAGCGTAGACTGGGTGACCACTTTGTAGAACATCTATGCTCTGCTTACAAAAAAGACCCTGAGCTACCTGTTGCTTGCCACTTTAACACACCCTGTTCCCTGACTGACATTTCTGTCTCTGGCTTGCTGCAGTGTTTCAGCGAAGCTCAACGCAAGCTGGAATAACAACAATTCACTTTCTGCTTGGGGACCCTGCAGCCCTCCGGACTCAATATTGAGTTCAATAATTTTAGGGCCTAAACTCTCCCATGTACTAGACCCCTACACCACACACCAGGCCTTGTTACCACATAGCCTGCCATTACACACTGCCTATTGTTAGTCACTAACAGTCCCCATTAACAACTATTCACCCTCCCAGCCAGATCATTATCAACTCCTTTGTCTATTCAACTGCTCTTCTGTCTCTTCAGGCTCTGTCTTCTCGTTTATTCCCTACCCCATCCCACTCCCTATTTTCTGCATATCAACTGACATTTCCCAGCTACCATCAGTTCTGAGGAAGGGTCACCAGACCTGAAACGTTAATTCTGATGTTTTGTTCACAGATGTTGCCAGACCTGCTGAGCTTTTCCAGCAACTTCTGTTTTTGTTCCATCTGCCACTCCTTGGCCCATCAGCCCATCTGATCCAGATCCCATTGTACTCGGAAATAACCTTCTTCACTGTCCACTACCAATCAATTTCAGTGTTATCTGCAAACTTGCCAACCATTCCTCCTATATTCACATCCAAATCATTTATATAAATGACAAAAAAGCAGTGGACCCAGCACCAATCCCTACGTCACACCACTGGTCACAGGCCTCCAGTCCAAAAACAACCCTCCACCACCTCCATCTGTCTCCTATCTTTAAGCCAATTTTGTATCCAATTTGCTGGCTCTCCCAAGATTCCATGTGATCTAACCCTGCTAACCAGTCTACCATGTGGTACATTTTCAGGTGCCTTGCTCAAGTCCATATCGACAACCTCCACAGTTCTGCCTTTATCAATCTTCTTTGTTACTTCTTCAAAAAACTCAATCAAGTTAGTGAGACCCAATTTCCCATGCACAAAGCCATGTTGACTATCCCTCATCAATCTTTCCCTTTCCAAATATATGTAAATATGTTGCAATAGGGTCATTTCTTAGTTTTGCAAACTGCAATGAGTATGCAGTCTTCCTGCTTGAACTTTTCTCATAAAACAAGCATTGCAGCAGCCTGGTCAAGCTTCTCTGAACTGCTTCAAGTACTCCTTTGATAAGGACAGCAAACTCTAGGGTCAGTTCCATCAATGCCCTGCATACTTGCTGTGAGAGTTCTCTATTTTTATATTCTGCTCTCTTGCCATAACTAGCAATAGTCCCCTCACTTTAATTACTCACTGTATCTGCACAATAACATTTCATGATTTTATGCACAAGACCACCGAGATTCCAGAATTCAGCACTCTCTTTCCTTTTATGTAACATTTGACTTTTCTGTTCTCCCCACCAAAGTGAACAATCTCACATTTTCCCACAATATATTCCACATGCCATTTCTTTTGGCCACTCACTTAATCTACCTGTGTCATTTTCCAGGTTATTTGTTTTCCTCACAATTAGTATTTCTACTTATTATTGTATTGTTAGCAAATTTGGCTACAATACATTAAATCCCTTCATCCAAGTCATTAATAAAAATTGTACTGGATTGAGGCTCAGTACTGATCCTGATGGCACTCTACTAATTACAACATGACAGCCTAAAAAAATTCCCAATTACCACGGTTCTCAAATTCCTACTGGATAGCCAATTCTTTATCCATAATATAGTAATATAGCGTTCATAAGTACCATGAACTCTTGTTTTATGTAGTAACATTTGGTGTGGAGCTTTTCAAATGTCTCTGGAAACCTAAATAAACTGCATCCAATGTTTCCATTTATCCATCCTATTATTATCCTCAAATCACTCTCATACAATTGTAAAACACTATTTTCCCCTTTTCAAAACAATGTTGATTCTGCCTGATTATAGTGTGATATTGTAAATGTCTTGGTATTAACCTCTTAACCACTTTCCCAATAAAAGCCATCTAGCTTCTTGCTTTCTATGTCTCTCCTTTCTTGAATAGAGGTGTTAATTTTGCAATCCTCTGCTCTGCACTAACTTTTCTACAGTTCAGAAAACTTCAGATTAAAACTAAGCATCCAATGCATCTGCAGTCACTTCTATTAAGATTCTAGGATGCAGGAGATTTATTAACATTTAATTCCATTAGTGTTCCTGATGCATTTTCTTTAGTGCAGTCATAGAGTCATAGAGTCGTAGAGCACGGAAACAGACCCTTCAGTATGAACAGTCTATGCTGAACATAATCCCAAACTAAATTAGTCCCACCTGCCTGCTCCTGGCCCATATCACTCTAAACCTTTCCTATTCATGTACTTATCCAAGTGTCTTTTAAGCATTGTAATTGTACCCAATTCCACCACTTCCTCAGGTAGCTCATTCTACACGCAAACCACTCACTATATAAAATATTTGCCCCAATGTCTTTTTTAAATCTCTCTCCTCTCATCTTAAAAATAAGCACCCTAGTCTTGAAATCCCCCATCTTAGGGAAAAGACAGCTACCATTTACTCTATCTATACCCCTCATTATTTTATAAATTTCCATCAGGTTGCTTCTCAACCTCCTATGGTCCAGTGAAAGAAGTCCCAGCCTAGCCAGCCTTTCTTTATAATTCAACCACACCTCGTAATATCCCAGTAAATCTCTTTGAAACCTCTCCAACTTAATAATATCCTTTCTCTAACTGGGTGACCAGAACTGCATACAGTATTCCAGAAGAGGCCTCACCAATGACCTGTACAACCTCAATATGACTTCCCAATTCCTATACTCAAAGGACTGAGCAATGAAAGCAAGCGTACTAAATGACTGTTTAACCATCCTGTCTGTATGTGATGCAAACTTCAAAAAATTATGAATCTGAACCCCTAAGTCCCTCTGTTCTACAACACTGTCCAAGGCCCTATCATTAATTGTATAAGACCATAAGACCATAAGACATAAGAGTGGAAGTAAGGCCATTCGGCCCATCGAGTCCACTCCGCCATTTAATCATGGCTGATGGGCATTTCAACTCCACTTACCCGCACTCTCCCCGTAGCCCTTGATTCCTTGCGAGATCAAGAATTTATCAATCTCTGCCTTGAAGACATTTAACGTCCCTGCCTCCACTGTGCTCTGTGGCAATGAATTCCACAGGCCCACCACACTCTCTGGCTGAAGAAATGTCTCCTCATTTCTGTTCTAAATTGACCCCCTCTAATTCTAAGGCTGTGGCCACGGGTCCTAGTATCCCCACCTAACGGAAACAACTTCCCAGCGTCCACCCTTTCTAAGCCATGCATTATCTTGTAAGTTTCTATTAGATCTCCCCTCAACCTTCTAAACTCTAATGAATACAATCCCAGGATCCTCAGCTGTTCATCGTATGTTAGGCCTACCATTCCAGGGATCATCTGTGTGAATCTCCGCTGGACACGCTCCAGTGCCAGTATGTCCTTCCTGAGGTGTGGGGCCCAAAATCGGACACAGTATTCTAAATGGGGTCTAACTAGAGCTTTATAAAGTCTCAGAAGCACATCGCTGCTTTTATATTCCAATCCTCTTGCGATAGATGACAACATTACATTCGCTTTCTTAATCACGGACTCAACCTGCAAGTTAACCTTTAGAGAATCCTGGACTAGCACTCCCAGATCCCTTTGTACTTCGGCTTTATGAATTTTCTCACCGTTCAGAAAATAGTCCATGCCGGTATTCTTTTTTCCAAAGTGCAAGACCTCGCATTTGCTCACGTTGAATTTCATCAGCCATTTCCTGGACCACTCTCCTAAACTGTCTAAATCATTCTGCAGCTTCCCCAACTCCTCCGTACTACCTGCCTGTCCACCTAACTTCGTATCGTCGGCAATCTTCGCCAGAATGCCCCCAGTCCCTTCATCTAGATCATTAATATATAAAGTATAAGCCCTACCCTTGTTTGTTGTACTAATATGCAATACCTCGCATTTTTCCAGATTGAACTCCATCTGCCATTTTTCACCCATTGACCCATTTGATCAAGATCCCTTTGTAATTTCAGAAAACATTCTTCACTATCTATGATGCCACCAATTTTGGTGTTGTCCGCAAACTTACTAACCATGCCTTTGGATATGCTTATCCAAATCATTTATATAAATGACAAAGAGAGAACCCAGAACCGATCCCTGTGGAACACTGCTGGTGACAGGCCTCCAGTCTGAAAAGCAACCTTCTACTCTCTGTCTCCTGCTGTTAAAGCCAATTATGTATCCAATTGCCAAGCTCACCCTGAATCCCATGTGATCTAGTTTTACTAAGCGGAACCTTGTCACAGGCTTTACTAAAGTCCAAGTAAACAATGCCTACTGCTCTCCCCTCATCATCTTTTTGGTAATTTCCTTAAAAGACTAGACATGATTTTCCTCACACAAAATCATGTTGACTATGCCTAATCAATTTTTCCCTCTCTAAAATATTGCCTAAATTTCCTCTCTCCTTTTGTCTTTGATTTATGACTTTTTTTGGGATTTGTGTCTGGCAGATATAAATTATTTGTTCAAAGTATCTGCCTTTTTCTTGTTTCCAATTATAAATATTCAGTCTTACTCTCTGAGGGACCAACACTTAAAATGGATAAGTCTCTTCTTTTTATATAATTGTGAAAGATTTCACAGGTTTTTTTATACATTTTGCTGGACTATTTTTAAATTCTAATTTCTTCCCTTTTTTTGTCAACCTTTACTGACTTTATCCCTTATTAACAGGCTAGTCCACTACCTTGTCCTTCTTTTCTGTCCTTTTGAAATGTCAAAAACGATTGTTTATTCACACTCCAATCTTTGTCATCTTGCAACTTATTCCTCTGTAATGGTTAACATATCATTGCATTTATTTCTCTTTGCGCCTTAAATTAATCCAATTTGTTATGAATGTTGCATGCATCCAGATTATAGAGCCTTTAACTCTTTCTTTCTACCACTTCCCTACATTTATTTTATTTACTTGTGTATCCTTATGCTTGTATACTTTGTTCAATCCTTTTACACTCTGATTATCATTACCGGTATTGCTACCCTACATAATCACCTTGCCCTTTCTCCTTTATTTCTTTATCTCTCCCCTCGCCTGAAGCCCTTCAGCCCACTATTCAGTGTAATGCCCTCTCTAAGCCCTGGTAATATGATTCACAAAGACATTGGCCCTAGCACAGTTCAGATGAAAACGTTCCAATAATATAACTCTGTTGCCCCAGTCCTGATGTCAGTGCCCCATGAATTGAAACCATACAGATTTTGAGCCACACATTCACCACTATGATCCTTTATACCCAATGCCAATCTGCTTGTGGCTCAGGTAGTGATCTAAAGATTAATTCCTTTGTGGTTTTACTTTATCATTGAATCACTAGCTGCTCATTCTCACTCAGCAAAGCTTCATTCTTAGTCCCTATCTATGCTACTGGTACTCCAAGACAACTGGATCCTTCCAATCCCACTCCAAGTTCATCTCCATGGAAAAGCTGTCCTGACTCCTGACATGAAGGAGACAACACAGACTTCAGCACTCACATTTTATCTGACCTGCAGTAAACAGTATCTTCTCTCCTCAACTGTATTGTCCCATATTACAACTACCTTCCTTTCTACTCCTTCACTTGAATGGCCTTTGCTCTATAATGCTGTGTTCAATCTGTTTATCCTCTCTGCAGTCCCTGCTCCCATCTGCACACTGTATAAAAACATTCAATATGCATGGTATGTGCAAGAACTGATGTTCCTACATTGTTGCCTTCTGGATCGCCATACCTGACCCTCTCATGGTCAGATAGTCTAACAATGTATTACCTCCAAAAATGGTAAATGAGAAATAAATTACAAAACAATCTACAGAAAGGTGAAACAATAATTTGGGAAAAATGCAAGTAATGCCAAATAAAAGATTTTGAGAAGTAAGTTAAAAACTTTAAAGATGAATCTGTTAATCGTGCAGTATCATGTTGCAGTTGATACATTTATTAAATGTCAAGTGAAGTACCTTCCAGATGTTCATTGATCTGTGTACTATATTTTAGATTTACACATAAATATGTCTGTTTACATTGAAAGTAGTTTAGTATCTTAATGGTTGAGATACTTCTGCAACCTTGAAGCTACATGGACAAAGCCTTGGACTTGCTCAATACATCTGTCATAAATTTTGTTATTTCTCAGATAACCAAAGAGGTATTTTCTTATGTCTAGCATTCAAAAATAACAACTGCAAGATGATGCATAAAAGCACCTTGCAGTAACAAGACATCACATAAAAAAGCACCAACTTGCCTCTGTACTAGTCTGACAAAATTATGAAGACTAACCACTTGCCATTTCAACAAACTGAGAATTAACACATTCCCATAACTGAATGCTAACCTTGATCTTTTCCTTCTAAGATGTGAATTATGAGCTGTCTTAAATCAATAGGATATGATTTGGATCTAATTGTTTCCTCAGTTCTGAGGGAACCTTGCTATATTTATTCTAGTTATACAGGGCAGGATTTGGTTGGAATGCAGGGGCAATGTCTATTGCTGGAAATATATGTGAAGTGGGGGAAGGTAATTGCAAACCCAGGAAACACCTAGAAGAGGGAAGACCTTGTGTATTAACTAATATGGAAGGGGGTCAGTTATGAAGACGTCTCCCTGTTTCTACTGCAGGGAAAATGCACGTGGCTTCCTTCCATTCACTGCTCTGCCCTGAACCTCTCTGAAGAAGGCTTTAGATGATACGAATAGGTTTTATATTAGAGCAATAGCAAATAGGTTGTCCTACACTTTGACTGCTGCCCATGAAATTGCCTAACCACCTGTCCCTGACTTTGCTGCAATGCAAAAGTTGTTTGGAGAATTATACTGCTCACACACCTGCGAATCTGTTGGCAGGGGCATGTACAAAATCCACCCACATAAATTATTTCTGATGTTGATATTTTTCGTTATGAATATGAACAGAACCCTGGTTTACAAATGTTTAATTTAATTTTAAAAATGTCTTTGTTGGAAAATAAATGTTGATGGTATGTTGTGTTAAAATCGAAATGTGAAGAAATAAATTCTGATTACGTTTTCATTTCAGCAATATACAAAAAAAGGTAGTGAAGCTGTGAAATTCGCTACCATAGAAAGCTGTTGAGGCTTTCAACAGGAAGAATATTCAAGAAAGAGGTAAATTCATTTTTAGATTTTAAAGCCATCATGGCTATGGGGACAAAGTAAGAATAGGATGTTGAGGAACAGCCATAATCATATGGAATGCTGGAGTAGGCTTAAGGGCCAAATGGTCGATTCCTGCACCTTTCTATGTTTCTATGTTTTCTAAAAGCAGATGAATAAACAAATTCCAGATCAACTTTATTAAGTCCCACTTGCTCCAAACGTGTGTCATATAATCTCTGAACAGGTTGATTAGAAAAGTTTCTTTCACAATATAGGGTGAAATCTTTACAAGAAAAATGTTATATACATTTATGAAAAGAGAAATAGAAATAATCTTAACTCAGAATACTACAGAATAAATTGCACAATTATATGTAAACTCAATCTGAAAACATTTAATAACAATGAACATCCCTTCAAAGATGAGATTTGACCTCTTTAACAGAGAGAGAGCTATTGACTTAATCACCTCCTCTTCAATGATCACATTCTTCAGGCATGAATTTCCCGTCATCTTCAGGATCCTGACTTCAGATCAAATAGGGAATCTTGAGACAGAACTCACTGGCAGCAGCCGTGCGAGAACTATTTTCTTCAAATTGGCTTCCATTTAAGGAAACCCCTCCAATTTGATCTTTGGGGCAAACAATACTACTTTTCCTGCCTGCAGCTCTACTTCTGAATACAATTGGGCCCAAAGGCCCTTCCCTGGATGGCTGCAGGAAGGCTGGCTCCACTATATTGTCAGCCTCTGCATAGGGGAGGAGGGTCCTGGTCTTCTGTTGCCAAATGGCTGCTGAGCTAGTATTATCACCCTTAACTGGTGCCTTAAGCATACAAATCACCTGCTCACATTTGCTCAGCAGGTAGAAAATCCATCTGGCTAACTACTACTGGGAAACCCCTGGGGGAGGTTGTTTGGGGGGAGTGGGGTGACAGTGGTGGAGGAACACGTTAGGGAACCATCCTGACTTTATACCTTCCTAACTTCTAAATTGTCTGGCCTCCAAGCCCACCATTCCAGAACTGGGAAAAATCTGCACTTCGTCCCTTCAGAAAATAAAATATTATTTTTATGGTTGCAATGTTGGCAGTAAGTATGCTCCACTCAGTCAGACCAGCTTGGAAAACAAGTATGTATTTTGGGTCTCAGGTTGTAAAGTATTTTGAATAGGTGCATTAACTGGTCATCAAATGACTTAACTTTTAACGATGTCCTGCCGAAGCCTTGAAGGTGTCAAGTTAAGCTAGAAGATGGCCTGCCTTCCGACTTCCAACATACTTCTCCCCACTACAATTACACCAATGATCGGCCTTTAAGTGAGAAATTAATGCTTAAGGTTCTCATCCCTTTAACAATAGTATTTGTCTACTGGTGGGAGTGGCCCACAACAAGGAGCCAGCCAAGCAAGTTTACTTGCACAGGCAGTTAGTTTTCAGGAGGAACATTCCATAACAGATGCCCCGGATCTATCAGAGGGCCATTTCAAGATGTAATCCTCACCATCTCACCCCCATAAGTTTGCCCTCCTTCTTTGGTCTTTAAAACCCTGATCCCAATCTCCCTGACTGACTCCTAAGCCTGAGAATTCCAATCCACTGCAGCTCACCTCTCATTGCCTGAGAGCAATACCATCAAAGTACACTGTTTCGGCAGTCACTATCATCTCACTGACAATTCTCTGGGGTGAGATGACCCAATTTGAAGATCAGGAACTGGCAATTAAATACTGCAGGGGAGTGTTTTATTCCCAGGGTGGCCTCCCCCAGACAAACATTTTAGCAGAAGGGTGTTAGGGACCATGGTGCTTCATATAATTTAGATCTAAATTTTGAATTTTGCATTATTTTGGCAGAGTCTGATTTCTGTCAAGTTTTTTGGAGGGTTTGTTGCTGCAAAGTCTAGTGAATTTCTCGCCCTGTCTCACCAAACTCTACACAGTAATTATCTACCACCCTTCTAGCATCTCTCATGTCTAATTTCCACCCCACATTATGACATGCTCTTTCAGGAACAACTTGCCATTCAGTGATATCACATAATTCACCCGTACCCGTTGCACCCACGCCAGCTTTAAAAGTTTGTTGTGCATCCCAGACAAGCAGTGTCAATCTGGAGCTTCCCTTCTCAGTTGCTGACATTTGCCCTGAACATGACAGAGGGAAGTTGCCACCTTGTTTTGTGGGCAGGGTCCTGGGTGTTCTGACTGGACAGGGTTGTGCCAAAACAAAAATTCCTCCTCCTCCTCCTTCAGGACCAGCAATGGAGATCACAACATCAGATCATGTCAGTCCATTCTGAGGTGGCCACCCAGATCAAAGCAAAGATGTCTGGAGGATTACCTTGCATTGTAGGAAGAAGGTCAATACCCTCTCCACTCTTTCTAAATAAGGTCTACCATTTCCCTCTGATACCACACACTAACTCCTCTCTTCTACAGTACCCACCTCCCAACACGGCTCATGCTCTACCACTCTCACTATTGGCAGCAAAGTCTTCCCCACTTACTCTCACCTACTTCTATCTCCAACACCAATAACTCTGTATTTCCTGATGACTTTCTCAGGGCAGCTCCCAACTCACACCAACTGTAATATTTGTGCCATCCGCATTCATTTCCAATAATACATGCTCCGTTATAAGGACAAGGTCCTGACTCTGACAGCCCCAGGCAGAGCATAGACTGAGATCAGAGATTGCCCTTGACTTATTGTGTCAAGACCCTTGAGCAAAGGCTATTCCCTTGATTGATTGAGGCTTGCTGACTATTATAACATATCTCCTGGCTTTGTGTCTATGCTAAAGGGTATCTCTGGCTATGGGGATAAAATGTAAAAAGGCAAGGCAAAGCAAAGCAAGGCAGAGATTCTGTGCCTCCAGGTAGCCTCAGAGTGAAGGCTATGATAGTAAGCAAAATGCCTGGAGATGCAGGCTGGGTGGTGTCCTCGCAGCAGTATTACAATGATATTTGCTGGCGTGGAAATGAAGCGCAGAAACAACCTGTAAGTGAATCATAGGTATGCCGTGAAGACAGAGGCTGGCACACGTTGAATGCCAATGTACATGGATGTGGGGTGTGCATGGCCAGTACCCTTGGGAGCATGGTCTGAAAAGCTGGTGCCTGGTTTCCAACATGGAATTGTTCAGAGCAAGTGGCTAGCTGAATCTATCAGATGCTTGCTCTGCTTTGCTTGTTGTGTTTTCCTGACATCTAGCAAATTTGGTTAGATGGGAGTCTGAATATTAAAGAGGCAAACTGTGGCATTAACAAGGCATTTAACAAATAATAATAACCATCAAATGGAATTTCACTGTTGCCTCATCATACCCATTGCACCTGCTAATGATTTCCTACAACCTCTTCTGTCAGACAGAAGATACAGAAGCCTGAACAGATGCACCAGCAGGTTCAGGAATAGCTTCTTCCTGGTGGTTATTAGACTGATGATTGGACTGTCTAGCCTCAAATAATGCTGATCTTGCTAACATTGATCTCACCTAGCACACATCCTGTGCAGTATAACCTGTATGCCTCTGTCTAAGTCTTTTTACAACCTCTGATCCATGCGCCCTTGCTTATTATGATCTGCATGTACTACTCATAAACAAAGCTTTTCACTGTACTTCAGTACATGTGACAATAAATCAATCAATCAATCAATCAATCAGCCTCGCAAGAATCTTGCCGTACTGCTTGTGAAAAACATTAAAGATGGAGTGAGGTGATTTCAACATTGAAATGAGCCTTACTGCATTTGACACCCGATTCTATCGCACATCTCATCATAGCTCATGTTATTCAGGCTTCTCTAAGGTTCTGCCCTACATTTTGAATACAACCATAGTTACCTGCTGGTTACATAGATTTTATATGTTAGACTAATTTGTGATAGTTTAATAAATATAACTTTTTAATGTAAAATTAACAATATATTTCTTGGAATGGATTAAAATGATAACAGTGCACATTTCATAATGGATATCATGGGGCATTACAGCGAATAAAGGTTAACAAAAGTTTTATCAAAGGTCAGCAAATACAACTAAAATGAACTAAAAATATACAATATACTAAATAATTTCTTTCCTGAAGAAACCTCTGATAGCACAATTACTAACAATAGTAAACACTACAAATAAATGCTATTGTTTAAACATCATGGAGATGGAGACTACATGCGGCATCTTAAAGACCATGATATACGTGACTATATACACAAGAGCAGGTGCTTAATTTTCTTTCATAACTCAGCTCAAAATCAGGTGATATTGTGAAAAATGAGCACGTTTGGATGGCCACATCCACCTCTGCTTCCTGGTTTCCATTTCGCACCACCCATCAAGACACACTTTGCTGCTGATCAAACCTCTTCACTTGCTATATATAAAATCAGTAGGGAAAAAGATTCAGTTTTCCATATAATTTTTCTCTTTCCCATTCCTTTAATTTTACTCCCTTGGATCACCCAATGAAAGTTGTGGCACATTCAAGATATAGGAAAGAACTACAAAAACAGAAGCATTCTTCATTCATGAAGTTCTTCTGCTCCTTTTTGGTCGGTAATAGCTTTGTCTGCAATTGCATGTCACTCAGTGGTACTGGCTAACTCTGAAATAGTGGCAGGAATCCAGTTAGGAGTCTGCTCTGGTAGCTTTTGCTTAAGTATTTCAGTTTTGAAATCTGGCTGCGGGGTGAAATTTTGCAGGACACTAACAAAACTAAAATCAAAAAGGATACTAATTATGTGTTTAATAACATATTTTAGTTGAGTTTTTTTTTTAAATGTGAAAATGACACAGAAGAATTTGGTATGAGTGTGTTAAAAGTTTGTATTACAATATAGCTGAGAGTAATTTATACAGAGAGAATGTAGGAAGGGTTAGATTTAATGAGGAATTGCTACAATACCAACCTTGCATCTCCAGGCTGGACCCCACGTACTTGGTTGTGAGGGTGTTCACTGCTTTCTGTGTTTCACGCAGGTGTAGCTCCAACAGTAGCCATAATTTCTGGTAGTGGTGCAATGACCTGTGAGCTGCACCCCTGCGACTTTTTTTTATATTCATTCTTGGGGTGCAGGTGTCGCTGGCTAGACCAGCATTTATTGCCCATCCCTAATTGCCCAGAGGGCAGTTAAGAGTCAACCACATTGCTATGGGTCTGGAGTCACATGTAGGCCAGACTAGGTAAGGGTGGCAGATTCCTTCTCTGAAGGACATTAGTGAACCAGATGGATTATTCCTGACAATTGGTAATGGTTTCATGGTCATCATTAGATGCTTAATTACAGACTATAATTGAATTCAAATTTTAACCATCTGCCAGGGTGGGATTTGAACCCTGGTCTCCAGAACATTACCTGAGTGTCTGGATTAATAGTCTAGCAATAATACCACTAGGCCATCACTTGTGATCGCAAAAGCCAAGTCTTAATCATGGATGGCTGAAAATTCTTCAGCGATAAGAAGGGACCCACCATGCTTCCACCCAAACCCTTACCTATACTATTCAAAGGGATCACCTCTATCTTCAGATTAAAAGGATAGATTTCTATTGTCACGATTGCACAATTTTTTGGTGCTTTTCAAAGTTCATATCTGCTGAAGTCCTCAGGGAGCGGTACAATTAGTAATTTAAGACTTGGCCCTGACTTCAAGGCTTTTGCACAAGCCAAATATTTCCAAAGACATTTGCAATAGTAGGCATTTCTGTACAGCATGATTGGAAGAATGAGCAGAGGTCACACGATACAGGAAAATCTTCCAGAAGAGGGAGAACGAGGAGAGAAGAGCTCTAGGCTGGAGGCTACCTCTATCCAGAGTATGCAGGGAGCAATTCCTTTTCCTGAGCCTATGTTCCATTAAGGACATTCTCACTTAAATCTGCCATTTTCTGAAGCCACTGAAACTTCACAGTGAGGGGTAGATCACATTGTCGGTGGCTGTGAAGGTGTCTGTAGCCGCAAGCTTTATATATTGAACTCCACCCAGGCTGGAAATGGAGATAGTTGCAATATTTCACATATTGCTATCTACTGTCACATAGGACACACACCACTGATAGGATGTTCAAACAGAAAATATTATTTTCCTTTTCTTTTGCCAGAGAGGAGCAGCCAGGTCAATTATATGGCTTTGGCAGGATTGCAGGCTTTCCTATGGTACAATTACAGCATAACAACTCTTGAGATATGTCACAAATAAAGTGACTTCACACTCTCAACCTTGAATAACTCTTGGACATCGTACAGGACAATGCTCAAAGTTGATTTTAGGGGTCTTAAAATCAATTACCTAATATAGGCAGTTGATGATTTGTAAGTAATTTTCTGATAGTTTATTAAGTTTGTCAAGAGCAACACTTTAGATATGATACATTAGTTAATTAGACAAAGAAAATATACAACCATGACAATTGAAGATGGTTTACTAAATGCTGGGGATTGAGTTCCACAAAGCAGAGTTACTGCTTAATTGACAATGAGTGTCAGGATTGCTCCTTAAACATTCCTGTTCCTCAATTTGCATTCCTATACTCTAATAAGCACAAAATTCACTGCAGAAGCTCATAGCAGATTAGTCCATGAGTGAAAACAAAACAAGGGCATTTCAGCTGTGTTATTCCCCGGAGGAGATGTGTTTGAAGGGGATTGTGTGGTCGACTGTGACAAAGCTATAGAGAGGTTGAGGAAGATGAGAAACAGCAGTGTATTATAACCATTTCAGATAAAAATGTGATCCATATCTGGAAAGGGTAGAGGAGCAAAACATTCTGGATTTTCACATCTAACTGCACATCTGTGTTTCCTGAAACTACTGCCAATTTGTGAATAAATAACACTGAACACCATTAGCCCTACTGTTACTTTTGCAATATATTCTGAACAGATGTTTTCATGGAAAAATGAGTCAGATAGGCTTCACTCATCTACATTTCCCTTTAGTGGGTATTTGAGCTGAAATTGCTACTTATACAAGTTAAACAGCTGCTCAGTGACACTAGTATGATTGCAGGGAAGTTAGAATTGATCACTGTTACCATAAATGTCGAAGTGTAAAAATGTATAGAAATACAACAAAAACACAGCGATTTTTCCCAAGAAAGTGCTAGTGTTACACTTGAGAAAGCAGAATGAGAAAATATTTCTGCTAATGATAGACCAGTAAAGCATTTGATCCATCAAGTTGGCTTCATTCCTAGGATGTTTTCTCATATTCCTGCATTTTTTTTCTTCTTCAAATGTTTATCTAATTCCCCTTTGAAGGCCACATTAACTTTGGATCCACTATTCTGTTAGACAGTGCACGTAAATCTTAACTACTCATTACATCAAAAGGTTTATCCAAATGTAATCTCTGGTTCTTTTGCCAAAATCTGTACTGTCTTGTTATTGATCCATTAACCATTGGAAAAGAAAATCTCTATTTACTTTCTCTAAATTTTATTTTTATAACATCTGTTAAACTTGCTCTGAGATTTAGAATTCCATTCCATTTCCCCTCTTCTTCCACCTTTTTTGCATAGGAACATAGAGATAGGAGTTGTTCATTTGGTTCTTGAAGTCTGCTCCACCATTCAATGAGATCATGGTTGCTCTGGTTGTGGTCTCAGCTCCAAACTGCTGCCTGATTCCTATAATTCTGGACCTCCTTGTCTAACAACAATTTGTATTACACAACCTTGAATATATTTAAAGATCCAGCCCCCAACTATCTTCTGAAGAAAAGACTTCTGCACTCTAATAACCTCTAAAGGGGAAAAAATCCTCTTTATCACTACTTGAAAAGGGGATTGCTTATTCTAAAACTATATCCACTAGTTTTAGTCTCCCCCTGATGTCGATGCTATCCAATCCCCTCAAGATTATGTGCGTTTCAGTCAGATCACCTTACATTCTTGTAAACTTCAGTGGATATGAACCCAAACTGCACATTTTATATTCACCCTTACTGTTCCTGATATTATTAAGCTGATAGTTGTCATATACCCTCTTTTACTACTTTATCCTAGCCTCTATTTGTTCCATCATTCAAAGTGCTCTAGCTTTGATAGGCCTCCTTTACCCCATTTTAGGAATGTACATAGGCAGTATCTGAACCACCTCTTCCTAAGATTGTTAATTGCTCCACTATATTTCTGCTTGTCAGCCTTTGCCTCAAATTTAATATGACCATATTTCTTCTGATTTTGCTGAAACTAGCGCACCTCTAGTTAGGTATTGTTTGTCCTTCTCCATAATGAAGTTCCACTTTACAATATTATGATCACTATTTCTGAAATGGTATCCAATTGTGACATTTTTCCACTTGGTCACTTCATTTCTCAGGCCTAAAACTGGCAGCACCAACTTGTTGGGCAGGAAAAGTAACCCAGCAATAATGTTCTCCTGAACACAGTTCAAAAATTCTTTTCTGTCTCAATAGTCACTGCACTATTTAATATTGGCATTTAGGCCCTCCTTTAACACTACTAATAGTTCATACAACCTATTGTAAGTTCTTTTCAGATCCGGTGCTCGATATCATTGGTAGCTAATAAAATAGACATGTAGCACAATAGCTCGTTATTTGGTTCTCAATTTCAGCTAAGCAGGCGCTGTCTTTGATGTGTCAAGAATACTCTATTTCAGTGATGTTTTCCCAATTCAAAACTGCTCTGTTTTCACTTTTCTTTATCATTTCTGAATACCTTGAATCCAGGAATATTCAAGATTTAATTGGCCACAATTTTGAGTTGGGTCTCAGTTATCACACTGCATCATATTCTCACATGGCTGTCTGCATCTGTGGCTCATCAACTTCGTTGACTGCACTGTATGCTTTTTAACTTAAACCTCTTTGTATTCTTGATAATGCCACCTAATTTTATTTCTAATTCTTTCTGTCCCAGTCATTTGCACTTTGTTTCTATGTTATAATACCACATCTTGAGTGTCCACCCGTTAATTAATTTAAAACTTACCCTACAACACTTGCTAAATTGCCTGCATGGATCCTAGCCTGTGCTACTCACATGCTATCTATCCATCTCAAACACGTTCTTCTTGCGACAGAACTGGTCCTAATGTCCCAAAAATGTAAAGCTCTCACTCTTCCACTATGTCACTAGCCACACATTAATCTATCGTAGCCTCATATTTGTACCCTCAGTATAAGACGACAATATATTCTGATCCTTTATAAACTATTTCTCCCCACTGAAACACATGGGATTTCCATGAAAGCATTTGTACACTACCCTAAGTGTCAAATGTCCTGTTCATTCTGCAGTGGAGTAAAAAATAGAAAGACTGGCATTTTTATTGCATATTTTCATGCCCCAGCATGTCCCAAAGCAACTTACAGCCAATGAAATGTGTCACAGTGTAGTAATTGTTGTAATGTATGAGACATGTCAACTAACATCCAAGTTCTCACAAACAGCAAGATAATCTTGAGCTCATAAACTATATTGTGATGTTACTTGAGCGATAAATATTGGTCAGTATACCAGGGGTAATTCCTCTGCTGTTCTTCAAAATAGTGCCACAGAATCTTTTAGTTAAACCTTAGAGATCAAAGCCTTGGTTTAATGTCTTATCCAAAATACATCACCTACAGCACTCCTTAAGTACCGGATGGAAGCACCAGCCTTAAATCTGGTGGTTAAACTGAAGATTAGGACTTGAGGTTACAATGCCTTAAACCAAAGGTAAAGGTGTATCAACTGAGCTACAGCTAACACAAAGGTTATAAATGATGGCAAAACAACTTACTGTATTGGATAATTTAGAGAAGCATTGATGCATCATAATGCTGATTCTCTGTAACTGACATTTAAAAATATTTGTTTGTAGTGGTGATACAATTTTCTGTGGTCTTAGCATTAGCTGACTTTCCACATGCATTTTATATCTTTAACATTAACGTGAGTTCTAGCACAGCAAAATATTCATTTCCCAAAACCCAAGCCACAAATGTCATCAGCATAAAACTCCACTCCCTTTGTACTACAGCACTGTAACTTAGGATGGCTGTCAGCAATAACACTGTGGTAAATGATACATAAATACCTGAGTCTAAATTCCAGTGTCAGCTGATTTTCAGCATTCCCTTCCAGTGGCAGAGCCATTATCTTGATACCATTTTCTATGTCACAAGAAGAAGATTTGTAGCTCATGTGGAAAAGACGTAACAGAATTGATTTTCTTTGCAATTGACTGCAGTAATGTTGCAGATTATAGTGCAACTACATCTTGAACACAATTTTCCATTATTTGAAAATGAAACTAAAATTACTTTGCAGGGCTATTTTATGAGCACATGCTGCCACTAAGTGAGCCTCGGTGCCAGGAGAGGGATAGTAAAATTATTGCATATATGTCTGTAATTAAATAATTTGAGTTTCACATTTATCAATAGTTAGAATAACACGTGTCTGAGCTCCAAAGCAATAATGTAACCTGCAAGTTGGGACGAACATCATAAGCTTTAAGATCCAAGCTTGAGTACTCAATAACAATCAGCTAAAATCTAAAATAAAATTACTAACTTGAATTAATTCTAGGACAAATGAACCTAGAAATCCAATCATGTCCAGAATTGGGCAAACAGGGACACAGAAGGCCCTGCACATGTTTGTGCTGTCAGTTCATGCAATATTTATGCTGCTTAATCATTTAATCGTGTAGGTATCCTGCCAGTGCTATCCATGCTACTTATTGTAGCTGTGTGATTGTATAAGTGGTTGTATTTCAGATGCTGTGCCACCACTTAAATGCAGCCAGTACTTCATAAGTGTAAAATGCATTTTAACCTGCAGACTTAGCTCTGTAGTCTTGCCTCAGTGCCCGAAGATTTAAATCCTGCTTCAAACACATCTAAGTACCAATATTAAGATGGCAGGGGTATCCTTTCCCTCAGACGAGATATTAAATTCACCATTCACTGTCTATTGATTCAAGGGCAATGTCTATTTAGGAATCAAGCTTTTGCCATAGGCCTCCATATGACTCAACAGCCCAACTCTCAAACCACAGGTCTTTGGACACGTGGGGCAGGATTTCCAATGATGTAACTGAATCTGGAGTGCAGAGTTTGCTTATGTTTCTTTCCTTCTCTGTGACTGTTCTGCCTCATAGTTGAAGAAAACTGCAATACTGACACTTGTGGAAGTTGGCACAGAGGTGCAGCAGGTAATCTGGATCACTAATGGAATTTTGGGCTTTATTTCAAGGGGTTGGAGCATAAGAGTATGGAAGTCTTGCTGCAATTGTACAAGTTACTGGTGAGATCACAGCTGGAGTACCATGAGCAGTTTTGGTGCCTCTTATTTAAAGAAAGATATTATTTCTTTTGAGATAGCAAGAACTGCAGATGTTGGAGTCAGAGATAACACAGTATGGAGCTGGAGGAACACAGCAGGCCAGGCAGCATCAGAGGAGCAGGAAGATTGACATTTCGGGTCAGGACACTTCTTCAGATTTCTGAAGAAGTGTTCCAACCCGAAACGTCAACTTTCCTGCTCCTCTTACTTCATTGGAGGCAATTCAGAGAAGGTTCACTAGGATGATCCCCAATATGGAGGGATTGTCTTCTGAGCAAATATTCAATAGATTGGGGTTCTATGTTTTGGAATTTAGAAGAACGAGAGTTGATCTGATTGAGACACAGAGGATTCTTAAGGGACTTGTCAAATAAATGCTAAGACAATGTTTACCCTCATGGGAAGGTGTAGGATCAGAGGGCATGGTCTCAGAATTAAGGGGTCTTAATGTAAGATTGAGATAAGGAGGAATTTCTTCTCTCAGAGGGTTGAGAGTCTTTGGAACTCCATTCTGCAGAAAACTATGGGGACAGAGTCCTTGCATTGATTTAAGTGTGATTCTCGATCATAGGGGAATCAAGAGTTCTGGGGAAAAGGCAGAAATGGGGACACGAGGAGTGTTGATTCAGCCATGAACTTACTAGATAGCAAAGCAGTTTCAAGGGGCCAAATGGCCTACTCCTGTTCCTATTTCTTATGGTATTGTAGTCTAAAGCATGATCCAGATTGAAAGACATGTGGTCGTCATTTTCAATAATTGATAGCAAGTTCCTTTTAGACTTCAATGTCAATGCTGCCATGCTTCAATAAGATCTGCTTGGTCAGTATGAAGGAGACTTGAGCTGAATGAGGTGTAGTCTGTGAGTGCAATCTTGGAAATTTGGTTCATAGTGGAAATTCAGTACAAAGGGAACAGACGTGATTTCACGAAGGTTTACTATAAGAACGAAACTTACCAGAGTGAGAGATGAGTGGGAGAGGATAAAAGGCGTGATTGAGAGTCCAAGCTGCAATGATACCGGCAATGGAATGACATTGCAAAGCACATCATCACAAAAGTGCAGGAAAACAAGCAGATTGGTGAATAGACTGGTGAATATTTCTAGCCTTTGAGGTAAAATTAAGGTCTTCAGTTTGTGCTTAGATCTCCAGTTTTTTTTCCTCTTAAAGATAGCTGCTTATATATAACCTTGATAATGATGATTGTTAAATTTTATTCTATTAAAACAAATTATTACAGTTAAGTTTAAACAACAAGGAAGTTGAGTCATTAAATTATAAATTAAACCAAATATGATAGTAACGGCAAGAAGGGTGATGTGTGCTGCTTTAGTACGTGTAAACTGCTGGACACCAATATAATCTACAGCAAATACATCTGTAGTAAGGATTTGCAGCTAGAGGGGCTTCAGATCTGAGTTAAGGAGCTGGAAACTGAGCTGTAGACATTATACCACATCAGAAAACAGAAAGGTTACCTGGACACTTTGCACGAGAGGGTGGTCACACTCTTCAGACTAGTTAATTCTAAACTGGTCTGTGATCAGAACCAGAAGGGGGTGACCGTATGTGAGGCAGATATGAGGACCCAGAAGGCGACAGTTGGCCTCTACCCCTGCAATTGCCAACAGATATGTTGTTCTTGTGGGAACTACAGGAAGGATAAGCAAACTAACCATGGCACCTTGGTTAGGGAGCAAGTGAGGTGGGCCAGAAAGAATAGGAAGGTACTAGTGGCAGGCGTCAGTATAATTAGGGGATAGTTACTGCTCTCTGCAGTCATGAGCAGCAGTTCTGAAGGCTGTATTGTCTGCTGGTGCAAGGGTATTTCCTGGGACTTAGAGAAGAGCTTGGAGTTAAGAAGGAGGATCCAGTTGTTATCAGCCACATTGGTACCAATGACATTGATAGGACTAGAAAGGAAGTCCTGCTTAAAGATTTTGAACAGTTAGGAACTAAATTAAAAAGCCGAACAACCGAGGCAATAATTCCAAGGTTACTACTTGAGCCTTGGGAAAACTTGCACAGTAAGTGCAAAAAAGTACAAATAGACTCAGGAAGTTAAATGTGTGGCTGAAAGTTTGGTCAAGGTAAAATGGGTTTCAGTTCACGGTGCATTGGCACCAGTACTGAGATAGAAGGGAGCTGTTCTGTTGGGAATCTCTTGAACCATGCTGGGACCAGTGTCTATAGAGTGGGCTTTAAACCAACTGCTGGGAGATGGGGTGTGTCTGCTTTGGGACAGGGAATGTGTAGGCTCACTTAAGAGGACATAGCATTGTAGGGAAGCTGTTTGGATAATGATAACCAGAGTGAGACAGATAGGGCCAGAGTGTACAAGATTACTAGAACATCAGGAAGTCGGATCAAAGGAGGAAAATGTAGTAAAAGGCAAATTTAAAGACTGTTTACTTGAATGTGCATAATATTCAAAACAAAATAAGTGAATTAACAGCACAAATACAGGTAACTGGGTATAATCACAACTGTTACAGAGACATGGTTTCAAGGAGATCAAAGCTGGCAACTAAAAATTCAGGAGTAGGAGTATGTAATTTTAAGAAAGGACAGGCAAGAAGGGTGATGGGGTAGCATTGTTAGTAAAATAAGTAGTATAGCAAGAAATTATCTTGGATTAGAAGATGTAAAAGTGAGAATAGGTAACTGTTTCTTCTCCACAATAACACTTAACACTGGAGCACACCCCCCTCCCCGACCAAGGATGCGTCCTCAGCCCCCTACTGTAGTCCCTGTTAACCTACGACTGTGTTGTCAAATTCCAAACGAATGCCATCTACAAGTTCACTGACGACACCACTGCAATGAGTCCAATTACAGAAGGGCGATAGAGGGCTTGGTGATGTGATGCAAACAACAACCTCCCCCTCAGCGTTGGCAAAACTAAAAAACTGATCATCAACTTCAGAAAGAAACAAGGAGAACATGCCCCCATCTACATCAACGTAAGTGAGGTTGAGAGAGTGAAGAGCATTAAGTTCCTCATAGTGACGATAGCTGACGACCTGTCCTGGACTTCCCACATAAATGCAACAGTCCAGAAGGCACAAAAACGCCTCTAATTCCTCAGGTGGCTCAGGAAATTCAGCACGTCCATAAAGTCCCTCACCAACTTCTACTGATGCACCATTGAAAGCATACTGTCGGGGTGCATAACGGCCCAGGTATGGCAACTGCTCTGCCTAAGACCATGAGGAACTACAGAAGGTTGTGTGCACAGCCCAGACCACCATGGAAGCCAACCTTCCATCCATGGACTCTATTTACATGGCTCGGTACCATGGAAAGGCGGCCAATATCATCAAAGACCCATTGCACTCTGGTAATGACCTTCTACAACCTCTTCCATCAGGCAGAAGATAAGAAGCCTGAACACACAGACAAGCAGGTTCAGGAACAGCTCCTTTCTGGTTGTTATCAGACTGTTGAAAGAACTCTTGCCTCAAATAATGTAACCTGTATGCCTCTAAGTCTTTTTGATCTGTATATCCTTTGCTTGTTGTGATCTGCCTGTATCGCCTGTAAACAAAGATTTTCACTGCATTTTGTTACATGTGACAATAAAATCAAAACCAAAATCAATCAAAATCCATGTGGATAGAGGTAAGAAATAACAAAGGGAAGAAGACACTCGTAGTAGTAGTCTATGGACTCTAAGGTTTTTGAGTAGCTTCGTAGCTCAGGTTGTGGATGTTATGGTTGCTTGGCTTCCCGAGCTGGTTCTGCAGACTTTCTGAAAGTAGCTATTTGGCAGGACTGAGAATGAAACAGAAGATAACGAGAACATGTAAAAAAGGCAGTACATTAACTACAGGTAGCTTTAATCCTCATGTAGATTGGCATAAACAGATTGGCAGATGTAGCCACACAGATGAATTCATGGTGTTTTCTGGACAGTTTCCTAGGGCAATATGTTGTGAATGCAACCAGGGATCAGGATATTTTGGATCTGGTTATGTGTAATAGGACAGATTTCATAAATGATTTAAGAGTAGAAGATCCCCAAAATAAAAGTGCCAATAACATGGTAGAATTTAGCATTCAGTTTGAGATGGAGGAACATGGGTCAGAAACAATTGTGCTAAGCTAAAATAAGGGTAATTACAAAGGAATGAGGGCAGAGTTGGTTGGAGCTGGGAAAGGTGTTGACAGCAAACATGGTTGAAGAAAAGTGGCAGACATTTAATAAAATTGTTCACAGCTCACAGCAAAGATATACCCGAAGGAGAAATAAAGAATCTAGGATGTATGTAAGCCAACCCTGGTTAATCAGGAACAGAGAGAATTAAATTGAAAGTGAAAACATACAATGTGGAAAAGAGTAATGGTAAAACAGAAGATTGGGAGAGTTTTAAAAACCAAACAAATGGAAGGAGGATAAATTTTGCGGGTAAACTTACAAATAATTTCAAGATGGACAGCAAGAAATTGTTTAAATATATAAAAACGAAGAGAGAGAGGATAAGCATAACATAGGCCCTTTCAAAAATGAGGCTGGGGAAATAATAACGATGTAAGGTGGGGTAAAAAAATCCTCATCATATGAATTTACCCCAGACTATTCCAAAATTACCAAATAATCAAAGGGCAAAGGGAAGAGAGGACATATCATTATAAAAAAGGTGCTCCAGAAACTACCAGCACTAAAGACCAATAAAGTCCCCTGACCCTGATAGGATGCAACATAGGATACGAAAAGAAGAAGCTACAGAGATAACGGATGCACTGGTAGGAATCTTCAAAGAACCCTTGGAATGTGTAAAAATCCCAGAGGATTGGAAAACTGCCAGTGTAATACCTTATATTTAAAATGGGAAGGAGGCATAAAATAATTTAGCTAGCTTAATGTCTATTATTGGGAAAATGTTAAAGTCTATTATAAAAGATGTAATAGCAGAGGATTTGTGACCTCTTAATTGGAGATTAAAAAGGGGTGGCACGGTGGCTCAGTGGCTCAGTGGTTAGCACTGCTGCCTCACAGCACCAGGGGCCTGGGTTCAATTCCACTCTTGGGTGACTGTGTGGAATATGCATGAGTTTCCTCCAGGTGCTCCCACAGTCCTGAGATGTGCAGGCTAGCTGGACTGGCCATGCTAAATTGCCTATAGTGCTCAGGGATGTGTAGATTAGGTGGGTTAAAGGGGGCTGCGTCTGGGTGGGATGCTCTGAGAGTCAATGTGGACTTTGGGCTGTAGGGATTCTAAGAAATAAATAATATGATCAAGCAGAGTCAATGTGGCTACATGAAGGGGAAATGCCTGACAAATTCGTTAGAATTCTTTCAGGAGATAACAAGCAGGATTAATAAAGGGGCAACAGTGGATATAATATATTTGGATTTTTATAAGGCATTTGATGTATGTAATAAGAGCCAATGGTGCTGGAGATAGGATGTTAGCATGGATAGAGGAGTGGATAATTAGTAGAAGGCATAGAGTTGGGATAAGGGATAACACAGTATGGAGCTGGAGGAGCACAGCAGGCCAGGCAGCATCAGAGGAGCAGGAAAGTTGACGTTTCAGTTCGGGACTCTTCAGCTGCCTGGCTGCTGTGCTCCTCCAGCTCCTGAAAAAGCCCCCCTTATCCCAACTC
>JAHRHZ010000032.1:9013120-9070484 GCA_024137785.1 Ginglymostoma cirratum
AGCACAGCAGGCCAGGCAGCATCAGAGGAGCAGGAAAGTTGACGTTTCAGTTCGGGACTCTTCAGCTGCCTGGCTGCTGTGCTCCTCCAGCTCCACACTGTATTATCTCTGACTTCAGCATCAGCAGTTTTAATAACTCTGAGTTGGGATAAGGGGGGCTTTTTCAGGATGGCAACCTGAAAACTACTGGAGTGCCACAGGGATCAGTCCTGGGAGCACAATAATTAACAACATACAGAAGTGACTTAAATGAGAAAAGTTAACATATTATAGTCCCTTGTGAATGATGCAAAGAAAAAAAGGAAGGCAAGTCATAAGAATGACATAAAGAGCCCACAGAAGGATGTATACAGGTTTAGCAGGTGGGAAAATACTTGGCAGATAAAATATACTATGGGAAAATATGAGGTTATGCACTTTGATTTGACTTGATTTACTATTGTCACATGTGCCTAGTTATAGTGAAAAGTTTTGTGATGTACACAGTATCATACCATACAAAGTGCATTAGCGTAATAGGACTGAACAAAGAATACAATGTTATGCCTGCAGAGAAGATGCCCTGAGAGCGAGATCAGCATTAGATTTAAAATTTGAGAGGTCTATTCAGAAGTCTAATAACACCGGGAGAAAAGCTGTTCTTGATTCTATTCATATACCTATACAAATGTCTTTATCTGCTACTTGACAGAAGAGGGTGGAAGCGTATATAATCGGGGGGGCGGGGGGGTATTGTGGATTATGTTGATTGCTTTCATAAGGCAGCGGCAAGTATAGACGGAGTCAATCAATGGAAGGCTGGTTTGTGTGATGGACTGGGCTGTGTTCAAGATTCTCTGTAGTCTTATGGTCTTGGGAAGAGCAGTTACCAAACCAAGCTGTGATGCATCCAGATAGAATGTTTTCTTTCATGCATTTATAAAAATTGGTAAGAATCCTTGGGGACATTCTAAATTTCCTTAGCCTCCTGAGGAAGTACAGACGTTAAAGTGCTTTCTTGACCATTATCTTGATGTATTGTTGGTGATCATCACTCCTAGGAATTTGATACTGTCAACCATCTCCACCTCAACACCATTGATGCAGACGGGGGTGTGCCCTCCACTCCGCTTTCAGAAGTTAATGACTGGCTCCTTCATTTTTCTGATGTCAATGAAGAGATTGCTGTCTTTACACCATGCAGCTTAAGCACTCAATCTCTTTCCTGTGTTCTGTCTCATCATTGTTTGAGATCCATCCTACAACATCCATCCAGCAAACTTGTAAATGAAGTTGGGGCAGAGTTTGGCCACACAGTCGTGAGTGTATAAGGAGTATAGTAGGGGGCTGAGTATGCAACCTTATGGGCACCACTGTTGAGGATTATGGTGGAGGAGGTGTTGTCGCCTATTCTTCTCAATTGCAGTCTATGGGTTAGAAAGTCAAGTATCCTGTTACAGAGGGGGGAGGCAAGACCTAGGTCTCGGAGTTTAGAGTTTAGAGTTTAGAGATGAGTTTGTTTGCAATTGTGATATTGAAGGCAGAACTGCAGTCAATAAGCAGGAGCCTGACGTAGATATCCTTGTTCTCCAGATGTTCCAGGGATAAGCGTGGGGCTAGGGAGATGGCATCTGCCGTGGACCTGTTGCACCGGTAGGCAAAGCGCAAAGGCAGTTTGGTAGGCTGGAGTTGATCTGAGCCATGACTTACCTCGCAAAGCACTTCATAATAAAGGTCAGAGCCACCAGGCAGTAGACACTGAGGCATGCCGTATGATTTTCCTTTGGCACCAGGGTGTTGGTGGTCTTCTTGAAGCAGATGGGGGCTTCAAATCGTGGTAAGAAAAGGTTAAAGACGTCTGCAAATATTCCCGCCAGCTGGTCCGCACAGGATCTAAGTGTATGGCTGTGGCCGATTGCTTTCCGTATGGTAGGAAAAACAGAGAAGCTAAATATTACATGAATGGTAAAAGTCTGCAGAAAGCAACAGAACAGTGGGATTTGGGAGTCTTCATACATAAATATTAAAAAGCTACCATACAAGTTCAGTGGATAAGAGGAAAGTTAAATGGAATGTTAGCATTCATTTCAAAGGAAATGGCGTATAAAAATAAGGAAGACTTGTTCAAAGTATAAAAGGCACCAGAGGCAATCCAGAGAAGAGTCACTAGTCTCATCTGCATAAGAAGGGACTGTCTTATAAGGATAGCTTGTGTAGGCTGGATCTGGACTCATTGGAGTTTGGAAGAATGAAAGGCAACTTTATTGAAACTTGTGAGATTTAAAGACAACATGTCAGGTTAGTTGTGGAAAGGTTATTTCCACCTGTGGAGAGTATAGGACCAGAGGCCAGTTTCAGAATAAAGAGTTGCCCTTTTAAGATGGAGATGAGAAGGAATTTCACCTCTCAGAGGGTAGTGAATCCGTGGAATTCATCGTCACAGACGGATGTAGAAGCTGTGATATTAAGTACACTTGTGGCTGAATTAGAAAGATTTTTAAATTAGTAAGGCAATCAGTATTATGAGAAAAGGCAGGAAAGTCGAGTTGAAGATTATCAAATCAGTCATGATCTCATTGAATGGTGGAGCAGCATCGACGGGCTGAATCTGTAGGTGTTTTATGGTCCTCTTTGTCCTCTCCCGGGATGTTGGCTATTTGAGAGTTGAGAAAATATGACCAACACTGTTATGGGAAGGATATTATTAAACTGGAGAGGGTTCAGAAAAGATTTACCACAATGTTGCTAGGAATGAAAGATTTGAGATATAAAAATATATTGGAAAGGCTCAAATGTTTTTTCACTGAGCATAGGAGGTTGAGGGGTGATCTTATTGAGCTTTATAAAATCATGACGGGTGTAGATAAGGTGAATGACAAGGGTCTTTCCCTAGGCTGGGGAAGTTCAAAACTAGGAGGCATCTTTAAGCCGATAGGAGAAAGATTTAAAAAGGACATGAGAGGCAACTTTTTTACGCAGAGAGTGGTTCACGTGTAGAATGAACAACCAGAGAGAGTGGTAGATGCAGGTACAGTTACAACATTTAAAAGGCATTTGGATAAGTTCATGAATAGGAAAGGATTGGAGAGATATGGGCTAACTGAGGCAGATGGGACTAGTTTAGTTTAGGGACGTGGTCAGTGTGGGCCAGTTGGACCAAAAGATCTGTTTCCATGCTGTGTGACTGTATGATCTGACCATCTACATCTAGTGTCTCCTCCATTACAGTTGATTTCGCAGCACTCTTTCTGAATGCTTGTGTGCACAAGTTTTGGATAGATGGTCCTATCTCTGAATCTGAAGGATACAACACAAAAACAAAGTTGCTGGAAAAGCTCAGCAGGTCTGGCAGCATCTGTGAAGGAAAAAACAGAGTTAACGTTTTGGGTCCGGAGACCCTTCCTCAGAACTGAGGAACCTCAGTTCTGAGGAAGGGTCACTGGACTCGAAACATTAACTCTGTTTTCTCCTTCACAGATGCTTCCAGACTTGCTGAGCTTTTCCAGAAACTTTGTTCTTGTTCCTGATTTACAGCATCTGCAGTTCTTTTGGTTTTTTCTGAAGGATACAGTATGTGGCTAATATACAATCCAAGTCTGATTGCAGAATTGAAATGTGGTGGATGCTAATTTTGTTTTTATTCATACATTCATGGGATGTGGGTGTTAACAGAGGGCCAGCATTCATTGTCCATTCATTGTTGCCTTGGAGGAAGTAGTGGTGAGCTGCCGTCTTGAACCACTGCCATCATTTCCTGGAGGTAAAATGCCTTTGGGTGGCAGTTCCAGGATTTTGATCCGGCAACAGCAAAGGAACATCAATATATTTCTACAACTGGATGGTGAGTGCCATGGAAGGGAACTTGCAATTGGTGGTGTTCCCATGTATCTGTCACCCTTGTCCTTGTAGTGTACAAACTGCTGCTGCCAAATGCTTGTGATGGAGGGAGTGAAAGATTGTGGATGTGGTGCCAATCAAGCAGGCTGTTTTGTCCTGAATGTGTCAAGCTCCTTGAATGTCTTGGAGCCGCACTCATCTGAGCAAGTGGGGAATATTCCATTCCACTTCTGACATGTGCTTTATAGACGGAGAACAGGCTTTGGAGAGTCAAGGGGTGAATTACTCACTGCAGAATTCCTAGCCTCTGATCTGTTCTCGTAGCCACAGTATGTATAATGGCTCCGAGATAACAAGCATGGGGCTGGATGAACACAGCAGGTCAAGCAGCATCATAGGAGCAGGAAAATTTGATGTTTCGGGCCTAAACCCTTCATCAGAAATGGGGGAGGGGAAGAGGGTTCTGAAATAAATAGGGAGAGAGGGGGAGGCGGATAGAGGATGGATAGAGGAGAGGATAGGTGGAGAGGAGGCAGACAAGTCGAAGAGGCGGAGATGGAGCCAGTAAAGGTGAGTGTAGGTGGGGGTGTAGGGAGGAGATAGGTCAGTCCAAGGAGGACGGACAGGTCAAGGGGGCGGGATGATGTTAGTAGATAGGAGATGGGGGTGTGGCTTGAGGTGAGAGGAAAAACAGGTTAGGGAGGTGGAGATGAGCTGGGCTGGTTTTGGGATGCGGTTAGAGGAGGGGAGATTTTGAAGCTTGTGAAATCCACATTGATGCCATTGGGCTGCAGGGTTCCCAGGCTGAACATGATTTGCTGTTCCTGCAGCCTTCGGGTGGCATCACTGTGGCATTGCAGGAGGCCCAGGATGGACATGTCATCTGAGGAATGGGAGGGGGAGTTGAAATGGTTCGCGACTGGGAGGTGCAGTTGTTTGTTGCGAACTGAGCGCAGGTGTTCTGCAAAGCAGTCCCCAAGCCTTCGCTTGGTTTCCCCGATGTAGAGGAAGCCACAACGGGTACAGTGGATGCAGTATACCACATTGGCAGATGTGCAGGTGAACATCTGCCTGATGTGGAAAGTCTTCTCGGGGCCTGGGATTGGGGTGAGGGAGGAGGTGTGGGGGCAGGTGTAGCACTTCCTGCGGTTGCAGGGAAAAGTGCCGGGTGTGTTGGGGCTGGAGGGGAGTGTGGAGCGGACAAGGGAGTCGCGGAGGGAGTGGTCCCTCCAGAAGGCAGATAAGGGTGGGGAGGGAAAAATGTCTTTGGTGGTGGGGTCTGATTGCAGATGGCAGAAGTGTCGGAGGATGATGTGTTGGATCTGGAGGTTGGTGGGGTGGTACGTGAGGACGAGGGGGATTCTTTTTTGGTTATTATTGCGGGGACGGGGCGTGAGGGATGTGTTCCAGGAAATGCGGGAGACACGGTCGAGGGCGTTCTCGACCACTGTGGGGGGAAAGTTGCAGTCCTTGAAGAATGAGAACATTTGAGATGTACGGGAGTGGAATGTCTCATCCTGCATCCAGTTTAGATTCTGGTCAATGATAATCCCCAGGAAGTTGATAATGGAGGATTCAGTGACAGTATAGCCGCTGAAAATCAAGGGATGATAATTAGATCCCCTGTAATGAGGATGGTCATTAGATGTTACTTGCCATTAGTCAGCCCAGACCTGGATATTGTCCAGGTCCTGCTGCATTTGGACATAGACTGTTTTGATATCTATGTAATGGGTAGTGTTGAATATTGTGTTATCAGTGAACATCACCATTTTTAACTTTACAATGGAAGTAACATTAATGAAACAGCTAAAGATGATTTGGCCTAAGACACTACCCTAAGGAACTCCTGCAGTGCTGAGATGACTAACCTCCAACAACCATAAACATCTTTCTTTGTGCTAAGTCAGGTAAAATCGCTATAGTCCCAATAGACAGTAGGTTATGCAATGGGGTAGGGAATAGGGTTGCCCTTTCATGAGACAGAGGGATGACTATTGGTGTTTTAATCTGAGAGTCACCATGTCACAGGCAAGGGGAGAGGTTGAGAAAGACACTCCCTCATGGTAATCTCAGCTGGTGTGAGATTAAACCCACGTTGTTTCATCGCTCCCAATTGCAAACCAGCTGTCCAGCTAACTGAGCCCCTTTGTGCTAGATGAGGCTCCAACCAATGAAGAGTCTTCCCAATTCTCATTGACTGTATTATTGGTAGGGCTTCTTGATGCCACATTTTGTTAAATGTGGCTTGAATGTCAGGGGCAGTCACACTCATCTCAACTCTAGAATTCAACTACTTTGTTTATGTTTGAACCAAGGTTATAATGAGGTCAGGAGCTGAGTACCCCTGGCAGAATTGTTATGATGCCAGCTGATATTATTACCAGATAGGTCAGATCCCAGGCTAAAATTTGACTTGAAAGATTACAGTTTGTTTTGTTTCAGTTTTAACAGGGTGGTGTCTCATTAAGACAGAAGCACCCAATGTTGCAGATTTTATTTCAACAGTGGAACAGAATTTTAATAAGCAAAAGAATTGAAGATAAAATAGAACAAATCAATGTGTTTCTTATAGCACAAATTCAAAGAGTTTTTAACACACAATAAGTTCTATTAATTCAAAACACACCTTTACAATATATTTTTAAATCTCCCTTGTGCAATACTCACAACAGAATCCCTTCCTCTAACACTTCGATATTTTTAGCGAACTGCGACTTTAACACAATTAACAACTGTGACTGGAGACATTGATAGCTTATTCCTGAAACTATCATACACCTAAGTCTAAATTAATTACTTTTCAAGTCCTTTTCGGGGTGTTTCTTAAAACTTCCACTCTGGGATTATCACTAAATTCTTACTGCAATCTAAGTAATCCAGTTTACCTAATTCTTTACTTGGAGGTAGAAAGAACTGTAGATGCTGGAGTCAGAGTCAATACAATGTGGAGCTAGAGGAACACAGCAGGTCAGGCAGCATCAGAGGAGCAGGAATGTCGACGTTTCAGGTTTACACTAACGAAGGTCTAATTAGGACGAATGAAGGGTGTAAACCTGAAACGTCAACATTCCTGTTCCTCTGATGCTGCCTGATCTGCTGTGTTCCTCCAGCTCCACATTGTATTGACAGTATTCTCTACTTCTCAGGAGCACTGAATCACCAACCAAAGACTTCACAGAACTCCCCAAAACAATGTAAAACTTAAACTAAAGTCTTTCTTTCTCACTCTCTCTGTACTTGGGCTCTCTCCTTCAGCTTAAGAAAACACTCCCAGTCCAGACCTTACCAACAAAAATTTTGACGTACAATTATTACCTTGCTAAGGTATAAAATCCTAAAATAAACAAAAACCCATTAGGTTGCCAAAGTAGTTCTCCAGAATAGTTATAAAATAACTATGGCTACAGAAATACTCAAATATTAACTTCAGACACACAGAGCACCCATAGTCATCCAGTACAGATGGATCAAAAGGCACCTGTAAAATTCTACGATTCTACAAAAACAATATACTATAGATGATTGAAATCTGAAATAGAAAACAGAAAACGTTAGAAAAACTCAGTAGGTCTGTTAACATCTGTGGACAGAGAAACAGAGTTAACATCTCTATGTTAATGTATTAACTCAAACTTCAAAACAACCAAATTAAGATAAATGATATTAAATTATGTATAGATCAGGAAGTTAACATCATACAACCCTAAATGAGCATCAATAAGCAGATTATTTCTCAGCAAGTGTTGCTTCATAACACTGCTGATGACACAGTAGTGACTCCAGCCATTTCTTAATATCATGTGGATATTAACTGTAATATCAGGTTGAAGACTGGTATTCAGGTGGGCCATGAACTGCATTTGGAATTTCCCTCTTTGGTTGAGCTACTAAAGGATCTTCTTTCTAATAGAGCTTTGGCCTTGTAATAATTTAGTGCTAGGCAGATCCTTATCCTGATTGAACAAGTTAATAATATGTCTACAGTCATCAGTCCCCCACATAGATCGAGCAATACAGACATCACCATTTCACCCAAAAAATGGCATAATCCTGGACCTTCTAATACTTTGTTCAAGGATGTCTCCATGTGTTTTGCATTTGTCTTTCTCACAGAAAATTCTCTTAAGGTTAAATGCAGGTTAGTTGGCAGTTGTTAGCGTTCATTTCAAGAAGCCTAGAATACAAAAACAAAGATGTACTACTGAGACTGTATAAGGTCTGGTCAGACCACATGTGGAATATTGTGAGCAGTTTTGGGCCCCACATCTAAGGAAGGATGTGCAGGCATTGGAAGGGGTCTGGAGGAGTTTTACAAGAATTGAGTGTATTTAAGACAGAGATAGATAAGTTTTTGATTAGAAATGGAATTAATGGTTACAGGGAGAAGGCAGGAGAATGGGATTGAGAAACATATCAGCCATGATCAAATGGCAGAGCAGATTCGATGGGCCAAATGGCCTAACTCTGCTCCTATATCTTATGGTTTTATGGTCTAACCCTGACAACAGCTGACAAAAATTTTGTTCTCCAGAGTCAGTAATCACACCAAAAAAAAGAATGTAACAACCAGCCTGAAATGAAAGTCTCACAGGTAACTTGTAAGTAATGCATGATGCCCTAAAATATCATTCACAAGGGTACCTTCCTGATGGTTTACGTCATGCTGTGCTGTGAATGTACAGCATATGATGCGTAAAATTCTATGGTATTCAAAGACAGGCCTTACCAGAAATGTAAGGCTACAACTTAAATAAATGATTGCATCCTTTGAGGAATTTGGATGTGCTCTCGTGCTGCAAGCACATCTACTTTATCCAAATGGTATTGGTGTACTTCCATCTGGAAATCTGTGCAGTTTCCTGGCCATTGTATTGGGATCTTAGTAGGCCAATTAGTGCCTAAGGTTCAAACATTATACAATCAACTCACTTGGCCATTTTATTTTTATTCTTTACAATATGCACTGACAATCTATCAGGACAGATTGAGTCCATTTATATTCTTGTAGTAACTGTTGTTATCTTCTACAATTACCGTCAGTGTAGGCACATGACATGTTCGCTGAAAGGTTGGCGATGTTATGCCATGATACAAATATTGAGACAAAATTTCCAATTGGTTGCAAAGATACAACAGGTAAATTAGAGTTTATAAGAAAACAATAGTCATAATTTCTTAAATATCCTTGCAGATAATTGTAGGTTTTAAAAATATACTTTGATGAAGATAAAAAACATCCCAAGTAGGGTAAGATTGAAGCTGGTGTGAGCAGATACTGTTTGGGTGTTTCATATTGCACTAAACAAGAAATTAAACGCTTGCTTCAGATGTTTATGTTCTTCTGCACATTCTCTCAAGTATAATTTCAGCAGCAGCATGTAAACTAAAGAGATAGTGCTTGCCAAACATTTTTAAGGGACAAAAACCTTGGAACTCCTGGTATTTTCACAGATTATAGAACTAATAGTTGACCTATAAGGACCACTGTATTAAATTTCTGAAACTGTTAGCCTGGTTAAATTAAACAGTCATATGGTATGAGCAGTTATTGAGTAATTATGACAGGCATTGAAGCCAGCTACAATCAATCCAATGAAAAGCTTAGAGGGTTCCAGTATGTAAACCTCAAACAAAGCTTCATTTGATTCCCAATTTCTTTCTTTCTCAGTGGTCTAAAAACAAATTGGAACTCAATCAGAATATCCTTATTTAGTTAGCACAGGAATGAAAAAGGCACATGAGAAAAACATATAACAACCACAGAGGTTTTACAAAGTTGACCTGGGAGGAGGATGACATGACTTAGATAAATTGTATTGTGCATCAAATGGACTATTTCCATTATTTCCACAGGCCAACTGCCAGCGATCTCGGGGAGGAAGTGAATATCAGTTATAAAATTAAAAACGTTTACCTTATTTTTCCATTTCAAAGAGTAATTTTTGTAAAATTTGACCTTTGGCTCTGATATTATTTTTATTTGCTTTATGTATTATTTTTTAAAGGGGTGAATTTATCTTTTCTTCATAATGTGTGAATGCAATCATGTGTCACATTTTTCAAAACTTCTTCCCTTTCAGGTATCTTACCTAGTCTTTCTCTAACAGACTGATGTATACTAGAAAGCTTGTCCTCTTGACTGTTATTCTAGTATGCTTCACTAAAATAACATAAATAAATATATCAGACAAAATTAGCTGGCTTTATTCTGACTGGTAATACCAGGATTTTTCACTGAACGGAAGTACAAAAACTGAATTACAGTGGATCCTAGATCCTACAAATATCCATCTTTCATCCTCGTCGATCATCCATCCTTACCATCACTTATTTACTGGAAATGGCTCCTAATACTTTATTTTGCTTGGGGAAAGGGGCCCAATTTTTCTTTTTCTAGAATAGGAACAAGACAGCATTTTGGCAACTTTCTTCACAATTGAGCAGCTCTCTTCAGGATCCACTCTGGTCACTCCACATGGGAAAGGGGCTATAAAGGTGCCCTAAAAATAGCCTGTTTAATCACCAAGCTAGCTGGAAAACCATATCCAGCAGACTCATCTACTTGTAGTCTGAAAATCAAAGTCAAATTCAAACTCAGAACCTGGAATGTACAAACACTCACAGATAATGAGCAAAATAATCATCTGGAATGGAGAACTGCCCCTGAGCTGCCATGGCATCAATATAAACTTGAAGTGCCTGTGAATTCAGGCACTTCAATGTGGATATCATTGCCATGCAGGAGACTTAAAGAGCAGGTGAAGGGCAGCTAAGGGAAGAAGATGGTGGTTAAACCTTCTTCTGGAGAGAAAAATATGAGGATCAATCCAGGATGCATGCAATTTGACTCGTCATCGAGAACAAACTCGTTAACTGGCTCTTCAAGCCCCCTCTTAATATCAATGATCACCTTGCGATTTTCCATCTCTACCTTGCCAAGAACCAGCAGGCAACAGTTGCACCTCTGCTCCAACCCTTAATGATCAGTCCAAAGAAGGCTTCCACTCCACCCTGGACACCATACTCATCAACATTCCTAAGAAAGATAAAACTATCTTCCCCAGGGACTTCAATGCCTGAGTTGAAAAGGATTCCTAACTCTGGAAAGAAACCATTGGAAAGGAAGGAGTTGGGAATTACAACACCAATGGGATTCTCCTGCTCCCCAAATGTACGGAACACCAGCTGTTCATCATTAACTCACTGTTCCTCCAAAAAGACAAGCTCAAGACTTCCTGGGAGCATCCACGGTCAAAGCACTGCCAAATGATCAACTTTATCATCATCAAAGGATGTCCTCATTACCAAAGCAATGATCAGTGCAGATGACTGCTGGACAGACCACTGATCTTCTGTGCTCATTAAATGCCATGAGAAGCAGCTAAAGATGAAGAAACAAGAAAAATATTCAACATTGAGCGGCTTCAAGAACCAATCAGACTCATGAACATCCATCAATATCTTCACCAAAATCTCCAAACCATTCAGTATAATGAAATGGAGGAATTCTAGAAAGAGCCGAGGACAGCCATCATCTCCTGATGTGAAGAGACTATTGGCTACAAAACCAGAAAACACCAAGAATGGTTCAACATCATCCAGGATCTCATTGAAAAGAAGAGGTAAGCTCTCCATGCCTGGCAAAACAATATCATCAGCAAAATAACAGGAGAACTTATCAAACTTCAAAGGCAGAGATCCAAAGAAGAACTAGGAAAATCAAGAACCAATGGTGGACTGAGAATGCTAAGGATCTGCAACCCATTGCGACAAGCATGACACATGGATCTTCTTTAATACTTCCAAGGCAATATACGCATCCACTGTCCTTGGCCTCAAACTGGTGCAGAGTAAGGAAGGAATTCATTTGAGAGACAGAGAAATATCAGCCTTTGTTGGAGAGAACACTTCAAAGAACTCTTAGACAGCAATACTATTGTACATAAGGACATGTTTTAAGAAATCATTCAACGCCCCATCGAAAATGATCTTGGCCTCCCACCTAGTGTTGCAGAACTTAAAACTGCCATTAAACGCATGAAGAAAGGAAACGCTGCAGGAGTAGGTGGGATTCCAGTGGAAATTTTCAAACTTAAGAGTAGCAGAGCTTACCAATCATGTCTATTGACTGTTCCTGAAATCTGGGACAAATAAGAAACCCATGCCAATCTCATAGATGCTGCCATCATCACTGTATTCAAGAAAGAAGACCAAGTGGACAGTGGGAACTAATGAGGAATCTCCCTACACTCTGTCACTGGGGAGACCATTACTTGAAACCTCATTTGTCGCCTTCTACCTGTCTCTGAAGGATTCTCCTGGAAAGCCAGTATGTTTTCTGCCCAAACCGTGAAACTGTGGACTTATCTTCTTTGCTCAACAACTCCAAAAGAAATGCCAGGAACAATACCTACATAGCCTGCATCATCCTGACCAAAATATTTGACTCATCAATCAGGAAGTATTATGGAAGATCCCAATAAAGGCTGGGTATCTAGTGAAATTTGTTAACATCCTCCATCTCCTTCAGGGCAAGATGTCAGTGAAGGTCCTCACCAATGGTCATTAGAGAGAATCCTTTGAGTCCAAGGCAGGGGTGTGTCATTGCCACCACTCTTTTTTCCATCTTCATCACCAGCATCCTTCATCTTGTTGAGAGTAAGTTTCTTAGTGCTTTGGACATTGTCTACAGGAATGGCAAACAACTTTTCAACCTCAGCTGATTGAAATCCAAAATGTGAATGACACTGATATTGCTCATTGAATTTCAATCTGCTGATGGCAACATCATTGCTATCCCCTCAGAAGAGAATCTTCAAACCTCTCTTTAACACCTTCATAGAAACCAACCAAAAAATTGCCCTCAGTCTCAATCTCAAGAAGACTAACTCCTTTAGCAACCCATCCTAGGGTATGTTCTATTCTAGCCCTCCATTAAGATCAATGGAGAAATCCTCCCAAAAGTGAAACACTTCCCCTACGTGGAGAGCCACCACTCACATTAGGCTGACATCTATGTGGGGGTCTAAAACTTCATCCAATCTGTGAGCACTGCCTTTGGATGCCTAAGAATAAGAGTCTTTGATGGCTGTGACATTTGAACTGATACCAAGGATCCTTGTGCATAAGGCAGTCATCCTTCCAATTCTTCTATACGACAATACAAATTGAACTATGTATGGATGACATCTCAAGGCCCTGGAGAAGTACCATCAATGCTGCTTGAGATGGGTTTTCCACGATAGTTGGGATTGCAGTCATACAAACATCAGCATCCTTGAAGGAGCCAATAGCATCAACATCGAGGCCACAATCAATTGCAACCAACCCCATTGCGCCTGTAACATGTTTAGGATGCCTGAAACTTGAGCACCAAAGCAAATCTCCCTTGCCCAGTTAAAGATAGGCAAGAAAAGGACCAAGAAAGCACTTCAAAGATTCCCTTCAAAGTCGTACCTCAAGAAATGCAGCTTAGACACCAATGCTTCAGAGATCCTTGTACAGAATAAACCAACTTGGCAGAATGTCCTGTAGGAAGGGAGACAATTCTTTGAGAGGACCTGGTGGCAAGAAGTATGAAAAAGGAAACTGAGAATGTAATGCCAATGATCTCAAGGCCAAAGACCAATTCCACTTCCTGGAAACACCTGTGAAATATGTGGTCATAGATATGGAATTTCAGACAGTTTTGGAAAGAAAATTCCCCCAGTTACTTGGGGTTTTTCGGTTTCTGCCAAAATGTTACCTGGAAGCTCCAACAGGCCAACATTCAGAGTAACTTAAAAAGATGGAAATAATTACACTTACAACAGGAGGATTTGAACAGATTACTGAATGGACAAGAACATGTCATACGGAATGTAATGTAGAAAAATGTGAAGTTATCCATTTTGAAACTAACAAGATAAAGGGATGATGCAGATAAGATGATTTCCCAGGTGGGGAGTTTAAAACCAAGGGCCACTGTCTAAAAATAAGTGAGATACCAATTAAGCTGAGGATGGCAAGAAGTTGCTTTACTCAGAAGGTTATAAACCTTTGGAATTTTCCACCAGAGAGGGCTGTGGAAGCTCAGTCTTTGGGCATGTGTAAAATAGAGATTGATATACTTCTGATTTCTAGCAGCATACAGGGTTATGGGGAAGAGGTGAGTAAATGGCAAGACAGATTTAACAGGTTGAATGGCCTACTTCCTGTTCCTGTGTTCCTATGTTCTTATGTTTCAATGCAATAGTTTTCAATAAAACAAGTTATTGATTTGTTCCGCAGCAAAATAGATAAAAAGGAAGATGTACACAAAGCATAATAGCACATTTACTGCAAGAAAAGAAATACTTGCATTTACATATCATTTTTCCAGACCATTGAACGTCTCAAAGTACTTTAAAGCCAATGAAGTACCTGTTGAAAAGACTTCACCGTTGTAATGTTGGAAGCACAACAGCTAATTTTCATTCCAAAAACTGTCACAAACAGCAATGTGATAACAACCATACACCCTCTATCTTTGTGTGTGTATGTAGGGGGGACAATAGACAATAGGTGCAGGAGTAGGCCATTCGGCCCTTCAAGCCAGCACCACCATTCATTATGATCATGGCTGATCATCCACAATCAGTATCCTGTTCCTGCCTTATCCCCATAAGGGAGTGGGGAGGGGGTTGGTAAGAGAAAGAGAGAGAATCTAAATGGCTGCCCAAATGTATATACTTCTCTCATTCTTTTTCTCATCATTAGCAAGTAAAATCTAGCTCTTCTTAACACAAGGAAACTTTGTGATTGGTCCTTACGGAAACATTAAAAAATAGTTACATATTAATTGTTAGAAGTTAAGTCATGCTAAAAAATAGCAACTAGTTATTGCGAACAACAGAAAAGGTTGAAAAGAGGGCAGATTTCTGAAAATGAAAGATATAACAGTGGATTATTTAAAATCTTTGCTTAAAAGTAAACCAAGGGATTTAGCAGATACATTGAAGGCAGTAGTTAAAGCAGGATTTTGTAAGGATGACAGAAGGTGAATATACAAAATTTAGAATTGGGAAAAAGGATGTGAAATGAAATTGGGTGTAAAAACAATGGAGTACTGAGGTCATATTTTGAAGTTATGGAACTCAATATTGAATCCTGCAGACTATAAAGCGCCTGAGAGGAAAATGAGATGCTGTTCCTCCAGCTTGTGTGGAGTTTTTTGGAACACTGTAGCAGGCCATAGATGGAAATACTAGCAAGGGAGCAAGGTGGTCTACTGAAATGGCAAGCAAATGGAAGGTCAGGGTCATTCCTTTGGAAACAGCAGAGGTGTTTACAAAAGCAGTCACCCAGTCTCTGTTTGGTCTTACCAATGTAAAGTAGACCACATTGTGTACAGCAAATACAGAAGACTAGATTGAAAGAAGTACACGTAAAATGTTGCTTCACCTGGAAGGTTTGTTATAGTGTTGAATGGTGAGGAGGAAGGTGAATGGGCAAGGGTTACATCTTCTGTGATTACGTTGGAAGATGGCATGGGGGAATGAGGAACTGTTAGGAGTGATGGAAGTGTGGACGGGTATTACAGAAGGAATAATCCCTGTAGAATGCTAATAGTGGAGAGAAGGTGAAGATATGTTTGATGGAGGTATCCTGCTGGAGGTTGTAGAAATGAGGGATGATCCTTTGAACGCAGAGACTGGTGGAGTGGAAAGTGAGGACAAAAGGAATTTTATTGTTGTTCTGGGAGGAAGGGGAAGGGGTAAAGCCAGAAGTGCAGGAGATGGGTCGGGCACGGTTGGGGTGGAATCCTTAGTTGAGGAAAAAGGAGGACATGTCAGAGACACTCCAGTGCAAGGTAGCATTATCAGAAAAAATTGAATGGAGACAAGGGATCTGGGAAAATTGAATGGGGTCCTTACAGGAAGCAATGTGTGAGGAAGTGTAGCCATTGTGACAAGTATGGAAGTTACATAGAACGTAGGAACATAGAGATTAGGAGCAGGAGTAGGCAATTCGGCCCTTTGAGTTCGCTCTGCCATTTAACATGACCATGGCTGATCTTATCCTGGTCTCAACTCCACTTTCCTGCCTGCTCTCCACAGCCCTTTATCCCACTTCTGGTAGGTTTAGTAAGTTTGTAGTAGTTATTGGTGGACAACCTATCTTCAAAAATTGAAACAGTGAAGTCAAGAACAGTAAGGGGAGAGTCAGAGGTGAACCAGGTGAAGGTGAGGGAAGGATGAAAACTGGAAGCAAAATTTGCTGACTTTTACAATTGTTGGCAAGATAGGATCCAAAAAAAACAAGAGTGCAGAAAGGCTCCATTAACAGTGGAATAATGGTGGAGAGGATTCGTTAAACTGTGCAAGAATATGCAGAGAATGCATTAAACAGATTGAGAGTGGAAAAGAGGGTCTACTAAACAATTTGAGTGTAATGGAGAGGGTTCATTAAATTGAGCAATTGAGAGTGGTGGAGTGGTTCCATTAATCAGTGCAAGAGTGACAGAGGGTCCATTAAATATTGTGAGAGTGACAGTGGTTGACAGGAACCATTAGACAGTATGACAGTGGTAGAAAGGGTTCATTACACAATGTGAGAGTGGCAGACAGGGTTCGTTAAACAGCACTAGAGTGGAACAGAGTTCAATTAACAGCCTGAAAGTGCCAGAGAATGTCAATTAAACAGGGCAAGAGTAGTGGAAAAGGTCAATTAAACAGTGACATTGACAGTGGCAAAGAGGTCCACCGAACAGCATGGAAGTGAGAGTAGTGGAGAGTCCATTAAACAGTGTAAGAGTGAGAGTGACAGAGAGAGTCAGGAATTAGGTTTAAGATGGTACAAGCTGTAGTAAAGTTTGCCAGCAGTAATAAAGCTTATTGGGAGCAAAAATATTTACTAGTTGTAAATTAGTTAAAAGTGATAAATTAGTTAACACATAATAAAGACAGGGACCTAATACTGAAAGCAGCCCTCTGTTGCAGCAACCAGACATGATTGAATTTTACATACAGTTTGAGGAAGAGAAGTGTTGTCCAAGACTACTATTTTGAATTCGAATTATGAGGGTCTAAAAACAGAGCTAGCAAAAGTGAATTGCCAATTTAGGTTAAGGAATAGGTCAACAGAGATGTGCAGGCAAACATTTGAGGGGATATTTCAGAAAGCATAAAACAGATAAATGCCAACAAACAACAAGAATTGCAACAGACAGATCACCACCCATGGTTACCCATTGACTAAAAAGTCAAAGATCATACCAAACTCAAAGAGAGGACGCACAATTGTGCAAATCAAAGTGTAGGTACAAAGGTTGGACAGAATATATAACAAAAAAAGCTAGGAATGACTAAAAGATTAGTAAGGAGAGAAAAGTATAGTATAAGAGAAAGTTAGCCAAAACTATAAAAAGATAGGAAATGGTTCTTCAGAGATTTAAAAAAGAAAGGAGTTAACACAGTAAGTGTTGATCGTTTAGAAAATTAGTATGGGGAATTAATAATGAAGGATACAATTAGTTTCCTAGATTTAGCTGTAAATCACGAATTGAAAATGAGGAGGGAACTCAGAAAATCATAATGAACAGTGAATTAGCACTGAGTAAATTGTTGGAACTGCAAGTTGACAAATCTCCAGCTCTTGATGGATTTCTTTCTAGTCTGAAAAGAAGTGGCTAGTGAAATAGTAGCTGCATTGGTATTAATTTTCCAAAATTCATTAGATAGAGGGAAGGTTTCTTTAGATTGAAAAATATATAATGTAATTCCTTTATTCAAAAGAGAGGGAGGCAAAAACCAGGAAACTACACGCCAGTTAGTTTAATATCTGTTATAAGGAAAATATTAGCAGATATGATTAAAGACATTTTAACAGAGTACTTGGATAAATTCAAGGTAATCAGGCAGAGTCAATATGGTCTTGCCAAAGGGAAATTACATTCAACTAATTTATTGTATGTCTTTGAAGAAGTAACTTAGACTGTTGATAAAGGGGAACCAATGGGCGTATTGTACTTAGATTTCCAGATAAGAAGCCATATCAAGGATTACTATGGAAAATAAAAGTTCATGGTACAGGAGTAACATATTGGCATTAAAAGAAGGTTGGCTGGCTAACAGGAAGCAGAGAGTAGGAATGAATAGGTCTTTTAAGGTTGTGGTGTGCGGTGTGCCACAAGGGTCAGTGCTAGTGCCTCAACTCTTTACAAGTTATATAAATATTTTAATGAAGGAACTGAAGGTATGTTGCTAAATTTGCTGATGACACAGAGATAGGTACAAAAGTGAGTTATGAAGAGGACATATTGAGCCTACAGAGTGATAAAGATAGTTTAAATGAGTGGGCAAAGATCTGGCAAATGGAGTACAATGTGGGAACGTTCTTTTGTTACATTTCTGAATTTCAAAGAATATAGATGGAATATCCCAGCCTGTTTAGCTTTTAAATTCTCATCAAGATAGAGGCTAGGTAATACCTCATGAATGAACTGTGCTGGAGGTTAGGCCAGCTTTAGTGTTACTATGGGTTTGTAAGTGTAAATTGTTTTTGCACAGAAGGAGATATAAATTAAAAGTTTTGTCTAGAGTTTCCACTGCTGTCAATTAGTTATACAAATTGACAAGTATTCAGTACCCTAGGTCAGACTTTCTAATGATATATCCATACTTATGATCGGTGATGAATGGGTTTTTTTTGTACCAATTCAGTGAACTAATTACAGTGACAAAGGTTTCTGATCATCAGAGAGCAATGCTATAAATAAGAGCACTTTTGTTTGTCAAGGGATAAACTTGCAGGATGATATTTGCCACCAAGGACAAGCGAAACATCTGATTAAAAAGAGATTTTGAAATTTTTTCTCCCCTCTTAAAAGTGAATCCGTATTGTTACATCCTACATTTTTCAACCCTGACAGATTGTTTCCCATGGGATGACATTTTCATGGTTCTAGCAATTTAAGAGTCATTGCATACCACAGTAGATATCTCTTTCAGTGCTTATCTTTTAATGCTTGAATCCCATTGCATCTAATATTTTCTCAAAAATAACAACCTGTATAACAGTAATTGCAAGAAGAAATCTGTTCCCTATTTCTTGTGTGGGAAAATTTTTGAATTCAAATCTTTTTTAAGGTCTAATAAGTTTATAGATATTTTCTTCAATTTTAGACTTGAAATGTCAATTTTACTCAGTTGATATCACTGTCACCTTGAGTCTGAGGTTCTAGGCATAAACACTGCTTCAAAACTGAAGCACAGTTTAGGCTGACACTTTAATATTGTAGTAAGAATGGTGCATTATTGGAAATGCTACAATCTGGATGAAACACTAAACTGAAGTCCTATCTTCTTTTTTAGAGTTCTAATGATCCCATAGCATTTCATGAAGAAAAACATGGTGAGACTATTTAAGTGAGTTTGTGGGATACATATAAACTGATTATAAAAGATTCTACAGTTATGCAAAGAAAAAAAAATAGTGAAGACAAATGTAGACCCCTTACAATCAGAAATAGGGTGAATTATGATGGGGAACAAAGAACTAGCAAACTACATACTTTGGTTCTGTCTTCATAAAGGAGGACACAAATAATGTCACAAAAATGTTGGGGCACACATGATTTAATAAGACGGAGGAACTGAAGGAAATTACTATTAGTAGGGAAATGATGGTGGGGAAATTGATGGGATTAAAGGTCAATAAATCCACAGAGTACCACAGGGATCGGTATTTGGACACTAGCTATTCACAATATATATTAATGATGTGGATGATGGAACTAAATATAATATCGCTAAGTTTGCAGATGACACAAAACTGAGTAGAAAGATGAGCTGTGAGGTGGATACAGAGTTGCTTCAGTGTGATTTGGACAAGTTCAGTGAATGGCCAAATGTATGGCAAATGAAGTATAACGTGGATAAATGTGAGGTTATCCACTTTGGTAGCAAAACAGGAAGGCAGATGATCTCAACAGCAATAAATTGTGAGAGGGAAAGATGCAACAAGACCTGATTATCCTGTACACTAGTCACAGAAAGTAAGCATGCAGGTGGAGCAGGTGATGAAGGAGGCAGGTATATTGACCTTCATATACAAAACAATTCGAGTACAGGATTAGGGATGTCTTGCTGCTGTTGTGCAGGGCCTTGATGAAACCACACCTGGAGTGTTATGTACAGTTTTTGTCACCTTATCTGAGAAAGGATGTTCTGGATATGGAGGGTGTGCAACAAATGTTTACCAGACTGATTCCTGGAATGGCAGGACTGATGTATGAAGACAATTGGATCAATTAGGTCTATATTCACTAGATTTAGAAGCCTTATAAATCCTGTTCCAAGCACCTTATAATTATATTAAATGTGCTGTATAAATACAAGTTGCTGTTAGCAGTTTGCTGACATGATCCCAAGAAGGAATGTTTTTACAATAATTCTGACGTAGATTCATTGAGCTTTGCAGAAGTCATTGTTGGCATCTTGGAAATTGCCTTAAATGGTCAATGCTAGAAGCTGAACACTATTACATTAATAATTTCATATAGTAATATGTAAAGCCTGATATGCTGCAGTTGGGTAGTTTCTAAAAACCCTTGAGGATAAGAGCTGGACAGGTCGTCAAAACGATGTCCACATGTCTGCTGTTGCAACCTCTGAGGAAAGAACCGCAACCAGCACAATAAAAGCATGCTACATCTCCTTGCAGACATGGGAATGTGAATTCATGTGGGAATACACACAGCCTGAACTCCCTTGCATTCCTCTACTGATTCTATTCTTCTTCCAAGCACACTTGATCCAAGTTCCCAATGACAAAGCCTCCGGCAACAATAAAAGTAACTGAATTAAAAAACAAATGTCAACTTGAGTAAAGGTTTGTCTAGATCAGCAGTAAAAAATTGCCAAGAGAAAGATTAGAAAGGAGATTAGGGAGTTAATTAAAAGTAGGCATCTTTAAAATCTACGGAACTTTTTGCCTTGCTTCATTCCTGCCAGGTTTCCACGGGTGTGCCAGATTCTTAGGGTCCAGTGCAGGCATGTGAGATTGCAGTGCACTTTCCATAGTGCCTGATCAAATGGGAATTCTGTAAACTACATATCCATCCACCTTCACAGAAAATTTGATAATGCTCCTTGTTAGGCATGATTAAATCAAAGTCCATTTTTCATTGTTGCAACTCTATTTTTGATTGCAAAATACTTGATCACAAAATAAAGAAACAAAATCCTTTCATGGGATCACTTGATGTCCTTACCATTGTTCCTCGTCATCATCACCATCAGTATTTTTGAGATCTTGCTAAGTGTAAACAGGTTCGACATGAAAGTTGTTCAATGAATTTTAAACATTTTGCAACAGACCTGAAAAGTATGATAGAGTGAAATAGAAACATAATTTGCTCTAAAATATATTTTTATGAATGTTACTCATTCTCCTAACTCATGTCTCTTCTAAATTCCTTCAAGCAAATTCAGTTTTTGAATACACGTGTCTTTCTCAGAAAGCTACAAGAAAGCATGAGGTCGTTATAAATGCACATTCTATTTTATAACACAGCTGCAACAGTGCAGAAGAGAAATTTGCTTGCCATCAATTTGTTTTTCATTTTTAATTATTTGGTAAGTGTCAACTTAATGATGCTCTTTTTTACTATCACCATCATATATGGTGCAATTAACTTCCTACATGGAGGAATCAGTGTAGTAAGTTATGAACAACAGTAGAAATGGGCTGTCAACTATATTTCATTGTCAATTCTAAAAATATCAGATCAATAATTCTGCCAAGATTTGACCATCATGCAATCTGTTGAACTCTCTTCTGTGACAGCACCACGCTAAAGCCAATCAGTGGTAAAGTTTAAAAGCTGGTAGAACAGTAGAGCTCTACTTGAAGTTAGACTTTAAAAATGAAATAAGTTCTAATGAAAGGTCAACAGCCTGAAACATTAACTCTGTTTCTCCTTCTACAAAGAAATTTGTAAGCTGGTAAGTGTTTCAGGCAACGTCTGTAGTTGCATCAAACAGATCATTTATAGAAGGCTTTAAAGAAAAACAGACATGTTGCTCAGGGTCAGCACAATCCAAAGCTACAAAACTCATTGGAACGTAGAAAGATGAACTATTTATTGTTAAAATTTATCCCGCACAATGTCAAAGTAAGAAATGCATATGGAATATCAGAGAGATAGCAAGAACTGCTGATGGTGGAAAGGTCAGAGTCGGTACCGTGTGGAACTGGAGGGACACAGCAGGTCAGACAGCATCAGAGGAACAGGAAAGGTGAAGTTTCAGGCTGGGACCTTTCATCAGGCCTGGGGAGGGGGAAGGGAGCTCAGAAATAAATAGAAGGAGGGGGTGGGGCTGAGAGAAGCTAGGTGGGGTGGTGATAGGTGGATGCAGGTAGGGGGTAGTGGAGATTAGTTAATGGGAAGGGTTGGGCAGATAGGTGGGGGAAAAAGATGGACAGGTTGTATCAGGTCATGAAGGTAGGGATGAGAGGGAGGGCTGATCATGGGATGTGGTCGGGGGTAGGAAGATTTTGAAGCTAGTGAATTCTATGTTGAGGCCATGGGCTGCAAGCTCCCGAGGTGGAATATAAGATGTTGTTCATCCAATGACCTCATTGTGACAATGGAGAAGGCCCAGGATGGACATTTCACCAAGGGAGTGGGAAGAGGAGTTGAAATGGCTGGCAACTGGAAGGTGGTGTTGATTATGGCATACAGAGTGCAGATGGTCTGCAAATTGGTCACCAAGTCTGGGCTTGGTCTCTCTGATGTAGAGGACACCATATCAGGAGCAACAGATGCAGCAGACTAGGTTAGAAGATATACAGGTGAATCTCTGTCAGATACAAAATGATTGTTTGGGGCCTTGGATGGAGGTGAGAGGGGAAGTGTAGGGATAGCTGTAGCACTTCCTGCTGTTGCAGAGAAAGGTGCCGGGTATGGTGGTGTTGGTGGGGAGCGTATAATGGATGAGGGAGTTGCAGAGTGAGCAGTCCTTATGGAAAGCAGATAGGGGTGGGGAGGGGAAAATCTCTTTGGTGGTGGCGTCTGATTGCAGGTGGCGAAAGTGGCGGACATCAAAGATCATAAGTACACCAAACTTGCTCATACTTACCTCCAAACACAGGCCCCCTCAACTACCCTAGACCCCAACTCCAACTTCTCCTGATGTCACCTCCACGATTGCTGCCGCCGACTTCACTTCCGCCGATGCCAGCAATGATGTCACTTCTGCTGGCACCACTGACCACATCGCTACTTCCACTTCTGCCCACGTGACTGTTCTCATATACACACCCACTCCAGACACAGCTTCTACCCCCACACCCAGCTCCAGTGTAACATTAAGCCCCACCCCAAGCCCTGCCAGGTATTCACCATCCCTCCAGACCTCTCTCTCACAGAAGATAGTCAGTCCTTTGCAGAGGACTCACCTTCATTCCCCTACACCCACACATCAACGAATTGTGTACACGATTCAATGTTGAACTCTTTTTCTGCTACCTCTGACTCAGTGCCTATTTCTTCAAACGGGAGTTCAGCACACCCTCTACAGATGCCTTCTCCAGCCTCCAACAAACCTCATCACACTGGACACCACCTGCTGGCCCCCTACCCTCCCTCGACTTCTTCATCTCCAACTGCCATCATGACACCAATCACCTTAATCTCTCCACCCCTCTCACCTACTCCAACCTCTCCCCAGCGCAACTAGCAGCCCTCCACTCCAACCCCAACTTCACCATTAAACCTGCTGATAAGGGGAGTATGGTGGTAGTATGATGGTAGTATACATCGCTGAGGCCAGACACCAAATCTCCAACACCTCCTCCTACCATCAATTATGACCTTACCCCTGATCACCAAACTATTATCTCCCAGACCATCAATAACCCATCACCTCTGGAAACCTCTCATCCACAGCCTTCAACATGATCATTCCCATCCTGCATCGCCCGATTCTATCTCCTACACAAAATCCACAAACCTGACTGTCCCAGTCAACCCATTGTCTCTGCCTGCTCCTGCCCCACTGAACTCATCTCCGTCCACCTCGACTCCATTGCTTCCCCCCGGTCCAGGAACTCCCCACCTACATTCGGAACACAACCTATGACTTCTACCATCTCCAAGACTTTCAATTTCCCGGCCTCCAACACCTCAGCCTCAGTGCAGACATTCTGTCACTGTACACCTGTATCCCCCATGAGGAGGGCCTAAAAGCCCTCCATTTCTTCCTCACCCACAGGCCCAACGAGTCCCCCTCCACCAACATTCTCATCCGCTTAACGGAACTTCTCCTTACCCTCAATCACTTTTCCTTCAACTCTTCCCACTTCCTACAATTTAAAGGGTCGCTATGGACACCTGTACAGGTCCAAGCAATGACTGCCTCTTCGTAGGATATGTGGAACAGTCCCTCTTCCGTAGTTATACTGGCACCATCCCTCACCTCTTCCTCTGTTACATTGATGACTATATCGGAGCTGCCTCGTACTCCCATGAGGAGCTTGAACAATTCATCCACTTCACCCCGATCTCAAATTCACCTGGGCAATCAGCATCACCTCCCTCTCCTTCCTGGACCTCTCTGTATTCATCTCTAGCAACCGACTCAGCACCAACATCTATTTCAAACCTCCTCTTACCCACTCTTTTGCAAAAATGCGACCCCATACTCCCAATTCCTCCGCCTCCACCACACCTGTTCCGGGAACGAAACATTCCACTCCCAGACATCCCAAATGTCCTCCTACTTCAAAGACCATAACTTCCCCTTTCCCATGATTCATGATGTGCTCAACTGCATATCCTGCATTTCCCGCACTTCTGACCTCAATACCCCTCACCCAACAACAAGGATAGAGCCCCCCACCCCTCCCACCCCGGTCTTCACATACCACCCCACCAATTTCCCAATCCAACGCATCATCCTCCACCACTTTTGCCACCTGCAATCAGACCCCACCACCAAAGAGACAGTTGTCTCCCTACTCTATCTGCTTTCCATAGGGACTGTTCACTCTGTGACTCTCTCATCCGTTCCACACTCGCCACCAACACCACCACACCTTTCCCTGCAACCGCAGGTAAGTGCTACACCTATCCCTATACTTTCCCTCTCACCTCTGTCCAGGGCCCCAAACAATCATTTCATATCCAACAGGGATTCTCCTGTATGTCTTCTAACCTCATCTACTGCATCTGTTGCTCCCAAAGTGGTCTCCTCTACATCAGAGAGACCAAGCGCAGACTTGGGGACCAATTCGTGGAGCATCTTCACTCTATACGCTCCGATCAACATCACCTTCCGGTTGCCAGCCATTTGAACTCCCCTTCCCACTCCCTTGGTGAAATGTCAATCCTGGACCTCCTCCAATGTCACAATGAGGCCACATGAAAATTGGAGGAATAACGCCTTATATGCTGACTCAGGGACTTACAGTCCCATGTGTTCAACATAGAATTCACTAGCTTCAAAATCTCCCAACCCCCAGCCTCATCCCATGTCCAGCCCTCCCTCTCATTCTCACCTCCTTGACCAGACACAACCTGTCCATCCTCCTTCGCAGCTATCCCACCCTTCCCATTGACCAATCTCACTACCCCCTACCTTTATGCACCTATCACCATCCCACCTACCTTCCTCCCACCTGACTCCCCATCCCTCTATTTATTTCTGAGCTCCCTTCCCCTCCCCAGTCCTAATGAAGGGTCCTGACCCAAAACGTTGACTTTCATGCTCCTCTGATGCTGCCTGACCTGCTGTGTTCCTCTAGCTTCAAACAGTATCGACTCTATATGGAATGTCAATTCTCTCTGAATGCATTAGACCTAAAAGCGGAAGATGTATGAGCCATTAAGATTGTTGTCTCTTTGTGCTTGGAAATAAATAGTATAAAGTATATATTCCTTCATCATTATTCCAAATGTGGTGCATTGCAACCTATTTTATATTATTGCATTGTACTGTATAATTCTAAAGAACAAGAAATATTTGCCAAACACTTCTTTCATGAAGACAATTGCCTTTGATATAAGATCACAATACTTGAAGCAGACATACAAGCACAATTTCATCTTAACATTTTACATGAATTCAGAAATGTGTGCAGTACTGTACCAGCAGGTATTGCACACAATTTCTGAAAGTATTGTCAGTTTAAAGTGCAGAGTTTTAAAAGCAGAGTGAACTTTCAGCTGCAGAATTGTTCACTATATGTATAAGGAAGTAGGAAAAAGTGGATATTACGTTTTTAGTATTCTCAGCTAGTACCATGACAGATATTCTATATTCACCAATGTTGTCTCTATCTGCATCTGTGGTTTTCCAACATGAAAACCTGTGTCAGCTGTGGCTTAGTAATTGTATTCTCACCTCTGAGTCCAGAAAGCAGTGAACCTACTCCAGAGATTTGTTCACATAACTGAGACTTTACTCCAGTGCAGAACTGGGAGTGTGCTGCATTGCTAGAGGGTTTGGTATATGCACATTGAACCTGATGGAGGTCACCAGGATATAAGTTTTGTGTTCCCACTTCATTTCGATGATTGTATGAGATCAAGCAAATTATGTGCCGGACTCCTCTTGCGTACTCACTTGTTTCTGTGCACAGCAAAAGACCAATGAGAATTATAAGGAAACCACATGCTCTAGGTAGTCTTCCCTTTTTAAAGGTGTAATCTTTACAAAACTTAAGCTGTATTAATCGAGGGAAGTCTGCCACATAATCATCTTGGACGATTTAGGCTGATGCAGTAACGGTGCACCGTGCTTGAAGAGGTTTGGTGATTCATTGAGTCAACTGGAAGCAGAGATGTCAGAAGAGAAAACCAAGAATGATGCCCCTGAGGTGGGGGATGTGGAGTGCTTTCAGGTACATCTTCAGAAGGCAATGAGAGTAGGTGGCAAGGTAGTTCATGACTAGTCTGCAGTTTAAACAGCCTGGCAGCAGCACTGAAAAAAGTTTCACAACCCCATTCAGGTGATCAAAGTGAGTGAACGCCACTTACACTTCTCAATATGCCACACTCCTATCATACACCCAGCAGCATACCCTGGTATTCAGGATTCATCCTTAACATCCTTATACCACACGTTACCCTATACATGTTTACCAATCGGGCCATCTATATGCATAGCTCACCATGTCTCCACAAATGAACTATTAAATTATTAAGCACAGTAATGTAGATTCATTGACATTTTCCTCTCTTCCTCTTGAACGAGAGGGTAAAAAGGAAAGAAGGAGGATCAGTGAAAAACCAACATTCCTGCAAACTCTTAATGCCTTTGAGGAGATAAAATGAAGAGGCAAGATGGATGCCATTGAGCCGGTGGAACCATAATAAAGCCATTAAGTTGCTTTATTATGCAAAGTGTCACATACCCTCATCATGAAAGTTAGTAGGAAATGGAAAGAACAGATAACGTGCCCATGAAACTCTTGCTTTCCTCCCCTCCATCACCCTCAAACCCACAATCTCAGGCCAACCCTCTACTTAGGATTTTGTACTTTCATATAGTCAAGAAGTAGTGCCATTCAGCCTCCAAAGAGCTATGAGGAAGAGGAAAAGCAATCTCATGACAGTGAAGAAGAGACACAGTCATTTAGCTTTCTATTTGCAGTTGACATTAAACCAGTTATGATACTGGCTCAGTGCAAACTTTAGAGACTTGACAATGTGGTGAGCTCGTGGCTTTCATTAAGCAGTCGCCAAGACTGGTGAGTGAAGTTGGAACTGAAACAGAAATATAGAACTAGAAGCAGGATCAGGACATTTGGACCTTTGAGCCATTCAATACGATCATGGCTAATCCTCTATATCAATGCCATGTTCTACTTTTACCACATAGTGCTTGATGACTTTAAAATTTAAAACTTTATCTATCTGTTTCTTGAGTATATTCAGTCACTTCACCTCCACAGCCTTGTGTGGTAGTGGATTTCACAGGTTCGCAATCCTTTGAGGGAAGAAATTTTTCCTCATCTCAGTCGTAAATGGCCTAATCATATCCTGAGAAAATGATCCCTGGGGTTCTAGACTCCATAGCCAGGAAAAGTGTCCTTCCTTCATCTAATTTGTCCAGCCATTTTAGAATTTTATATATTTCAATCAGATCTCTTCTCATCTTTCTAAGTCTAATGAATACAGGCCAAGTCAATCTAACCTTTCCTCATTGGGCTATACACTCTAACTGTCCCCCAGCACTGATGGTTTATTCATCCATTTATTATTTCTCTTCTGGTTTAATTAGTATTCTTCTCATAGTTTTGCCATTACCTGCCATACCTAAAGTAGGACTCCTGACTGTTTCATTCCTCCCTGTCCTGTTACTTGTTATTGAAACAGCACTGACATCCCCCATGCGCCATTTATTAGTGTAAATTTCTTATGAGCACCCAATTTAGCCTTTCCGCTACAAATTTGGTCCCAGATCAGTTCAGGTGTGGCCTGTTTAATTTGGTTCCTAATTCCTGATGTTCCCCAACAGGACCTCTTGCATATCTTGCCATTGTCGTTGGTCCCAACATAGACCACATCAGCTGGATCCTCCCCCAGCCTTGCCAATATCCTTTCAAGCAAGTCCAAGATGTCCTTCACCATGGCACCAAGTAGGCAACGTAACTCCCGGCACTCTCTGTCCTGCTTACAAAAGATGCTATCTGTCCCCCTAATTATAGAATTCACTACCACAACCACTTTTCTTTTCGTTTTCCCCAGTTGAATGGTCTCCCGAATGACAGAGCAATGGTCAGTTTGTCCATCCCCCTTTCAGTCCTTCTCATCATCCACACAGGGAGCAAGTATCTCAAGGCTGTTAGACAAAGACAAGAACTGACACTCCTCCGATACTAAATTGAGGATCCCTTTATCTGCCTCACTTGTGGTCACACCGTCTTGTTCCTGACTATGGACCAAATTTGATGTACTTAACCCATGTGGTGTGACTGCCTGAAACACAGCGCCAAGATAACTCAACCCCTCCCTGATGCGCTGCAGTGACTGAAGCTCAGATGCCAGCTCATCAATTCTGAGCCAGAGTTCTTCAAGCTGCAAACACTTCCTGCAGATTTTGTCACTGTGGCTTGCAATGGGATCCACCAGGTCTCATGTACCACAGCTGCAACACATTGCCTGCACCACATTTAAAAGGTTACTCTCGGTATCCCCTTCTTGTAACAAAACTTTCTAAATTTACTGCTATTTAAGATTAGTTTCTAAATGTAGATTCCTTACTAGCCAATCAGCTCAACACTTCCCAGTATGTCACTTTCTAGTTTTCAGATCTCATTCTTCTTTTTTTCAGTTCAGTCAAGGCTGCTCACCCCCAGGTTCATTCTGTGCTGTCCCCTACTCCCACTGCTCCTCAAACTTAATCATGAATGTATATAGAAGACAAAGAGTAGCAATGGAAGGGTGTTTTTCACATTGGAGATCTGTGAGCAGTGGTGTTCTGCAGGAAGTTTGCAGGCACCACAGAGATTGGGGAAGTTGCAGAGAGTGAGGAGGATTGCTACAGAATGTAACAGAATATAGATAGGCTGGAGTCTTGGGCAGGGAGATGGCAGATGGAGTTTAATGTGGACAAATGTGAGGTGATGCACTTTAGGAAGTCTAGTGCAACAGGGAAGCATACAGAAAATGACAAAACCCTTAGTAGCTTCAACATACAGAGGGATCTAGGTGTACAGGTCCACAGTTTCCTGAAAGTAGTAACACAAGTGAATAAGGTGGTCAAGAAGGCATATGACATAACTATAAAAATTGACAAATCATGTTACAGCTCTGTAGAAATTTTAGTTAGGGCATATTTGGAATATTGTTTACGTAGAATCCCTACAGTGTGGAAACAGGCCATTTGGCCCAATGAGTCCACACGTCCCCTCCGAAGACCATTCCACCCTGACTCATTCCCCTACTTCAGCATTTCCCCATGTCTAACCCAAACATCCCTGGACACTACGGGTAATTTAGCATGGCCAATCCACCTAGCCTGTACATCTTTGGACTGTGGGAGAAAACCGAAGCACCCAGAGGAAACCCACACAGACACACAGAGAATGTGCAAACTCCACACTGACAGTCACCTGAGGGTAGAATGGAACCCGGGTCCCTGGCGCTGTGAGGCAGCAGTACTAACCACTGAGCCACCACGCTGCCCTGGAAAACAAAATACAGCATTGGCACCTCAACTAGTACAGTGATCCTTCAATATTGCATTGGAAGCCTCTAACTTTATGCCCCCAAACTCTAGTCAGAGACTTGAACCCATAACCTCATGCTTTTGAGGCAAGCATGCTACCAACTGAACAACAGTCACTCACTTCTGGTTGCCACACTACTAGAAAGGTGGAAGTGTTGGAGAGGGTAAAAAAAAAAACAGTTTACCAGGATGTTGCCTGGCTTGGAGGCTATTAGCTATGAGGAGAGATTGGACATAGTTTGCTTATACTTGAACGTTAAAGGATGAGGACCGACTTGACAGATGTTTACAAAATTATGAGAGGCATGGATAGAACGGATAGTTGGAGTCTTTTTCTCAGGGTAGAAATGTCAATTACTAGGGGACATAGGCTTAAGGTAACAGTGGATAAGTTTAAAGAAGATGTAAGAGGCATGTTTATTACACAGATGGTGGTAAGTGCCAGGAATGCGCCGCCAGAGGAGGTGGTGGAGGGGGATACATTAGCAGTGTTTAAGAGGCATCTTGGTAGATGTATGAATAGGCAGGAAATAGAGGGATATGTGCCATGTAGAGTCAAAAGGTTCTTAGAATAGATAGGCGTCATGTGTTGGCACAGTTTTGGTGGGCCGAAGGACCTGTTCCTGTGTTGTACGGTCCTTTGTTCCTATTACCTTAATTGAGTTTCTTTCTTTAAGTTCTCATATTTTTTATTTATCCCTTGTGCTTCTCAGTCAGTCCCATAATAATAAAAATACTTTTCTGAAATTACTGCTATTTAGGATTAGTCCCGAAAGGTCAATTGTTTATCAGTCAATCAGCTTATCACATTTCTGTAATGTCACAAATCATTGCCTGCACACCAACAATCCCAATTTATCATTATTAACTCAAGCCCATACCCTCATAGTTCCCTTTACTTAGATTCTAAACCCAGATTTGACTATTTCACCTTCCATCTTAATGAACAATTCTATCATATTACAGTCCCTCTTCCCCAAGAGCCCCAGCATAACAACATTGTTAATTTGACCTTCGCTCATTTGTTTGTCTGCCTAGTCGCTGATCTCTCACTGTGGGCTCCATCTATTGTTTATTCCCCCCATCTTCAGGAAATATACCAAACTTTTCCTAGCTACAATCAGTTCTGAAGAAGGGTTGCTGGACCTGAAACATTACCTCTGCTTTGTCTCCACAGATTCTGCCAGAACTGCTGAGTTTTTCCAGCAAATTCTGCCTTTGTTTCAGATTTCGCACATCTGCAGTTCATTTTCTTTTGTTAGTTAATCTTTTCTCATTGCACAGTATCCAATCTAGAATAGTCATAGAGCCATAGAGTTATAGAGATATACAGCACGGGAACAGACCCTTCAGTCCAACTCGTCCAGGCCAAACAGATATCCTAAATTAATCTAATCCCATTTGCCAACATTTGGCCTTTATCCCTCTAAACCCTTCACATATCCATCCAGCTGTCTTTAAAATGTTGTAATTGTACCAGCCTCCACCACTTCCTCTGGCAGCTTATTCTATACACACACCACTCTCTGAATGAAAAAGTTGCGTCTTAAGTCCCTTTTAAGTCTTTCCCCTCTCACCTTAAACTTATGGCCTCTAGTTTTGGACTCCCCACCCCAGGAAAAAGACCTTGCCTATTTATCCCATCCATGCCCCTCATGATTTTATGAACCTCTATAAGGTCACCCCTCAGCCTCCGATGCTCCAGGGAAAACAGCCCCAGGCTATTCAGCCTCTCCCTATAGCTCAAACCCACTAACCCTGGCAACATCCTTGTAGCACTTCTCTGAGCCCTCTTAAGTTTCACGACATCCTTCCTATAGTAGGGAGGCCAGAATTGCACACAATATTCCAATAGTGGCTGAACCAACGTCCTGTACAGCTGCAACATGATCTCCCAACTCCTATACTCAATGCATTGACCAATAAAGACAAGCATACCAAACACCTTCTTCACTATCCTATCTACCTGTGACTCCACTTTCAAGGAACTATGAATATGCACTCCAAGGTCACTTTGTTCCCCAGGGTCTTACCTTTAAGTGTACAAGTCATGCCCTGATTTGCCTTTCCAAAATACAGCACCTCACATCTATGTAAATTAAACTCTATCTGCCACTCCTCGGCCCATTGGGCATCCGATCAAGATCCTGTAGTATTCTAAGGTAACCTTCTTCACTGTCCACTACTCCTCCAATTTTGATGTCATGTGCAAATGTAGTAACCATACCTTCTACGTTCACATCCAAATCATTTATATAAATGGCAAAAAGCAGTGGACCCAGCACCGAGCCTTGTGGCACGCCGCTGGTCACAGGCCTCCAGTGTCAAAAGCAATCCTCCACCACCACCCTTTGTCTCTACCTTTGAGCCAGTTCTATATCCAAATAGCTAGTTCACCCTTTATTCTGTGCAATCTAACCTTGCTAACCAGTATACCATGAGGAACTGTGTTGAACGCCTTAGTGAAGTCCATATAGATCACGTCCACCACTCTGCCCTCACCAATCCTCTTTGTTACTTCTTCAAAAAACTCAATAAAGTTCGTGAGACACGATTTCCCATGCACAAGGCCTATCCCCAATCAGTCTTTACCTTTCCAAATACATGTAAATCCTGTCCCTCAGGATTCCCTCCAACAACTTGCTCACCACGAATGTCAGGCTCACCGGTCTATGTTCTCTGATTGGTTCCTCAATGTATTGGTCTAAAAAAAACCCATCACATACACACCTCAGGAAATCCTCCTCCATGATAACATTGCAAGTTTGGTTTGTCCAATCTATATGTCAATCAAAGTCACCCATGCTTACAGTTGTATCCTGATTGCATGAATCTCTGGTTTCTTGTTTCATGACTACCACTACTGATTAGGGGCCAACAGATAATCTCCAATAATGTTTTATGCTCCTTGTTGTTTTTCTCAACCCAAATAAATTCCACATCCAAGCTAATATCAAAGCCTTACTATTGCGTTGATTTTCCTCCTTTATTAAGAATGTTACTCCATCTCCTTTCCCTTTTTTTCTGCCTTTTCTAATCAATAAATACTCCTGAATGTTCTGTTCCCATCCTTTGTAACCCTGTTGCTATGCCTCTATAATTGCAATTATATCATATTTGGGAAGGCAATGATTTAGTAGTATTATTGCTGGACTGTTAATCCAGAGACCCAGGTAATGTTCTGGCGACCAGGGTTCAAATCCCACCATAGCAGATGGTGGAATTTGAATTCAATGAAAATCTGGAATTAAGAGTCTGATGATAATCATGAAACTGTTGATGATTGTCAGGAAAAACCCACCTGGTTCACAAATGTCCATGTGCCTGGCACCAGGGAAGCAACTTGCCATGCTGGAGTCTATGTTGCAGACCCAGGAATGCCTGTCTGTTCCCCTTACTGTTGAATCAACTTTCGCTATAGCCATTCTTCTTCTTGGGTACCAAAGGTATCCATGGTGCCATGGAACTTAGCTTCCATTGATATGCCCTGAGAAGCTATTCCCCTCAGTATAGTTATTGGAGAGGGGCTCCCTCAGGGGACTCCTGCATATCTGTCTTCCCCTATTTCTCCTAGTGATCACCCTCTTCTTTCTGTCTTTTCAGTCTTTAACTGGCTTGTGATCACCTCAATGAACATGCTGTCCTCAACAATCTCAGCATCGCGGATGCTCCACAATGAGTCTACCTGCTGCTGCAGCTCTGAAATTCCATTAGGCAGCATGCAGCTGGACATATTTCCTGTACAAGTGATTGCCAGGGACAGTAGAAAAGCCAATGACTTCCCACATAGTACAGGAGGAGCATAGCATGGGTGCAAGACTTGAGCCCTGCTGCCAAAGCTGAGGCGAGGAGCTGCTTGACTGAACAGGGAAATGTTAATGGCAATGGACATCAAGGTGCTTTATCGATTAGTAGTTCTGCTAGTTAGCCTCCAAATACCAGTAAGTAGCATGGAACTTCAGAGGGGTGAATAGTCAAGATAGTGGCATTAGAGGGGAACTTTCAGGTGTTGGTGTTGATGGTAAAAATAGAAACAAATGAATATGACTTGATAGCTATTATGGAGACGTGGTTACAGGGTGAGAAGGTCTGGGAACTCAATATTCAAGGATATTCGACAATCTAGAAGAGTAGGCTAAAAGATAAAAATGTTTGGTAACTTTGATAATAAAGGATGGTATCATTGCGGTGTTCAGTATGATATTGGTGCCATCTGTCAGGATGTGAAATCAGTTTGGATGGATGTTTGGAATGGCAAGAGAAAAAAATTGTGGGTGGGAGTCATTTATTGGCTTCCGAAGACCTGCCTCACAGTAGGACAAAGTATAAATCAGGAAATAATGTAGGAGTGCAAGAAGAGCTCTATAATTGTCCTGGATGATTTTTGTCTGCATACTGACTGGCCAAATCACGTGGACAGGGTGAAGTGGAAGACAAATATCTTGAGTGCAACAAGGTTGCTTCTTAGAGCAGTACCTTGCAGAACCTTACTGGAAACAAACCAATGTCTTCTACTGAAGTAAGAGTAATTAAAGAGGTACGAAGACAGAGTTGTCCATATTGGTAACATGGACAAAAGTTCTGCAAAAATTTACTCAGGTCAAAAAGGACTCAATGAGAAGGATGAACCCCATATGGTTAATAAATGCAGGTAAGGAGAACATCCAATCAAAAATTATAAAGTGGCAAAAACTAGAGGTAGGCCATAGAATTGGCAATTATTTTAGGAACCTGCAGCAGCTGACTAAAAAGCTAATAAGGAAGGAGAAAAATGATTACAGAAGTAAATCGGCAAGAAACAAATAAAAGCTTCTACAAGTATATAAAAAGAGAGTAGCTAAGGTAAGTGTTGGATTCTTGGAGGATACAACTGGGGAATTGACAATGGAGAGCAGGGAAATGGCAGATAACTTAAACAAATATTTTGTGTTATAAAGCGGAGGTTGACCCCTCCTCTGATAACTATACGGAAACACCCAGACAGGCTTATCTCACCCTAAAATCTGTTAAAAGAAGTGTGAAACATGATATAACCTACCTCTCACCCTCAATCTGATCTAAAGGAGTGGTTAAATGAAATAAATTCCTGACACTCACTCTATAATCAGGTAACAATTTATTTATCTAACTCTAACAGTGAACAAATTAACTGAACTATTAACAAACTGAACAATTCCCCTCTAACAACTAACCATTCCCAAATAAAACAAAATTCTAACGGTATGCTATCAAAAAAATTACCATAAAAATTAGAACTTTGTCTCTCGAAATTACAGCCAGGTTACATCTTTCGGAATGTTCTGTGTCTTCTCTATTGATCTACTGTCAGGAATACCTTTTCCATCAAATTCTTCTGTCAGGAATATTAACTAAGAGTACTGCGGTACCTTTATTTAGATGATGCTTTCTTGAGGAGCTGAGAGAGGTGATCTCTCATCAGATGACAGTTTGCTGTCATGTCTGTTGATTTTGCAACTGTCCCTTTCCTTTATACCCTTGACGTCCTGTCAATTTCTTACATCAGGATTGGTCCAATGTTGTCAAAATCATCAGATTTAAATTTAATTGTTTTTTAGGATTTAAGTTCCTGGTTTAAATTAATTGGCGAAATCAAAATTTGTTGTCTTGACAACAAAACAAAACTGTGGCTTGGCCTGCTAACCACCCAGGCTTTTGATACAAATATTACAATTCAAGTACTTTGTGCACCTGCAAACCTACAAGCTGTCCACAACTATTTTCTTCCTCCAAGCCTAGAAAAAGCACATCATTTTTAAAGGGACCATACATTGCCTTCCCCCACCTACCCCTCTCCCATCATTTTACAAACATCAATATTTTAAAAAAAAACAAATCTTAACGTCCTGCCTTCCAAACCATAAGTGCTCCACCCAACTTTGCAACATTCCAAAAATTACAGATAACGTAGGTACTAGTGTGAGGAAAGGTCTTGGAATAGTCTGTATCATGAGAGACAAAGTGCTTGACAAATTGATGATGGGAACTGAAGGCAGACAAATCACCAGGATCTGATGGACTGTTTCTGAGGGTTTCAAGGAAAGGGACTGCAGAGATAGTGGAGGCATTGGTTGAAATATTCCAGAACTCAAAGGAAGCTGGGAACGTTCTAGTGGATTGGAAAACTGATATTGTTGTATGCCTATTCAAGAAGGATGGGAGACAGCAAGCAGGAAACCCATAGGGCAGCTGGCCTAAAATCTGTCTTTGAAAGATGCTAGAGTCCATTATTAAGAAAGAAATAGCAGGATATTTAGAAAAGCTTGACACAATCAAACTGAGTAAATATGGTTTTCTTAAAGGAAAATATTGTTTGATAAATTTGCTAGAATTCTTTGAAGCTATAATAAGCAAAGTTATTCAAGAGGAACCAGTATATGAAACATATTTGAATTTTAGAAGGCATTTGATAAAGTACCACATGAAAGATTATTGCACAAGATAGGATCTCACAGTATTGAGGTTAATATATTAGCATGGATTGAGAGTGGGTGAACACACAGAAGACAGACAGTCAAGATTAATGGGTTCTTTACAGATTGGAAGACATAATGAGTGAAGTGCCACAAGAATCAGCCCTATGGTCTCAATAATTTACTATCAATATTAATGGTTTGGAGGAGGGCCCATATTTGCTAATGATACAAAACTAGGTGGGAAGGTATGTTGTTATGAGGATGTAGGAATCTGCAAGGACATATAGATGGGTTGAGTGAGTGTGCAAAAATTTGGCAGATGGGAGTTTCATGTAGAAAACTGTAAGGTAGGAAAAATGATAATTCAAACTCATGTAAATGGACTGAGGGATCTGCATAAAACACAAAAAGTTAGCGTGCAAGTACAGTAAGTAATTAAGAAAGCAATTTGAAGTTTTGCCGTTAATGCAAGGGGAATAGAGTTTGAAAACAGGGAAATCTTGTTCCAACTGTACATAGTGCTGATGAGGCCACTCCTAGGGTACTATGTGCGGATTTTGTCCCCGTATTTAAAAATGGATATACTGGCACTGGAGGGTGTTCAAGAGATTCACTAGGCTGATTCCCAGGACAAAGGGATCGATTTATCCAAGAACAGCTAAAAAGGCTAAGAATTTAGAATTTATAAGAATGAAGGGTGGTTATATTGAAAGATATTGATTCTGAGAGGGCTTGGTAGACTAAATGCTCAGATGATGTTTCCACTAGCAAGGGAATTTCGAACTCGAAAATATGGTTACACATTAACAGGACATTATTTAAAACAGATGTGAAGTAATTTCTTCTCACATAGGGTATTTAATCTTAGGAATTCTCTAACCCTGAGAGTTTTACAGGCTAGATCACAGAAAGATTTAAAATAGAGGTGAAGAGATTTTTGAAATATCAGGGAATTGACGGCTGTGCTGAACTGGAACAAGTGTGGAATTGAGGCCTGAGGCAGATCAATCATCGTTCTTATTGAATGGCAGGGCAGGCTTAAGAAGTCTATTTTTGGTCCTGTTTCTTACGTTCTTACATCTTACATCATTTTAGTAGAGGCTGCAGGTTTGGAAGGCATTCTTGAAAAAGCCTCGGTGAGTTGCAGTCGTGTATTTTCAGGGTCAAATAACCAGTAATCTGAGCAAAGCTGTGTCACATATAACTCATTTACTACTCGATGAACGGTCCTTTAAATAATCCAAAATGTGACTATTTTGCTTCAGGATGCTTATTGTTTTGGCAGTAGTTAATGTAGATGTTTTCTGCCTATCTGTTGACAAAATTTAGGATTTTGATCATTAAAAATCTCATTCTGATGCATGAAATCATGAAAGTAACCATTCAGGGTCTTCAGAAACATATGGGGTATTGCCATTTGTGCAGCTGTAATGTATCAATGCTACAAAGGTTGTGCACTAAGTGCCGGTAGCACTCTGTGCAAATGAGAAATCTGCAGTAGGCGTAATAGGCTACACAATTTAATTTCACATACCCTGAGTATTTCAAATATCAGATGAGGTCCCATTTATGGGGCAATTGTGCAAAGGTATTGATGCTGAAGTAGTAACCCAGGGTCCCAGGTAACACGCTGGGGCTCTATGTTCGAAACCCACCACAGAAGATGGTGGAATTTGAATTTATAAAATCTGGAATTAAAAGTCTAATAATGTTGATTGTCATGAAAGCTCATCTGGTTCACTAATGTCTTTTAGGGAAAGAAATCTGCCATCCTCACCTGAGATCATCTTCATCTGACTCCAGAATGGAATCCAGATAACTATGCGGTTGATTTTTAACTGTCCTTTGAAATGGCCTTGTAAGCCATTCATTTCTATCAAACCACACTGAAGCCTAAACAAACGATTGAAATCAGATGCACCACCTTCAACCTAGACACCAGAAGTCTAATAGGCAGCAAGTAACAATTGCATCACACAATTGCCGGATAATGATAACCTCGAAAAGAAAAAAATCTAAGCTTGTGATCTCTAATACAATGATTTCCGACAGTCATAGTCTCCGACAGTTGATCTCACTGGCCACCCTTGTTTCCTTGTCATGTATGTCTCTGACAGTCCATCTCACCGCCTGTAATTCCTCGCAGTGCGCATGTTGATTGCTATGCCGCTCAGTGAGTTCTGCTTCCAGAAGGTGTAGAGAAAAGTGCATGTCCTTATCAGGATTTTCTTGCTTGTTGCATTGTGTTTCAGTTTGGTCCAGAATGACTTTCATTTCAGAAAAAAAAGTATGTTCTGTGATAGTATTGGAAATAAATGAATAAGAAATATATTAGGAACAGATACGTGAAGCCTGTATATTAAAGTACTAGAAGTATAGGAACATGATGTCTGTGCGAACTCTCTGCAACAGCAGCTCATCTGGTCCCATTTTTCTTCCTGTTCCCTGCAGGCCTGAGTTTATTTCCTTCAGCTGTTTATCTGCACGTGGATGAAAAGTTAGGACTAGAGCTGTTGCGCCCCAAATCCAATACCTGATCAACACAAGCCAATCATGGGCCCTGGAAACAAATCACAACATCAAAAATGACTTGTGGTGCCACTACACTAGAAAGCAGCCAGCAACATTCTGAATGTTCCAGAGACATGGATTGACCAGCAGTAGAGTAATGTCTTGAATTACATGGTGAAGCAATAAGAAGGAGTCATAAACTGGGAACATATAAAAAGAAACCAGAAAAATGGGAAAATAAATTTCTGTTAACAATTGTAAAAGATGAGCATTGGCCTTATATGTTCATGTGTCATAAACGTATATTAATAAATGAAAAGGGGAATTTGGAACAACACCATTCAATGATGCAAAGTGAATTCAAGGATAGCTTTCACTTAAACAGTATGATTCAGATAAAAAGAAGTTAGTGAGCTGAAAGCCTTTTGAAAATTCTATAGTCATGTTTTTCTAAGGCAGCAGCAAAGCCTGCACTGAACAGAATTTTGCATTTGTCATCTTCTGGTAAAATGCAGGAAATTATTCCCTGATGGCAAAGTAATTAAAGAAACAATGACTGCAGCCACAGACAATTTATTCAAAGACTTTAAGGACAAGGAAGAAATAATTATTGCAATCCAGATCATGTCACTTGGCGTTTCCACAGGAGCAGGCCAAATGGAATCTTTGTTTGAAGACATCTTTCAATAGCTACATCAGGATCTCAAGGACTGTGACTACAGTTTTATGACTGCATTAACATGCAACGAGCTGTCAGACAATACATGGTTATTTTTCTTCGGGTTCTTTACAGACATAATGTCAAAACTGAATGAGGTGTTAAGTGCAGGGAACAGACAGAGTCTAGCATATATAATTAGGGTTGTGAAGACGCTCAAATTGAAATTGGGTCTGTGGTTATCCCAAATAAAAATATGCTGCAGCACTTTCCCAGCCTGGAGAAAATACTAGACAAAAATACAAGGAAAAATGGCTTTACCCAGAAAACCTCAGTGCATATCCGACGAAGTTAGCAGAAGAATTCAATATATGATTTCAGGAATTAGGTGTGATGGAACAAACCATCATATTTGTCTCAAATCATTCCTTCAAATAGACTTTGGTGGATGGCTACCAAGTTCCATCAGATGTTTGATTTACAAGCAATGAAGTTGATACGGAGTTAATTACCGGGCAAATTACTTTGAAAGTCAGATCAAAGGACACAAACAGAAAAATTACCCACTCCTGATATCCTGCGCTTTTAATGCGAAAGCTTAGTTTGACTCCTTATACCTCTGTGAGACAGCATTCTCCCAAATGATAAGGATCAAGTACATGTTTTGCACCTACCTCACAAATAATCATTTGATAGATTGTATATGACTAGCTGTTTCAAGTACAACCCAGACTTCAAGGCACAGGCATATAATATGCAGACACAGGTTTCACACTGAGACTTGATGAGTGAAGACAGAGTGAAAAGTTATATAGCACTAAAATAAACTTTTTATTCTTTATTTTCTTCAGGGTAAATTTATAAAGTGATCTCGCATTTAAAAAGGTGGGAGATAACTGATCTAAGCATTTCCCCTTGACATTCAAAGGCATTACCTGTGCTGAATGTTCCACTATGAACAAGGTGGGAGTTACCAGCAACAAGAAACTGAACCAGAGTAGCTACATAAACTCTGTGGCTGTAGGAGCAGGTCAGAAGCTAAGAATTACTAGGACTGAAGGGTCTGATTACATACTGTGTGACACTATTAGCCTATATAGGTACATGAATAGGAAAGGTTCAGAGGGGTATGGGCCAAACGCAGGCAACTAGGACTAGTTTAGTTGGGGAAACTTGCTTGGCATGGATGAGTTGAACTGAAGGGTCTGTTTCTGTGCTGTATGAATCTATCAATCTATAAATCTTTTCACCTCCTGTCTCCCTGAGCCTACCACCATCTAGAAGTCACAATTAGAGTGTGATAGAATACTCTTTTTGCTCACCTGGGTAGGTGCAGGTCCAATCAAATTTTCTAAACAACCTGTTAGAGAAGTTATTACACACTTCTGGAGGAGGTGGAGCTTGAATCTGGGCCTCTTAGTCCAGGGGTAGGTACACTACCACTGTGCCCCAAGAAGGCCTGGAGGTACAGCTCCACCAACAGTCAAGAAGATTAACTGTATCTGGGATAAAGTGGTCTGCTTGATTGGCACCCCATCCATCACCTTCAAGCTTCACTTCCTCCCCCATTGATGCTCAGTGGCATCAGTTTGAACCATTTACAAAGTGGACTAACAACATCTTCAAAACCATGACCTCTACCACATAGCAGGACAAGGGCAGCCAATGCATGGAAATACCTCATCTTGCAAGTTCCCGTCCAAGCAACACATAATCCTGATCGATCCTTCACTGTCACGGAGTCAGAATCCTGGAACTCTCTTTCAAACAACACGGGGTGGGGTGGGGTGTTACCTTCAGCCCAAGGAAAGTAGCGATTCGCGGGTGATGGCGAATAAATGCTGGTCTGGCCAGCGAAACGCACACCGCAGTGACGAATACAAAAAGTCCTGGTTAATGTTTATCGATCAAATAACAAAACTAGAAATAGGCAATCTTGTCAGTATCACAGTGTGGACTAATTTGGCTTTTGCATTACCTGCGTTACAACGGTGAATCGACAGATGGGTGGGAGAGGCATGCTTGGATTTAAATACATGAGAATTTTAAAGCTGATGAAATTGGGGAACAAGGACACAATATAGGTCAGCGCGGATAGGATGAGTGGAAGGCATCAGTGATTTTGGGAAAGACCACATTGATGTGGTCTTGAATACAAAGATTGACCAGGATCGTATTAAAATTATGTAACTGGGTGATGGCGAAGGCCTGGAAAAGCAAGGCAGTAGCCACTGGCTTTTCAGTACTATATTCAACCGAATCTTGTATCACTCCCGTTTATTCGCCAAGACATGTAACACAATAAATCATTCTAACACATAAGATATGTACTCAAACTGGGTCGTCTATTTTAGAACGAAGAGCACAGTTTCTTTTGTTTGGATTAAAACCTGCCGTTTTGAGGTGTAAACTGTCGACAAGGTGCGATTTGCCAACACCAGCAGCAAAACCAGCAGCGCGCCAGCGCGCTCGCTACACGCAGGTGCTGCAGGCATCCAGGTTAACGCATGCCCAGCACTGGGTTGGCCACGGCCGGTTTTGCTTTCAAGCGCATGCGCAGATACTGTACCTCCATCTCGCCGCGAGCTCGGTGCTGACGCAGCCGGAGTGCGGGCAGTCAGCAAGCGGGCGTTGATTGGTGGTTACTTCCCTGACCAACCGCCGCCGCCTGAAACTGAGCGGCGCAGCGACAGGGGACGGGCCGACACCAACAGCTTACGGCACGACAGGGCGAAGTGTTAACATGGTCTGAGGAGTGCCGTCTGTAATATATTAAGACCTTTCTTTCATTGCAAATTATTCCCGGATTTTGGCCTGGATTTCCAGAGAGCAGTTCTATCCAGAGAACAGAAGGCTTGGACTGTGGATTTTTTTTAAGGCAGTGAAAAAGAGAAGGTGGGGTCGCCAGGAGGAGGGCAGCGCCAAGCGTAGCCCAGCAGTCTGCTTTACCCGGCTGCTTCACTATCAATCAGTCTTCGTTTCGCTGGTACTGTCTGGAAAAAAGCCTTTTTCTTTCATTGTGTCTTGAATTCTTTAATTGATCTACACGGGAAACGTTTTGTTTTAAAGATCAATTTCCCCATTAGAGGGAGTTTTTTTTTTACTTTGAATTCCCTCTCAACATTCTGATTTTAATTATCGACTATGGCCGACGACGACGTCCTGTTTGAAGATGTATATGAGCTGTGTGAAGTGATTGGCAAGTAAGTGTGTTTTTTTAAAAAATATATTTAGATTAAAGTAGAAATCAACTGCCGCCGGAATGTTATGGTTGTGGTTTCATTCGTGGATTTACAGAACGGGCCCTCCCTCTGTTTCCAGTGGATTACAGGATACGGCCGAGGGATTTATTTAGCCTTTTTTGCATAATAACGAAAATAATTCTGGAAGTAAATTTAAGCAAAGAACATTTAGAAATCAACCTTATGCGTTCGGAAACAACTCCATATTTATTTGCTACAATTTTATGTAAAAGTGGTACATTGTGGACATTATTTACTTTGTCATGTATGAACTGAAATTGAAATATTGATAAAGCTGCTCTTGCATCTGAAGGATACGGTGCCTCCTTTTGAAGGAGAAGAGCATCAGGCATTTATCCAGGAAATAATGAGTAGCTTCGGTTGTTTCCCGCAGAACCAAGAAATTAGCATTAATTATCAACTGTATTAATGTATTATGTTATAGTTTTGATTCAGAAAGTTTATCGTTTAACATTGTATGACATATAATCCATTTTCTTAAGCCGTGTTGAAAATCAATTTTCGTGTTGTGAGAGCACTGATGCTCTAGCGAAGCAGTCATTCATATGCAGTGATTTTTCTGTTAAATAACGAAAGAATGTTTTGTCAGTGTTCAAGATTTTAATTGTCAAGATAAACATTTGAACAAGAGTTTCTCCTTATAGGGTGGGTCATTGTTATTTGTATTCTTAATTATTTTAAAACACTAGTGTCCAGGAAGTGGTTTATGCAAGTTTATTAACATAGCACTTTTGTATCTCATTTATTTGTTTAGACATTTTGTGAAAAATATTTACTTTTTATTATGTTCAAATGGTGGATTGTTTACTGTTTTTTGGCCTATGCAATGTAATATGTTTTCAGTCCTGTTAGGTAATCAAAATAGTGTTGACAGATAATTTCAAATATTTGTAATTGAAAGTAAATAGTCAAATATGATACTTCATTTGAAATTACCCTTAAAAACTCGGGCTGTATCACAGACTTTTAAATTTAGCATGTAGTTTTAGGAATGTCATTCTTACCTTTTGCATCTATCAAGATTTCCTGTTCCAAGCAAATTGTTTTAAAGATACAGCAGTAACAACCCTTTTTTGGGTATTCAGACTCCTGAAGGGTTTTTTTTAAAGACTTGTGACCTTGTGTATTTTATTTTAAAATTTATATGTGTAACTTGCAACTGATGAACTTAGTTATGTTAAATTCATTCTTCTGTAATTTCATCTGATAGAAGTTGGAAGATTGCAATACCAAATATATAGCAATGGTTTTTTAATTCCATTTTTGCAATTGAATCTCAGAAGATATTGTGTATAAACAGTTGAGAGGATACCACCATAGATGTGATCAATATTTTGAGATGAACCTGTATTAACAGGAAACTATAAGGAGTTGAATATTTTTGCTTTTATATTCAATGACATAGCAACATAGCTGTAAATATGCAATAAAACACATTTGTGATCACGTTCTTTGATTTCACAGTTGCAATTGTGTTTACTATAATAATTTTCCTTTTAAAATTTTGCACTCCAGCTGTCTGTCTTTGGTCACATGATGCTAAATTAAACTGCATTAGTCAGTTTTACAGTACCTGTTTTAGGTAGGGAAATAAGCATTGCTTAGGAGTTGTAAAAGTATCATTCTGTTCAAATCCATTCAAACTCTTGCTTCATTCTGTAACCTATGTACTATGGATATTGGTGAATGCACAAGAAGCCAATTCTTTCATTTCACCACTCGTGACCATTGCCTTCAGCTGCTTAGAACCTGCCCTCTGAGATCTCCTCCATAAATCATTTCACATTTCCAACATGCTGTCCTCTCTTCTACGGCCCTAAGTTTTTGCTAAATTGCTCTGATTTTTTTTTAAAAAAAGGTCATGTACCTATGTAACGTTTTGGAAAACTTCACCTTGATAAAGATGCATTTTTTGTTAAGATGTTTTATTTAAACTCTATTTTAATTCTTAAACATTTTGAGTTTGGAATGATTTTCAGTCATGTTTGGCAAAAGAAAAGCATCAAGAGTTGCCAAATTAATTAAGAAACAATTAATGAAATCAGATTTCAGGAGCAAAGCCTCTAGAATCCTTCAAGGGAAAGTTGAGTGCTGTGCTACTGGAGTGTAGGCTTGCATCGAAAGACAACATAGATGGTTAAAGTTGTCTGTCTTGTCAACTAAAATGACTTTGGTGCTTAGATTCATATGCATTTTATACTTTGAAAAAACACAGAAAATCCTGAATGTACTCAACAAATCAGGCAACATTTATGTAGAGAGAAATCAGTTAACTTTGCAAGTCGCTGACCTTTCATCAGAACTGAAAACATTTAGAACTTAGTAATTTGTTGTAATGGATTAAATTTTCCTCATGGTTTCCTTTCAAAAACAAAAAACAGCTTTTGTTGGTTTTACCAGATTAAAGTGAACGTACGAAATGACATTATTACATTTTGTTAGCTTTGTACATAATATTCAGTGAAGTAACTTGCTGGTTCATTCACCTCTCCCCAGAACTGCAATCAAGTGTTTTTGTTTTGTCTTTTATAGGGAAAAAGAAACCAATAATTAGCTAGAGGACTCATTCACAATGTGGATGAAACTCCTTGGAAAATTTGTAATAGGCATATGTTTTATTGATGTGCATGGACGAGCAGACTCCAAGGGGTAAAAGTGGCCTGCTCTTGATCTAAGACTTGGAGACAGTATGGACTGCAGATGTTGGAAGCTAGGGTCAACAAATGTGGAGCTGGAAAAGTACAGCAGGCCAGACAGCATCCAAGGAGTAGGGATATCAACGTTTCAGGCCAAAACATTGACTTCCCTACTCCTCCAGATGCTATCTAGCCTGCTGTGCTTTCCCAGCTCCGCAATGATTTGGTGTTGATCTATTTTCTGATAGAATGGAGGATGAGTGATTAACCAGGACTTGGAGTATCAAGAGTTAGTGAAGCAAGGATCTGGATGTGGATTTTAATAGCAGATGCACTAAAACAGGTAAAGGTGGACAATATCACAGATATGCTTGTAGATGACCTTTGTGAATTCACAATGATATGAGGTGGGGAAATTGACTCTCAGATTTTGAGTTATGAATAGTGGTTCATAATCATAAAGGGGAAGTGATAGGTGATGTTGTAGTGGTATTATTGCTGGACCTGTCAATCCAGGGACCCAGGTAGCATTCTGGGACCTGGGTTTGAATCCCACCATGGCAGTTGGTGGAATATGAGCTCAATTTTTAAAAAAAAAAAAAAAAAATCTGGATTTAAGAGTGTCATGATGCCCATGAAACAATCACTGATTGGCAGTTAAAATCCATCTGGTTCATTAATGCCCTTTTTTTTAGGGAAGATAACTGCCATTCTTACATAGTCCAGACTACATGTGACTCCAGATGACAGCAATGTGGTTGACTCTTCACTATCCTCTGGGATGGGGCAATAAATGCTGGCCTAAGCAGCAATGCCCTCATCTCGTGAATGAATAAAACAAAACTTGTAAGATACAGGCATCGCTGGCTGGCTAGCCAGCATCTTATTACCTGTCCTTAGTTTCCTTTTGAGAAGCTGATTGTGAGCTGCCTTCTTAAACTGCAGCAGTTCACATGCTGTAAACTGACCCACAATGCCCTTTAGGGAGGGAATTCCAGGATCTTGACTCAGTTACAGAGAAGGAACTTGCGATTGAGTTGGGAGAGTGGAGTCAGAATTCATGAGTCCCCCGGCCATGCACTCACATCCTATGTGGACCAGGTGGCGGACATTTTCAATATTTTTTAACCTCTCCTTGCTACAATCTGAAGTCCCCACCTGCTTCAAGAAGACCACCATCATTCCAGTAGCAAAGAAAACACCAGCAACATGCTTCCGTGACTGCTGCCCAGTGGCTCTGACCTCCATAATCATAAAATGCTTCAAGAGATTAGTGATGGCCCACATCAACTCTAGCTTCCCAGCCTGTCTTGATCCTTTGCAATTTGCTTACTGGTCCATTGTGGACACCATTTCCCTAGCACCATGCTAATCCCTGGAATATCTGGACAGTAAGGATACCTATGTCAGGTTCTGATTTATCAACTACAACTCCACCTTCAACACTAATCCCAAACAAACTAATCTCAAAATTCAGACCTAGGTCTTGGCTCTGCCCTCTGCAACTGGATCCTCAGCTTCCTGACCCATAGACCGCAATCAGTAAAGATAGACAATAGCATCTCCTCCATGATAATCCTCAACAGTGGCTCACCGCAAAAATGCGTACTTAGCACCCTACTGTGTGGCCAAACTTCGTATGAACACCTTCTACAAGTTCACACAATACTGCTGTTGTAGGCCAGATATCGAGCAATGATGGGTCAGAATACAGGAAGAAGGTAGAGTGCTTGATGTTGTGGTGCAATGATAATAGTCTCTCTCAATGTCAGGAAAAAAAAAACCAACTGATTGTTGATGTCAAATGAAAGGAGAAGGACCTTACATCAATGGAGCTGAGATGGACAGGGTTGAGAGCGTCAAGTTCTTAGGAGTGACGATAAGTACCAACCTGGCCTGGACCTTCCATGTAGATGCAACAGTCAAGAAGGCACAACAAGCCTCTTCTTCCTGACCAACCTTTTATGGATGCACCATAGAAAGCATTCTGTCTGGGTTCAGGCTCTGCTCTGCCCAGGACCATAAGAAACTAAAGAAAGTTGTGTATACAGCTCAGATCATCGTGAAAGCCAATCTCTCGTCCACGGACTCCATCTACATTCCATGTTGCTGTGGAAACAATGCCAACTTCATCAAAGACCCCTTCCAGCCCAGTAATATTCTCTCAACCTCTTCCATCTGGCAGAAGATAACAGAAGCTTGAACACACGCACCAACACGTTCAAGAACAGCTTCTTCCTTGTGGTTATTAGACTGCTGAATGGACACTCTAACTTCAAAATTAATGTGGATCTTGCTTTTGTGCAGCTGTGACCTTCCAGGATTTTGACCCAGCGACAGTGAAGGAACGGCGATTATATTTCCAAGTCAGGATGGTGAGTGACTTGGAGGGGAACTTGAAGGTGGTGGTGTTCCCATGTAGCTGCTGCCCTTGTCCTCCTAGATGGAAGTGGTTGTGGGTTTGGGAGGTACTGTCTGAGGATCTTTGAATTTCTGCAATGTATCTTGTAGACAGTACACACAGCGTCGGTGGTGGAGGGAGTGAATGCTTGTAGATGTAGTGTCAATCAAGCGGGCTGCTTTGTCCTGGATGGTGTCAAGCTGCTTGTGTTGTTGGGGCTGCACTCATCCAGGCAAGTGGGGAATATTCCATCACACTCCTGACTTGTGACTTGTGCCTTGTGGATGGTGGACAGGCTTCGAGGAGTCAGGAAGTGATAAATCCAGTTGCAAGGACAGAAGAGTTGAAGGTTTTTTTGTATTTGAGATAGATTTTTTTTTTAAAAACGGAACAGACAGTGCCTGATGAACGGGAGTCATTTGCAGTGTTAACTACTATGCGAATCAGTAAGGGATAATTGGTGGCCAGAAGTTACTGGGCTGATGAGGCAGGAGATCAGTCTTGTACAAAATTATCTTGAGAGCATGAAGACAGTTGGAAAATCTACAGTAATACATCTCAATGGTGGTTATTCGAAGAGCTGAGGGGGGTGCAGCTACAACAGAGACTGTCAATAGATGGTTGCCATCGTAGTGAAAGAGAAGACTCTCTGATCCTTTTTGAGCTTGTTGAAAGTAAACATGGGCAGCAGAGAAGAAGAGATTAAAGAGACAGTTGGTAAATGACATTCCTTAGCTGTCCAGGGTGATTCTGGAATAATTACTATCAGAACAAAATAAGGCCTAATGGAGCTTGATTTGGTCAATTAAGATTCCAACATGGATGACTAAACCATTCAGATTAGCTAAATTTTGCACCCTTGATGGACCAAAGAGTGTAGTCATATTGGGGAAAGGTGGGTGAGAGAAATGCTTTAACTGGGCACAAGTGCATCAGAGTTGAAAGAGCAATCGGGAAGGCAAAGAGGGGAAATGAGGTAGCCTTGCCAGATAAGGCTGAGGATGATCCAAAGAGATTCTACAGTACATTTAAGTGCAAAAGAGCAACTAGAGAGAGAGAATGTCAGGTCACTTAAAGATGACCTCATTCATCTTTAAATTGAACTTGAAGAGATATGAGAGATATTAAATATTTTGTCAGTTTTTGCTGTGAAGAAAGAACTGGAGGCTAATGAAATTGGGGAAATAAATATTGATGTTTGAAAATGGTTCACATTACAGAAGAGGAGGTGTTGGAGGGCTTAAAAAACATAAAGGTGGCTAAATCTCCGAGACCTGATCAAGTGTACCCCAGGATGTTGTGAGAAATTAGAGAGGAAATTTTGGGGCCCCAATAGAAGTATTTGTATCGTCTATAACTGCAAGTGAGGTGCCAGTGGAGTGGAGCGTGGCTAATATGTACTTTTTTTAAGAAAAGCTGTAAAGAGAAGCCTGGGAAACATGGACCCTAGAGTCTGACATCAGTGTTGGTCAAGTTGTTGGTGAATCTGAAAATTGGGATTTGCATGCATTTAGAGAGACAAAGAATGATTAGGTATAGTCAGCATGGTTGTGTGTGAGGAAAGTTGTCTCTGCCAAAATTTGGGTTTTTTGTTTGAGGAAGTAATCAAAAAGATTGAGGGCAGAGTGATTAGATGTTGTTTACTTGCACTTCAGTAAAGCCTTCAATAAAGTTTCACATGGGAGTCAAGGTGAGCTTGCTAATTGGATGCAAAATTGGCTGTACAGTAGGAGACCGGGTGGTAGACTGAGTCATAGAGTCAGTGTCAGAGTCCTACAGCACGGAGACAGGCCCTTTGGCCCTAAATGTCCAACCATGGTAACCCCATTTCCCTACAGTTGGCCCATATCCTTCCAAATCTTTGCTATCCATGTCTTCGTTCAAATGTCTTTTAAAAGTTGTTAATGTACCCGCCTCAACCACTTCCACTGGCAGCTCGTTCCAAATGCATACCACCCTCTGTGTAAAACAAAAAGTTACACCTCAGGTTCCCATGTATTCTTTCCCCTCTTAGCTTAAACTGATGCCTCCTAGACCTCTCTTTCCCCAATCCTGGGAAAAAGGCTGAGTGCATTCATCCTACCATGCCTTTCATGACCTTACACTTCCATAAGATCTCTCCTCAGTCTCCAATGCTCTAACGAAAAATGTCCTAGCTTGTCCAACCTCTCCCTATAACTCAGTCCCTTGAGTCCTGTCAACATCCTTGTAAATTTCTTCTGCACTCTTTCCAGTTTAATAACATCCTTCCTATAGCAAGATGACCAAAACTGAACACAATATTCCAAGTGCGGTCTCACGAGCATCCTGTGCAAATGCAACATAACTTCCCAACTTCTGTACTCAGGCCTTCATCAGTCAGAGCACTATGTGCCAAAAGCTGCCTTTACTGCTCTGTCTACCTGTGAGTCTGCTTTCAGAGAACCATGCACCTGAACTCCAAGGTCCCTCTGTTCCGCTACGTGCCTTACGACCCTACCATTCACAACAAAACTTTTACCTTGATTTCACTTTCCAAAATGCAACACCTCACACTTATCTATATTAAATTCTGTTTGCCATTTCTTGGCACACTTCCCCAGCTGATCAAGATCCGGCTGCAATTTCTGAAAACCTCCCTCACTGTCCACGATACCGCCTATTTTAGTGTCACCTGTAAACTTATTAATCATGCCTTGTACATTCTCATCCAAATCGATGAAACAGAACAAACCGCAGTGGGCCCAGTGCCGACCCATGAGGGACACTACGAATCACAGGCCTGCGGTCCAACGAGCATCCTTCCACTCTCACTGTCTGTGTCCGACCATCAAACCAATTGTGTATCCAATTTGCCAACTCTCTCTGGATTCCATGTGATCTAACCTTCCAGGGCAGCTACCATGTGGAACCTTGTCAAAGGCCTTACTGAAATCCATATAGACTATGGCTACCACCCTGCCCTCATCGACCTTTCTAGTCTCTGCATCAAAGAACTCGAACAAATTTGTGAGGCATGATCTCCCATGCAAAGAAGCCATGCTGACTACTCATAATCAAACTGTGTCTTTCCAAATGCATGTATATCTTTTCTGTCAGAATCTTCTCAACTTACCTACCGTAGATGTTAAGCTCAAAGGTCTATAATTCCCAGGTTTTTCTCTGCAGCCCTTCTAGGGTAAGGGCACAACGTTCACTACCCTTCAGTCTTCCGCAACCTCACACATGGCTAACAATGATGCAGACATATCAGCCAGGGCCCCTGCAATTTCTTCTCCAGCCTCTTGCAGGATTCTTGGATATGTCCGATCAGGACCAGGAGATTTATCCACCTTCATAAATTCTAGTACTTCCAATACCACTTCTTCCTGTACTGTGATATGGACTGTCCCCAAGATATTGTCACTAACTTCCCCAAGTTCCCAAGTCGTCTTGTCTTTCTCCATGGAAACAGAGGAGAAATATTAATTGAGGACCTCACCTGTCCCTGTGATTCCACACGTATGTGTCCACTTTGTTCCTTGAGGGGTCCTATTCTCTCTCTCTCGTTTTATTTTTTGCTTTAATATACTTAGCCTATCTTTGGATTCACCCTAATCTTCTCAGCCAAACCTATCTCGTGCCCCCTTTTTGCCCTCCTGATTTCCTTCTTCAGTAAACTCTTGTGTCCCCTATATACCTCCCAGGGATTTCCGTGATCTCAGCTGTCCGTTCCTGAGCCATGCCCTCTTCTGGTCAAAGCCTCAATATCTCTTGTCATCCAGAGTTCCCCACTCCTGCCAACCTTGCCCTTCACCCTCAGGAGAACATATAGACTTCCTATATACTAAGGGGTTGACCATGGCCCGAAGCTATGCCTGCCTCTTCTTAGGATGCGTGGAACAGTCCCTCTTCCACAGCTACACTGGCACCATCTCCCACCTGTTCCTCCACTACATCGATGACTTTATCGGCGCTGCGTCGTGCTCCCACAAGGAGCTTGAACAGTTGATCAATTTTACTAACAACTTTCACCCCAACCTCAAGTGCACCTGGACCATCTCTGATACCTCCCTCTCTGTCTCCATCTCTGGTGACCACCTCAACAAATATCTATTTCAAGCCCACCGACTCGCACAGCTACCTAGACTACACCTCTTCTCACCCACCTTCCTGCAAGAATACGATCCCCTAATCCCAATTCCTCCGTCTTCACCGCGTCCGCTCCCAAGGTGGGGCGTTCCAGTCCTGAAAATCCCAGATGTCCTCTTATTTCAAGGACCACAACGCTCCCTCTTCAGTGTTCGAAAATGTTCTCCACCGCACCTCTGCCCTCACATCTCTCCCTGCAACAAAAATAAAGGCAGAATTCCCCCTTGTCCTCGTATCACGTATCACCCCACTAACCTCCGGATTCAATGTATCATTCTCCGCCACTTCCCCAACCTGCAATCTGACCCAACAACCAAGAATATATTTCCCTCTCCACCCCTATCTGCCTTCCGTAGGGACCGCTCTCTCCATGACTCCCTCATTTGCTCCACAATCCCCACTAGCCCCACCATCCCCAGCAACTTTCCCTGCAATCGCAGGAAGTGCTATACCTGCCCCTACACAACAATTCCCCCCCCCCCCCCCAAAACAACCACCATCCAAGGAACTGAAAAGAGCTTCCACATCAGATCGAGGTTCACCTCCACATCTGCTAATGTGGCCTACTGCTCCCAATGTGGCCTCCTCTACGTCATTGAGACCAAGCAGAGGCTCGGAGCACCTGCGCTCTGTTCACGACAAACGACAACACCTTCCGGTTGCAAACCACTTCAACTCCCCCTCCTGGTCCCTGGGCAACATGTCCATCCTGGGCCTCCTCCAGTGTCCCAACGATGCCACCTGGAAACTGGAGAAGCAGCACCTCGTATTCCACCTTGGGAGCCTACCACCCAATGGTCCCAATGTGGACTTTACCACTTTAATAATCTCCCCACCGCCAGCCTCATCCCATGTCCAACCCTCCCGCTCATCTCCGTCTCCTTGACCTGACACAACCTGTCCATCTTCTCTCCCGCCTATCCGCTCCTCCCACCCCAATCTCCACCACTGCATCCCTGCACTCACCTATTACCATACCACCTACCTTCCTCAGCCCCACCCTATTTCAGAGCTCCCTTCCCCATTTCTGAAGAAGAGTCCCAACCCAAAACGTCAGCTTTCCCACTCCTCTGTTGCCTGGCCTGCTGTGTTCCTCAAGCTCCACACTGTGTTATCTCTGACTCCAGCATTGGCAGTTCTTACCATCTCTATAGACCTTGAATTCTAGTTAAAGGCCTCCCACTTGCCAGATGTCCCTTTGCCTGCAGATAAACTACTCCCATCAGCCCTGCAAGCTTCTGTCTAATTCCATTGAAATTCACCTTGCCCCAGTTTAGAACTTGAACATGTGGAACAGTTTTGTCCATCTCAGTAAGTATTTTAAAATTAATCGAACTATGGTCACTGGTCCCAAGATGCTCCCCCACTGTCGCTTCAGCCATCTGTCCTGCCCTATTTCCCAAGAATAGGTCGAGTTTTGCCCTTTCCCGCGTAGGATCCTCTATATACTACTTGAGGAAACTTTCCTGAACACATTTAAAAATTCCGCCCCATCTAAGCCCTTAACCCTATGCAGGCCCAGTCTGTTAGGAAAATTAAAATCCCCACTATGACAACCTTATTCCTCCTGAAAGTCTCTGCAATCTCCCTGCATATTTTTTCCTCTAATTCCAATCAGGGACTCAGAGTACGACCCCAATGACATCGCCATCCCCTTCTTTCTTAGCTCCATCCACAAAGCCTCACTGGATGATCCCTCAGTTGTTTCATCTCTGGTTACTGCTGTGATACTCCCCTTAATCAAAAATGCAACTCCTCCGCCCCTCTTTCCGCCACCTCTGTCCCACCTACAGCACCTGTACCCTGGCACATAGTCCTGTCCCTCCCTTAGCCATGTTTCTGTAATGGCTATGATATCTCAACTACACGTATCTATCCACGCCCTGAGTTCATTGGCCTTACCTGCCAGCCCTCTTGCATTGAAATAGATGCAATTTAATCCAACAGAATTCCTCACTCCCTATCCTGTTCCAGTCTGACCTGTCTCTTCAGCCTGTTTTTGGACTACAGGCCTGTGACCAGCAGTGTACCACAGGGATTGGTACTGGGTCCTCTTTTGTTTGCCATTTATGTAAATGATTTGGATGACAGAATAAGAAGCGTGGTTAGTAGGTTTGCGGATGACACCAAAATTGGTGGAACAGTGAAGGTTATCCAATTGGGTCAGTGGACTGAGGAGTGACAGATGGAGTTTAATTTGGATAAATGCGAGGTAGTACATTTTTTGTAAAAAGGGCAAGGACAGGACTTATATAGTTGATGGTAGGGCCCTGGGTAATGTTGTAAAACAGGGAGACTTAGGGGTTCAGGTGCATAATTTGTATTACAGGTAGATGGGGTGGTTGACAATGCCTGCCTTCATTGCTCAGACCACTGAGTGTAGGAATTGGGATGACATGTTGAGGTTGTACAGGATGTTGGTGAAGCATCTTCTGGAGTACTGTCTGCAGTTCTGGTTGCCCTTTTATAGGAAGGATATTACTAAATTGGAGAGGGTTCAGAAAAGATTTACCAGGATGTTGCTGGGTTTGGAGGTTTTGAATTATAAAAATGGTCTGGGACTTTTTACACTGGAGATTAGGAGTTGAGGACTGATCTTTATAGAAGTTTATCTAAGCGCCTCATGATTTTACAAGGTGAATAGCAAAGGTCTTTTCCCTAAGGTAGGGGAGTTCAAACTAGGGGGTATTTTCTTAAGGTGAGAGGAGAAAGATTTAAAAGGGGTCTAAACCTTTTCACTCAGTGAACGAGCTGCCAGAGGAAGTGGTGGAGGCTGGTCCAATTACAACATTCAAAAGACATCTGGAGGGTATATGCATAGGAAGGGCTCAGAGGGATATGGGCCAAATGCTGGCAGATGGGACCAGATTAATTTGGGATATCTGGTAGGCATGGATGAGTTGGACCAAAGGGTCTGTTTACATGCAGTACAGCTGCATGACTCTGACTCTGACTCAATGATTTGGGACCAATAGAAAAGGAACTGGAGTTGGAAACAGTAGAAGGATGCAGCTGATCAAGGAGAAATGATACAGTTTGTGATTGAATCGGGGTAGCTAAGTCATTGGGCTGACAATGAGTATGGTAGGGGAGTTTATATGGAGCAAGAGATTGTCGTCCCTCAATGAAATCATAGAGCTAGCAAACTGAGTTGGAATCAGCAAGGTAACAGTGCTTTTGTGCAGAGGCTGAAAAAGACTGAAAGAGAAATTTGGATTTTTTTTTATTTAGAAAAAAGCTAGAGGCAGCAGAAGAGTTAGGATTAAAGACTAAGGCTTGGTACTAAAAAAACTTCATTGTTAAACGAGACACCATTATTGCCAGGTGGTGTAGTTGAAACAAGCTAATCAGTGTATTCAAGGAAAGACTTGCATGTGGGAGCAAAGAAGAGAGAAATGTAGGGGCAGGATAGAAAGGGGTGGATAGAGTGGGAGGAAGCTCATGTAGAGTATTGATACTGGCGCAGAGCAAATGGCCCTTTACCGTGAATTCCATTATTTTATGTGAGGACAATAAACTAAAACAATACTTGTAAATCATGCACTAGGTTATTTACCTATTATCAGACTTTTAAATGGACCACTTTAATATTAAATATTGACCCCTCACACCACCTTGGCAGCTGTAACATTGTATCCTGATGCACTTGTATGGTACGATCTGCCTATAAAGCACACAAGACAACAATTTTCACTGTACCCCAGTAGAAGTGACATGATAAATCAAACCAAGCCACATCTAGGAAATAGGTTGAATAGGGAGCATTTGATGGCTCATTAATTGTGTTGAGAAAGATTTCACATTACAATGCAAGGATTGTAAAACAAAGATTGCTATTCAAGTTTAAGATCTCTGCAGGTTCTCTGACTTTTTGTAATTTTTGCAAAATGCATTTTATCTTGGAAGCCATTGGAATCAAATAAGCATCACTGGCAAGGATCTTTTGAACAAATCATTAATCCAGGGATTAATGTGGAACCAAAATCATGCTCAGATATGAGAATTGAGGTAGAAGAGGGAAGAAAAATATATATTTTTTAAAACCTATTGCATTGTTTTAACAGTTGCAGAAAATTCATGAACACACGAATGAACATGATTAAGTGTTATGTCTTATCATGTGATAGTTCTGGCCCACGTCAGATCAATCTACTACAATCCAAATACTCTGTTTATTCTTTGTACTCTTTAATATTTCCTACATAATGATCAAATCCATTTTAAGTCCAGACATCAATTGTAGTTTCATAAGTCACTTATAACTCATATTTTAGCAATGTTTTATGCAAAAAAAGCCCTTCAAAACAGTGTTTTTATTCTTCTGCATCTAATCATGAGCTTACTTTCCCTGAATACTTATTTACTGACCAGTGATTCATCACTAACCCTCTCAAAGTAATTCTACATTTTTGCGTGATTTTTAGTCTCCTTTTTAAATGTTTCTGCTCTAATAAGTGTCTCATCTTAATTGTCTACTGATCCCTGTGCTCCACTATTTTTCAATGCCATTGAGAGTTTTCTATTTGGGATGTATACACATCTTTCCAAAATGTGTAATATCGTAATGTTTCTTATTCATTCGTGGGATGTAGGCATCGCTGGCTCAGCCAGCATTTGTTGCCCAACCTTAAATGCACAGAGGGCAGTTAAGAGTCAACCACACTGCTGTCGGTCTGGAGTCATGTGTAGACTAGACCAGGTAAAGATAGCAGTTTCCTTCCCTAAAGGACATTGGTGTACTAGAAAGGTTTTACCTACAATCGACAGTAGCTTCATGGTCACCATTAGACTCTTAAGTCCAGGGTTTTTTTTTTAGATATATTGAATCCGTGTTCCACCATCTGCTGTGACAGGATTCAAACTCTGGTCTCCAGAACATTAACTTGGTCTCTGGATTAACAGTCCAGCGATAATATACCACAAGGCCATCGCCTCCCCCTACATTGCGTTTACTGCGTAACTTGCTACTCCTAGTTGTTTGATATATAATTTCCTGTATGCTGCTTCACAGTTTGCCATGCTGTCTAATTTGGTGATAATTATTTAATCTATGTCCATGAATGCGTCATGTTTTCCTGTGGAGAAACAACAATCTTGACATTGAGATAACAAGCATGGGGCTGGATGAACACAGCAGGTCAAGCAGCATCATAGGAGCAGGAAAACTTGACGTTTCGGGCCTAAACCCTTCATCAGAAATGGGGGAGGGGAAGAGGGTTCTGAAATAAATAGGGAGAGAGGGGGAGGCGGATAGAGGATGGATAGAGGAGAGGATAGGTGGAGAGGAGGCAGACAAGTCGAAGAGGCGGGGATGGAGCCAGTAAAGGTGAGTGT